>JAUCMT010000068.1:9562829-9577057 GCA_032357475.1 Enteromius thamalakanensis
TGTGTGTGTGCACTTGGATGGGTTAAATGCAGAGCACAAATTCCTAGTATGGTAAACCATACCTGGCCACTAGTCACGTCCTTTCCTTTCCTTTCCTTTCCTTTATGGCGGCAACAAATGCATGTGTACAGCTATCCACTGAAATTGCCACAGCGATATATTTGCAATATTGAAACAGAAAACACGCTTTACACGAGGAAACCTCAATGCTCGGCAGAGACTGGAACACAAACAACTCTTTAAATGCATATAATAACCACATGATGAGGGAGGAGGAGCTAATCAAAAACCATAGTGACAAACAAGGGGGCGGAGACAGAAGGAAACAGATAATTAAACATAAAAGTCCACAACTGACTAGACAGGGGAACACAGGCAGTCCGGGGTGGAGTGCGCTCTGAGGGGGCTCGAGGGCACTCCAGCTGGCCAACGTAACACACTTAATTGTAGTGCGATTTAATGTTGAAAATATTCACAAAACAACATACAGTTGATTTTAAAACAAAAGCATGATATATTGGTACTGTGTTGTTATTGACCAGATGTTTTTAAATCAGTTTTAGTTCATACTAGATATATAACAACCAATATTGGCTTAATTAGCTTTAATGCTATCTGACACTTGAATAACACTGTTAAATGCAATCTTTTACAAATCTCAAAGTGCACACACATTTTTCAAAATGTGCATTGCAATGATGTGATCTTGTTAAATCCTAATCTTAAAAATTTAATGATCTTTTCATGTTTTAATAATAGTCATAACTATAATTTTTATTTATCAGCTTATAAAAATATGTACAAAAAATATGTTTCTATACTTAGCATTTACTTACAGTATAGCTCAGTGTATGGAAGTTATAAAATCAAATCTTAAGAAAGTGAAAATGATATGAATTACTAAATTGTAATTCTAATTAGTTGTTATGTATAATTAGTTTATGATTACTTATTGTTATTTAACTGTTAATAGAAATACATCAAAAAAAGTTTGCAATAGCACAGTTTGTATGGGAGAATACTATACTGGAAGCACACTGAGATTTGAGCAGAAATACATAGGCAGTTGGCGTCCATTATCTGCTTATCAAATCACCCAGGATTTTAATATCAGTGCATCAGGGTGGAATGATTTGAATTTTTTTTGGTACAAAAAAACACCCTGAAACATATTCATATTTTTGTATTTCTCCGAGTGTCTAACAACTTTGTGACTTTTTTGATATCTTGCATTTTGAATTATAGTCTGAGCTGACCCTGCTTCTAAATAAGCACAGATGTCTCACTCAGGCCTGGCTCAGTTTTATAAGCACTTGCATATTCTGTCTGTCCTTGACATTTAAGAAAACACAGAGAGAGACATTTCAAAAAGTGCAAAAATAAAAACCGACTCGGCCTAATGAGCTCAGTAGCTGTTAGGGTGCCAGACAAAAGCAGGATTACACCTTTAGTTAGATCATGGGTTTGGAAACAATCATTTATTTAGGTCACTGTACAAAGAGATGCTGAAAATAAATACAAATACAGCGCAAATAGCTTTCGTGCATTCGAAGGAAAAGAGCTTGTGTTATTCCACAGCTGCCTCGTATAGCATAATCTTTGTATCTAATGTGTTTTCGCTCTTTCTAATTTAATACGGTAACACATCATGTAGCCCAGTGGTTTCAGGAGAATCAGGCCAGGGGATCACTCGTACATGCTGGATAAATCTGTTTATAATCTCAGCCTATGGGGACAAAAGGTGATCTTTACATTGAAGCGCCTGAGCTCTTGGTGATCTAATGAGGATGATGTGGCCGGTGTGGAGGTGAGGGTCACAATATCATCTGCTCTCGCGCTCCTGTCACTCACGCTAGACGTTTTATTTTTCACCCAAAAATCTGTGTTTACTCACCCTTGTGTAGCTCTAAACCTGCATGACTGATTCTTCTGTGGAAGATATTTTGAGAAATGTCTTTTGTTTGCTTGTTTTCGTCTAAATCAGTGCTTCCCAAACCTGTCCTGGACATACAAAATGTGGTATTGGGAAGCACAATTGAAATCAGTGGTTTCCAATATTGTTTGTCTTCCAACATTTTGCACAACCTTTAGTGTCTCACAAAATAAAGAAAGTTACACAGGTTTGGAACGACATGAGGGCGACTAAATGATGACAAAGATCTAATTTTATCCACAGGTGTTGAGCTCTTCCCTGAGTCTGTAGTGTTGATTTTAAACATGATAAATGAAGTTTGAGGTTCAATGCACACTAATATAAGTCATTCTAATCAGCAGTAAAGTTGTTTACTGTTTTAGAACTGTGAAAAATCTCCGAGAATAAATTAATCATATAAGGTCAAGTGTGTCCTTTGGCTGTGTGGCTAATGTGACTAATTCCATCTGTGTGTCTTGTTTTTTTTTTTTTTCTCGTGAGTTTGTTTTTGCGAAGCAAATCGCATTAACATGCAGTTCTTTCATTTGGATGCACGATAATGACCTCATTTTCAAAAGAGAAACGCCTGGTAATTAAGTGTTAAAATTGATTGCTAGTCAAAAGGTTGTCTCAAAGGATATCAACCACCAGATTCAAACTCAAAATAACATCACACCGTGGTTGGGGCTTGCGGAGGAAATTTGGGATGAGCAATTTGAGATAATCCAAAACATATCCCTCTCCAATCAGATCATGACCCATTATAATACGGCAAATGCTGCAGCCTGCCGCTGAAAATTAAAGCTAATGCTCTGAACTTCACTTTTCGTGTTTCTGTTCTGCTAGTGCCATCTTTCTGGGGACTAGTGAACACTGCCTGGAACCTGTGTGCGATTGGGAAGAGACAGTCGCCAGTCAACATCGAAACAAGTCGCATGATTTTTGACCCCTTCCTCAATCCGCTACGGCTCAATGCAGGGCAACGTAAGGTAAGTACTGGAAAGGATAAAGCTCTTTCTTAAAATATCACAGCATATGATCGACTGTTGCATCATAATCCTTTCTATAATATCTGTTTTATCTCATAAAATAGCTATTTGTCATGTTATTGGAGCTGGTAGAAGACGGACAGTCGCACATAATAATTCACTTTAGCCCATTGTCCCATAATTCACTAGGACTTTGACAAGATCAGGTTACACGGCATAACCCCATCTTAACAGTCCGTTCGTCAAATCTAATCACATTCCATATTTACTTCTGTGGCTGTTGTTTGGTTTGTTGCTGAGTCTTAATTCGTTGAATTACTTTCTTATACACCTCTGTTGGCCAGTGAAGCAGCTCCTCAATTATTTTTGCCAAGCACAACAGTGAAGTGTTCCAAATTAAGCCTTTGAAGGTGGCTAATGCTCCACGACTGTTAGTTTGTTACAACGCTGCTGTAATGAGATCGCTAATTCTCTCTGGCATGCAAAATTGCTTGCCATTTGCTTTCAATAAGGTGCACCTGCAGTCAGTCGGCAGATTAGTGTGACTGAACTCGTTTGCCAAACATCCAGTGTTTGGTTATCGATGGTTGGGGTGCATCAGATATCGCTCTGCCCTCTGAAGGGATTCGAGTGGTTGTTGTCATACAGATCTCAAATGCTAAGGGGGATTTATTCCACAGAGCGGGAGGGAAAGGAAGGAGTTAATTCTTCATTTAACATCCTGTTTTATGATTAATGCTGCTGTGCATCTGCTGGGGGAGATTAGGCAGGCTTACCATCTGTGCTGACAGGGGCTGTCAGTGAAGAATTCTCCAGTGAAGCTCCAAGAGGTTGTGGTTATGGATGATATAGCGTAGTTCATCTTCGCTCAATAATACATTAGTACTACCCTAGACTTAGTCAGGAGCCTGAAATAAAAGTGTACTGCTGTTTTCCT
The DNA here is from genome assembly GCA_032357475.1 of Enteromius thamalakanensis. NCBI lineage: Eukaryota > Metazoa > Chordata > Actinopteri > Cypriniformes > Cyprinidae > Enteromius > Enteromius thamalakanensis. The sequence continues at coordinate 9,566,668 of JAUCMT010000068.1, forward strand.
CTGGAGGTTTTTCTGCTCTTATTTTCGGAAGACCCAATTGCATTTATGTATGCATTGCTCCTTTGAGCTTGTTGTGACTGTGCTCTTGATGTGGGGAGTTGCATGTTATTCTTAGAAAAATTCCATTGGAGACCTAAATGTTCTCCGTGAATTCCAGTCTGATTGTTTGGTTCGTGGCATTGCTTACCCGGAGGGCTGTTAAATAATGGAATTTATGCATGGAAACTTGAGGCTGTAATGGAAAAGTTTATGGTCTGCTTTAGATGGACTAGCTATATATGTGACCCTGGACAACACAACCAGTCGTAAGTGTTAATTTTCAGAAATTTAGATTTATACATGATCTGAAAGCTGAATAAATAAGCTTCCCATTTACGTATGATTTGGATGGATAGGGCAATAGTTGGACGAGATACAACTATATGAAAATCTGGAATCTGAGGGTACAGAAAAATCTAAATGCTGAGAAAATCACCTTTAAAGATGTCCAAATGAAGATCTTATCAATGTATATTACTAATTCAAAATAAAGTTTTAATATATTTTCAGTAAGAAATTGAATAAATATCTTCATGGAACATGATCTTTACTTACTATCTGAAAGATTTTTGGCGAAAAAGAAAAATCAATAATTTTGAGCCATGCAATATATTTTTGGCTATTGCTACAAATATACCCCAGCGACTCAAGACTGGTTTTATGGTCCAGGGTTACATATGTGACTTGCAAGTGTTCATTTATGAATTGAAGTATTGAATTCACTTGTTCTTGTTAATGTTGCTTGAGTTCAGGGCATACGAGGTATGTAAGTGACATTGTGAGTCACGGCGGTGAGATACAGTGTTTTTATTGTAATAAAGTATTATGGAAGTTTTTGTACACTTGAAGTAAAGCTGAACTAAAAAAACATTAAAACAACAAAAATTATAAAAATGTAATAAAATACAAAAGTTGATGAAATCTAATAATATAATCAAAGCCGCTTTCCAATATTTGTAAGTACTTTTATAAATGTTTATAAAGTTTAATTTGAGTTGAAGTAATACAGAAATGACACTGTTGAGATATAAAGTTGTTGTTGGAGATAGAGAAAAAAAAATTAAGTCATAGGGCCTTTAAAGGGTATAACAGCTTGTCGCTGGGGCCTCAAAGGGACATCTTTCTACTTTCTTAACCCCTCAAGTTTACACAATACAGTAAGAGTATTTATTACTACTTCAAGAAACCAAAATGCACCTTTTAAAGGTAAAGATGTTACAAAGGCATCCCTTTGAGGGCACTTAAATTAATGAGGGTACTAATTATTCTACATTTTTGCACTTTTTTATTCTTCTGACAGTACATGTGAAATAAAATCACAGTCTTTCTCTCTGAATTGGAAATAAGCCTCTGTAGTATTTTGAATTGTGCTGGACAGTTGTGATTAATGCTGTGAATAATGAGTGTCACCCCTTGTACTGTAGTTCAATTTAAGCTGCCATTTTATTCTGAATTATTTCAGGGCTACAGTTTAAAGTGATCTTAATTACCTCTTCCTAAGAATTTATCCAGATGAGACGTCAGGCTAAATGTATTGCTCATTCTTATGTTCCTGAGGGATCAGCAGTTCTTAAACTGTCTCCAGATCACAAATGAGCCAACTATATTCAACTAATTTGAAATCTCCCAATGGAATACATTCTTGAGCGCTCTCACACAGCTGTGTACAAAGATGTTCTGATCGCTGGGGTGCCTTAACAAGACACGTTTTGGTCTCAGTTAGAAATCCTAAGTAGGAAAGTTATCATAAAGTAAAGACAAAGCATTTCAGGTGTTGTTTTCCATTTATAGGTTCTCGTTTTTCAGCTTCGATAATTCCTACCTCAGCAGTTGCACCTGATAACAGGTTTTACCTTGAAAAACCTCAGTCCATTCGAATCAAACAGTCTATTACATTCGTGCTTGTTTTTCCAGGAATTTCCTGTGCAAGATGTACAATGTCCAACAGCGCGTATAATGCCTTTTAGGCTATCCATGTGAAAACTGCTTCACCTTTGTCCTCCCAAATGTACTCACTGTAAATTTGATCAAGAAAGGTCAGAAATAGGAATAGCAGAAAATATCAGCAAATATCAGAAACGTCTTTCTTTTCTTGTAAAACATGCTCAGATAATCGCTGTTATTTCCAGCTTGTTTACAGAGTAGGTTTGTTTTTCAGGTCAGTGGAACAATGTATAACACGGGCCGACATGTGTCCCTGCGCCCAGACAAGTCACACCTGGTGAACATCTCTGGCGGGCCGCTGAGCTACAGCTACCGGCTGGAAGAGATCCGACTTCACTTTGGCGCTGAGGACAGTCGGGGCTCCGAGCACCTGCTCAACGGCCAGGCCTTCCCTGGAGAGGTGAGGCAACATAGAGCCTGGGAATGCATCCCTTCTGTGGAATTCAATTAAATCTGTCTTCCTTCAAAGGCCTGGATGGGGCGACAAACCCTTGATGTGCTGCCACTGAAGTTAATGAAATAGGCACAATTCTGGAGACAATTCGCATCAGTTTTGCACCAGAAATAAAAACAAATCTACTTTTAAGAAACAGAATTAGGCAAAGACCACAATGAAATGTTATTTGAGGAGATCAGAGTGAAATATTCTAAAGCCAAGTCAACTGTTGTGATTTCCCAAAAAATGTGTTCATTGTAGAGTGTCACTGAGTTTGCATTAATAAAGTCTTTCTATTCAGGATTAAAGGCCAAAGTCAGGATTATGGAAATTCCTATCTTAAGACGTGATTGTGATTTAAGAAGGGACTAAATAAAACCGTAAAGCAATGGGTCATCTTCCAGATTGCACAGTCGGATATAAAATGGTCTTGTGCTGGAAATGTGCATTTTTAAAACCCCCATCTATAACACAGGTGCTTCTTAAAGCTTTTGTGGAGCCTCTTTGGTTATCTTAATCTATTCCACTATTTAAAAACAATATAAAAAATGCAGTTCAGTGACATGAATAACCGCTTGTATGATGTGCATGTCATTTCCTTTTAAGATTTTTTTTTTTTTTTGCAGTGGCAGTCACAGATGTAAGTGTTTTCCACTATCTGTTATATATTATATACACACATTTTAGGTCAGTACTATTTTAGAAAGATGAATAAAGTTGATCAAAAACTACCAAAAAATAAATCTTCAGAAAAAGTGACAGTAAAGACAATTATTATGTTAAAGGGTTATAATTTTCCACAAAACTGTTAAGCAGCCAACAGCCTCTAAGACCATAAGAGACTTCTTTAAAAGTGTAAAAGTATGTGTGTGTTTATACCAGTTGTGCGTTTTAAAAAGAACAATTGAATCTACTGATTTATGTTTAAGACATCCCTTTTGTTGAGACTCTAGTTACTGACCCTCCTACTGAAACAGAGCAAACCATTCCTAATGTACAAGAAGAGCCAGCCTGTCAAGACCACCAATCTGTGCCAGAAATATTAGATCATTTGAATAAGTTTACACTTCACCTTATTGTGCCGCAAAGATGTGCAGCCCTCTCTGATCCTCACCTCACCTCTGATTTCACTGAAGTCAGCAGCTTCACTTCATTTTCCTAATCCAAATGAGGTTATATGGGTAGCAGCTTTCCAACAACTTCATTTTGAAGCTGACAAGCAAGCTCATTATAACTGATGACTGAAGCATATTTTCTAATGAGTTCCAATGCAATTTTGAGCCACTGAAAATTAAGCAGCAGCTTTCCTGGCTTCCATCTCTCTACTTTCATTGAGCTGCGCTGGAAGAACGATAAAGCAGGATGGAGGAGCATAAAGGAGCTTCGTAATGTTCCCATTAACAATTCATTAACAATTTATACACAACACACAGCAAAATATTTATACGGATTAATGTACTGACCCTCATTACTGTGTCGCATGAGATTACAAGCTGACACAATGAACGTCAATGCAGTTATATACATATAATGAATGGGTATGTTTAATGCAGTGTGCTTCTTTGTTTTTTTTCAAAGTATAGCACCGCCAGATATACAGTCACAATGTTTTGGCCCCTATTCACACTTAGCAGGTGTTTGCTTTCCAAGGTGTTTTTTTTACTGGAAGTCACGCTATTTTTTTTCTTCTTTTCACAGGTGCAGCTCATCCATTATAATCAGGACTTGTATTTAAATTACAGCGATGCCGTCCGGAGTCCTAATGGAATAGCAGTTGTTTCTATCTTCATGAAGGTTAGTAGTCTCAGCTGCTTCAATACAGTGGAGAATTGATAATTCAGTAATTAGCCTTAAATCGCACTAATCCTTAGCAAACATTATATAAACTAAAAAGATCAGAAGTTCGTGTCCAGTCAAATATGAGTATGCATCAATTAAAAGTGTTTTGAATATACTAATCCTGACTATATTAATAAATCATTTTAATTTTGCACACAAGACATCTAAAGTGTTCTCACAAACTGTAATTAAATACTCAAACCTAATTCGCAACAATCTAATAGAACTGACTTCTATTTTAGCTTTTATTCCATTCTAAAAAAAAATCTAGATACTTTAAAGACTAGTAATGGAAGAAACAAAAAGACTGCAGCATTCTGCATCAGTTGTTTCATATCACCTGCATTCATTATGCATCAATGCTGCTCATGTTTCTTGAAGGAAACAAACAATTCCTTTTTAAGCAATTCCACATAACATTTCAATTATTTATACCAATCTAAATGATTTAAAACAAAGTTTACTCAATGACAAACGAGAGTCATTTTTATGACGGGTACAAAATGAATAAAAAGCATTTCTGAGAAGATTCTCTTGGGCAAAAATGTGAATTCCAGGCCAGAGAAAAGATGTTTGTTGTTTTATTCAAAGTCATATCTTCATTGTTATGAATCAATCTTGCAATATCTCATTGTGTGTGTGCTGTGTGCTTGCAAGGTGCAGTGTAACATTTCTTACTTGTAGATGTGGGGGGAAAAGACCTAAGATGTAGTTACTATTCTTATGTTAATTCTTAAAAAAAAGAAGAAACATTTATTAATTTGTACCTTTAAAAAAACTCTTGGATAAATTCATGTTTTTTGTGAGACATTTACAAGTGTCTTGAACTGTTTGGCTTCACCCACACATGATTGCAAATGACAGTGTAAATAAAACTGGCAAATGGTCAATCCATATTAATTATTCATTCCCCAGTGCATGCTGGGAAAGGCGAGAATGGGATTGAATGAACCACTAATCCATTTTTTCAGAGCAGGCCTATTTGAGCTAAAAATAAAATGCAATGCTAAGAGCTGCTCTGGAATTGCATGCATTCCCGAGAGTTCAGGACATTTAATATACTTCATTATGTATTTACATTTTTTAATATTTTAAATTTCAATATGTCTTAAAAATGTTGGTGACATTTTACGGTGTCCTTGTTACAGTGTATAATGTTAATCAACTACATGTACTTACTATATGGTTAGGATTAGAGTTTGGCTTAGTGTATAAATATTATACTAGTAAGTGCATGTACCTTACAAAAAAGATTATTGAAATTTTATTTTTTTACCTTTTTATAAACCACTAAAGTGAGATAAAGGTGGAGATTCCTTGGCATTAAACCTCATCACACAGCATGACACGTTCAGACTCGGCTCGCAGCGCGAGTCGCCTCCCTGACTCTGTGAATCGTGACTGCTGTGTAAATTGGGGCAGAACTGCCACAGTTCAGATGAAGGTGTAGCCGTATTGCAGCCCCCTGTTCTCTTTCATGCTGGATGGCAGTGATCGTGTTGACGGGGAATCTCCAGCATTCTGCTACTAATGAAGGCACATGGATGAAAGCCATTCATCTTCAGTACATAAAAAAAAGACGTCCAGATGCCTCTAGAATAAATTGTACTAGACTATTATTGATTAGACTTGTGATATGGTGAAGCCGTAATGAAATATCTCAGCAGTAAGTTAACGGTCATGTCATTTGTGATTAATGCTTGAAACCAAACCATGTTTTATAAAACTCTGCTTTTTCATCAGAAAAGCTGCAGATGTCAGGCTTTAAGTAATGTTTTCTTTGAAATTTGACTCTTCAGATATCAGAGCCTACAAATGTATTTCTTAACCGCATGCTGAACAGAGAGACCATTACGAGGATTACATATAAACGTAAGTCTTTGCAAAATAACCATGTCTTTGCATGCATTTTCCTTAACTTAAAAAAAAATTGTGGCATTAAAGTAAATCCATATGGTTTTTAGTAACATTAAATTGAATTGATACTAATATTGTTAAGATGAAATTAGATTTGATTAAAAACCGCTCACATTTGTATTATTACTGTATCTCAAGTGGTTTCCACAGTCTGAGAGTAAAATATTGCTTCGGCAGCTCTTAATGAAAACAGACAGGAAAAACAAACTTGGCTTTGTATTACCACCTGGTGGACTTGGATTAGAAGTGATATTTATTTCTCTCAGCTTTGCCATCAGAACAAAGAAGTAATACTAATAGCGATATAACAATTTTATATTTGTACTCTAGGAATATTGACAGCTTATAGTTATTAAAGCCGTTGAATATCTTATTGTAAGTGTGCGTGGGATTCATCTCTGTTTCATATCTTTTCAGATGATGCATACTTACTGATGGGGCTCGATATTGAGGAACTGTATCCCGAAACCTCCCGTTTTATCACATATGAAGGGTCAATAACTATTCCACCGTGCCTTGAGACAGCAACCTGGATTTTAATGAATAAGCCAATTTACATCTCACAGATAGAGGTGAAATGCTGCAAACGCTTTGAATCTTACAAAAACATTTTCTCCAACATTATTACACTATTACACTAATTATTAAAGAACAGTTTTCTTGTATTATTATATTCCTGTGATGGCAAAGCTGAATTCTCAGCAGTCATTACTCCAGCCTTCAGTGTCACATGATAAGTTTAATGCATAATTTAAAAAAAAAAGTGAAAAATATATTTTTTTCAATAATACTATTATATGATATTTTCCACTGAGTCCTCTGCACAATCTGACTCTGGTACAGACACACTATATCCATGTTTTAATCTGCTTTGACAAAATTTGAAGGAGTGCTATATATATATATATAAATAACGTTGACAACTTGATTTCAGATGCAGTCCCTTCGTCTCCTCAGCCAAAACCAGCCCTCTCAGATCTTCCTCAGTATGGGTGACAACATGCGGCCGACGCAGCCACTTCACCAGCGCTGCATCCGCACCAACATCAACTTCAGTCAGAGACGGGACTGTCCTAACAACCGTGTTCTGAGGCCCCAGTACAGAGGTCTGTGTCACATGTCCCATTAATACATTTCTGCAAGCTTTGTGTCACAAACACACTGCTGGATGCATGCTGTGCCCAGTAAAGCTGAGCGCTCGAATTAGACACTTATGATTATTGCTCTTGAAACAGAGGGAGATTACACATTTGTCAAGTCTTGTACTTCAGGAAGTTATCTGACAGCCCATTCTCTGCTTCTGTTTTCAGTGAATGAATGGCTTCTGAAATAACAGCTTGACGGAGTTACTACAACAATCTGGGAGCAACCGAAGAATATGGCCAACAGATAGAGGATATATACAATGAGATGAATGGACTCAACAGAGGACTCTTCAATAAAAAAAAATATAATTACTTTTATACTTGTTTATATGTTTATAACAATATATATATCAAAGACATTGAAAGCAGTTGCTTAGACTATTCAATCAGACAGGACTGGTTCTCAGTGACTCTGGCTCTTGTATGTCTGCTCTCGTTCTTTGCATCTGAACAGCGGTGCAATCAAGCCTTGTTGCAGCGAATGGAAAACTACCTTTGCTCTATGCACAGGGATTTAAACTTTACTTTGACACCAGGCAAACAATAGGATTTCAAGCCTATATCTTGGACTATTCTGAGCATGTTGCCTTCTCTACGTGTTTACAGTGCTAAATGAATTGAGTGATATCTGCCCAATAAATCTTTGAAGTGGTCATGGTGAATGTTTCTCTTTACCTTTTTTATTTCTGTTTTTAAATCATGGGTATCATCACGTAGATGTGGGTATCAAGTTGATGCCAGTGGTCTGTCAATAAAATTCATGAATAATTCAGTCTGTTAAATAATTACAAAATAATGTTGATACAGTGCTCAAGTTTTCTGCTGGATTATATAACGGATGTATGATATGAATATTAATGGGTGGTGAATGTGCAATACAGTGCGTTACTGAAAATCTGGTCAGATTTAGCATCAAAAACTGCTGTAATTTGTTGGATCTAACAAATTAATAAATATATAAAATATATTCTTACTTTCTAAATATTTCTTTTGCATAAAGATGTTATATATAAAGATAAATGTAAAGATTTTGAATAGTGATTAAAATATTTTATTACAAAAAAGAGTCTCTGTAAAACAGTACTGTGAGGCATTAACAGTTTACAATAAATTGTTCTTACTGTTCACTTTAGAAATGTTTTAAAATGTATATGCAAAAAAATCACATTGTTTTTAATTGGGATTCAGTAATGGCAAAGTTTAATATTTAGCATGTATTAACACATTCTTGCTAAATAACGGTACGCTTATCTGAACAGTATCCTATCTATAAAGTTTTCTTTCTAAACCTACCTAAACTGGGCAGATTTTGTTGCTAAATTAGTCAGAGGACATGGGGAGGTTTCCCTTACTAAAATGTCCTGTGGTAATCCTGTGATATTTTAGCAGTGTAATATTAATTTACCTCACAACAATGAGCAGAGCTAAATATGACAGGACTACCACAGCACTCGCTGTTGTACAGTGTCACTAAATTTGCCATTAGATGTGTTGTATGGTTTGTCAGCAACTGTCCAGGGTCTCAGTCTTTCAGTCCTTTAGTCCAAAGGGAGTGCAAAGTCCTACAATGATATTTAGAAAACAGGAAAATAAATAAATACAATTTAATAAATATAATATAATTAATATATATATAAATGTAAATATAATTAACATAATAACATTGATCATTCTGCTTGTTAAGTCTGACATCACGCATCAGAGGTTCCAACCGCGTCATCCGCTGCCACATGCCCTTTACAAGCTGTTTGGACTGAAATGTGTGTTGGGAAAGTGTGTACACAACCACTCTACAATGATAAAGATCCACAGGTAGTTTTGTTTTAATGAGGCCACTCCCACAATAGTTGATTGACAGCAGCGTGTCACGCAGACTGAACTGGTGTCTTACCTCAGAATGCGTTTTTTACACTATCTTTGAGAATTTTTAAACAATCTATATTACAAACTTCCCATAAATACGTTACCCTAAAGAATCATATCAGCTTGTGGTAAATTGGCTTTGTATGACTCCTTTAAGTAATAATGGGATTTCTCCGGATGTCAAGTGGCCCGCTCCGAGAGGCCAGACGTCTCAGTTCTTATGTATTTTGCTGGTGAGTATATTATGCTTCTGCTGTACTTTTATGTGCAAATGTTATGTTAACTGTGTTGTATTTGTCAGTTTAATTTACCACGAGACCACATATCAATCTAAGATTGTAACTATCAGTATAACTGTTACATGAAACTTGATTTAGACCGGTTAGAAATAACAGCTCTTCATTAAAAGCTGGTTCAAAAGAGTTGTTTGTCTGTGAATTGTACACTGAAATTGCTCAAAAAGTCTCAATGTTCAAACTGAACAACATAGGTGGATCAGCATAGCCGGTTTTCATGATTTAATAGATTAATAAGAGTCATACTTAGTGCGGTGTAATACTCATAAAGTTATGTTTTCTTTGTGAGTTGAACAAGTTAAGAGGGCAAACGTACTGCAGAAATGCACTTTTGTTCTGCATTGTACTGTACAGGTATGTATGTAGGTAAGAATTGTCATCCACATAGGTAATCTATCCTCATTTTTAATTATTGGTTTTACATTTAAAAGAATATTGAGTAAAAAAAAAATCTCAGCAGCTAAGTTTAATAAGCTGACAGCCCTATTGTTGACAGTTTATATATTACAGTCAGGCCTGGATGAAGTCATGCTCAAAGAGAGAGACAGATTAACTAAGAAACATAGACTAGACAACATTTAATGCAGCAAATAATTAAACATAAATCCACAATAAAACAGGAGAAAAGTAGCCGACTAAATTAAGGCTGTGCAATTAATCGCAAAACAAATCGCAATTTAAACACATGCAATTTCTAAATCGCATAAGGCTGCAATTTAAGTAAAGAGAAAAAAATATATATATGTCTTGGGACATAACAATCTATTAATTTATTTAGATTTTTACTCAGAATTTTTTATTCAGAAATGGCACAAAGAAATTACCTATCATACAGTATGTGCACAGATATGATGCATGCGCACATTGTCAGTAAATGTTATTTCATTCATTGTGAAATGTTTTGTTATGCA
>JAUCMT010000068.1:9577157-9590682 GCA_032357475.1 Enteromius thamalakanensis
ATTGTCAGTAGATGTTATTTCATTCATTGTGAAATGTTTTGTTATGCACTTCTTATGCACTGAATACATTTAGAATGTATGTATTATGCTTGTTTGAAAAAGCTAAAACAGTTGCCAAAATCGCAAATAAAATCACAATCACAATATTAGTTCAAAAAACACAAAATGATTATTGTGCCCATGTTGCACAGCACTAGACTAAATACTATAAAACTGCTTTCACTATTAATTCCAGTTTTTCCAAAACACAATACCACAATTGTTTTAAAAGAGCAATATCAAAATCACAGTCATGTGTTCCTATTGACACATGATTCAGAAATACAGCAAGACAGTACAACATGGTTTATAGGCAAACTTTCCTGCAATTTTTTTAGCCTTGCACATGCTACTGGACCTGATGAAGCAAGGATTTACCCTGTTAAGAGATGTTGGTTGTTTTCTATGTTTGTCATTTATTAATTCACATTTTGTGTTTTTTATTTTATTTTGCAGAAAAGGTGACCCACGTGGAAACACTTGAGGAGTTTCAAAGTCTTCATCTGATTGGCTGAAATTTTACACTAAATGAAACGAACTGTGATCGGTTGTTTGACATGTCGGTTAAACAGCCTCATAGGCAAACATTGGCCACTGAAAGCTGCCATGGATTACAGACCTTCAGTTCAGTTTGGCTACTCGAGACTGTCCTTTCCTTAATATGGACACAAGATCCCTAAGAGAGGCTGTGCACTACAAATTATCAAGTTACCAAAAGCTGAATTTTAAGATGTTTGAATTCTGTGAATTTGGATCTTCATGCTTTGTTTAATTGTACCTTATATTGTTTTATCGTGTCTTATATCCTAGTTTGTAGGGTACACGGATTTTGTTTCACAGGGTGAATAAATGTTAAAGTGTAATATGGCAGATGTGGTATTTTTGTATTTGTAACATTTTTAAGATTATGGCACGTATGCTAGCAATTCCACAGGTAAATGACAGTAAAACCTATGGTTTTCTTGCAGGAATATTATAGCATATTAAGTGTTACCATAATAAATCCTGCAAAATTATTACAGGAATACCACAAAATATATGTATATATATAAAAACAAAAAGTACAAAAGAAAGCCAGGTATTACAGAAATATGACAGTAGTACCACAGAAATGTCACAGATATATTACATACAGCAAAAATGCATAACTTCCACACAATTTCTGTGTTGATTTTTCTGATGTTATACAACATGTAATAATAGCAGAGGTAATTTTTGTGAGGGTTTTAGGCGACCACAAGCTCTCTATGGTGTCTGGTCAGTAGAGTACAAGTTTATGTTCACTAGGGGGCAGAAATGTGCTAGAAGCTCCAAATGTGTCACATCCTGGCGGAGCACCATTGAGGGAACAAAGGACCTGGGGGTGAGTGCTCGCTAATCTTCTGTATTTTATTCCGCATTACTGGTTTCCACCACCAACACTTTTATCCATGTTATAACAAATGATTTAATATACCAAACGCAAGCAGTTCTTTGACAAGTATGTTCATGTTTCAAACGGTCGTTATAACGTTAACTTAGCCCGCTAGCTAATGCTGTTTCGATGACAATGAGTAGTGCTTGTAAAAATATTAAAAGCTTATGAAAACAGAAATGCTTTCTGTTTTATTTGAAATCCAAATAACTTAAAACCCCTGTTCTGCCTGCTCTGCTAAATTGTGTTGTATATGATATATCTGTAAAGTTATTCAGCTAACGTTAGCGTTAGCCACTTTCATTCATTGATATTTTGCATGTTAGCATCTTCGCTGGCTCGCACGTATGTGCTCAGGATGCTAATAGCTCGCCAGGTGCAACACATTTACATTATATTTCGTGTTAATAACCACTGTTTGGCGTCTTCTCGATGCGGCTGTCGATTGAAATCATCCCTCGCTTAATAAAGCTCTTGGCGAGCTGTAAGCTCTCGCCTCATTGTGTGCGCCATTATCCGCATCGAGTACAGGCCTTAGATCCATAAGCACAACATCTCGTTTAGTTATTTTTTTTATCTTTATTGTTGTCATTACTAACAAGCATATAAACTGTAGACAGTTCATCCAAACATTGTCTCGAATTTCATATTTAATGCTAAACAGGTAAGTGTATTGTTGTCAAGCGTACGACTAAATTATAAAACAGGTTGAAATAATGGTGATTGCAGCTTGATTAAGAGCTAAGTTATTATTATTTTTTTTTTTGCAAACGTTAAAGCATTCCTATTCTTCTAATAAATGTTTGCTCTATTGCAGAACCAAATGATGGGCATAGCCTGATATCCTCAATCCTACAAGCAAGATGTCAAGTAAGAGCACATTTCAACTGATTATTTAGACCGCTTAGTTGATTCAGACTTTCTTGAAGTGCACCCACCAGATCTTCAGTAATGACTGTATTAAAGATCCTTTACCGTTGAGTGATTTGATATTACTGTTTTCTCGACTTAATCTGTGAATGTGTAGATATGGGTGTGCTTGGTGTGACTTGATTAGCTATAAATTGAACTGATGCAGATTTGATGAATAAGTAGGCTTTACCACTGATTATTAATTTTTTTGAGTTTTGAAAAATGCATTAATCCCCCCCCCTCAACTCTTTCACGCAGAGCGGCCACCCTATGCCCCAGCCCCCGCCCCAGCCCCCACCACAGTAAGTAAACTGAATATTCCAATCATGCACTTAGTCCCTCCCCTCCATCACCCAAACATGTACCATAGGTTTCCTAGAGATGAGAGGAGAGGATTGTGGGAAGGACACAGTATCACATGGGGTGGTTTTTGTTTTGTTTTTTATTCAGATTTAAACAGAAAGTGCTATTATGAGGCTCTGTCCATCCGTAAGGTTCTAAGGAGGATGCCACTTAACTTAGGCTCTGAAAGTATTTACTGAATAACCATTGGGCTGTATGGGGGGGATTCAATATTTAGGTTTTTGTGATTATTTGAAAAACTAATTCTAGTTTGAGTTTAAGTTTAATATGACAGGGTTAATCGGGAATGGTTGTGGTGATGTTGTAAAGTGTATATGTATTTAACAAAAAAAATGTTGGCGAATTACTTTTGTTCTGCCTTTCTTGTGTGTGTGTGTGTGTGTGTGTGTGAACCTTCCTTTTGGAGCTGACTGATTTGGGGAAAACCTCAAAAAATGTGGGTGTTCAAAGTTGTATTCTTTGTCTTTCCTCATAGGCCTCATTCCCACTTGTTTTGATTCATTCAGCGTGACTAATAATTGTTTGTAACTAAATTAGTAGTGTAAAAAAAAAATAAAAAAATATTTTAAGAATATTATTGAAGTTAGAGACAAAAAAAATGAGAATTTAACACAGATCTTTTGAAATTAGAATACCGCTATTTACGTTTTGTTTTTAATTGTGAAATGTGAACCATCAAGCTGTTATTTTGGTGGTTTGCTTGCTAATAAACACATGCGCCACTTCCATATGCTCAGAGTGAAGCGTGGGACAGGGTCTGTTTAAACGCATGCAATTCATGGAATAGTGTTTCAGCATCCAAGAGTGTGTTTATTCATCATGAGTGTAAAGGAACTGTGCCGTGCTTCACTCTGAAACCCATAACATGTGATTTAATTCTGCTTTATTTCTTTTGGGTCATACCACGGTTATTTAGGTTTAGGTTCTGCTGCCTTAACTTAGAGACACATGAGATGTTAAACCCTCTTGGTTATTCATTAAACACCGTTTGGAGCATTAAGTATGTGAGCCTCTTTGTTTAATGCTTAAGCTTTTACACATTATCGATCATGAAAATAGATACAGAGCTCTGTTCGCAGTAATTTGGCGTTGTTGCTTCGCTCCGCACACATCCTTAGAAATCTTGAGTCCCTTACATTTCAAATATTTGATCCAAATCCCAATTAATTACCCAGAACTGTTATTTTTATCAGTTTTGAGACTAATTATTGAGGTCACATGCCACCGAGAGAGATTTTCTCGATCTCAATCCCTTAAGTTAACGAAGCCTTCTAGCACCTCATTACGTCCCACCACCACCACCCATAGTGCCTGTGGCTTTCCTACAAATGAATGTAGAATAATGCCAGGGTTGTGCTGCTGTCAAAGATTGCTGCTTTTTGCATGTTTTATGCAAATCACAACAGAAAACGAAAGCAGGTTCTCCTTTTCATTTTTTTGGTCCCTTCCTTCCTTGTTTGTGTCATTTCTCATTCGTGTTTTGTCTCATTTGTCTCCATCAGCAATTGCCCACCACCCCTGGGTTTGTGGGGTACAACCCATACAGCCATCTGGCCTACAACAACTACAGGCTGGGAGGGAACCCCGGCGGGAACAACAGGGTAATGGTAGGACCGGTGCCAACTAGGGCCCTAGCGACAGCCGAGGGACTAAAAGCCCAGACGAGAGGACGCTAAAGCTAACTTAATATGAAATGGAGTGAAATGCTTTGCTCTTACACTGTACAGACTCATTTCATAGAGTTGAAGGTGTCTGTCGGGTAGTTGAGTCTTGGGTAGTTTGTAGCTCTTAACTAGTAGCTTCCATGATCTTCATGCTTCTGGGAAGCACTCACTCTCTGTAGCGTCTGGATGGGTGTGATTGACACAGTATGCATCGTAGCTTCAGAGTGATTGCTTCTCAGAACCGTTCCCACTTTCCCTTGTCGGCCATCTTATCACCTCATCATGCACAAGAGCTTGCAGCCGTCCGCTCGCATGGCTTTAGATGCTGGCTTGAAGCATTATCGCTGTTGGCTGGCTTCATCCAAACCTTGCAAAATAATTTTCAGCCATTAAAGATGGTGGCTTTGCGTCCACAAAAGCTTAATGCATGGCCTTGTCGGCGTAATGTTAATGTGCTGTATTTGGTTTGTCATTTAGGTACGTCTCCCGCCCCCTTTGCCAAGAGCTTCACACTGTCATTGTTTCTTTCAGTTGTGCTTCTTGCCTCCTGTCTCTTTTTCTCCATAGTGCTCCATTATGACAGTTCACTGTGTTTTGTGTTGACCCTGTGTGCCCTTCATGATCTCTAACGCTCCGCGTGGGCTTCTTTCCTTCTCCCACAGAACTCCTCAGGGATCACCGTTCCTAAGCCGCCCAAACCGCCCGACAAGCCGCTGATGCCCTACATGCGGTATAGCCGGAAGGTAAGCAGGAAGGTAAGACACCCACGGTGTCTGCTTTTACTGCTTGTAAATTGAGGAGAGCGCTTCTGCGATCAGCTTGAAGGCTGAGGGGAAAGTCAGTGGTCTGATTGCACCCCTTCAGATGGTAGACCCCAACATGGCTTCATTGCTTTCTTCTCTTTAACAAAGCTGGGAAACCGACATCTATTGTTTTTGATTTAGAATAAAAAGTGTTTTAAAAGATCAACGTAAACCAATTAGGTTTGTTAATGCTACGTGAATTCAGAATAACTGACTTGCTTCGATATATTTAAACACACTGTTTAGATTCTAAACATGTTCAGATCAATTTTTTTTTCTCTCTCTCTCCTGTCCTGCTTTCAATGCTTAAGTTTTGCATAGAAAAGTAGGTAGAACTTGGTGCTCTATCCTTTTTGAGAAAATGCAACCCTCTCCGTTCAGGAATCCAGACTGCTCTGTAGACTCTGAACTGACACTTGTATCTTCTTAGGTTTGGGACCAAGTTAAAGCCTCTAATCCTGACCTGAAGCTATGGGAGATTGGGAAGATCATCGGTGGCATGTGGAGGGACCTCACCGACGAGGAAAAACAGGACTATTTAAACGAATACGAAGCTGAAAAGGTTTGTCGTCTTCACTTTTTTTTTTTCTCATGAAGATTTCTGAAAAGTGAAGTAGGGCTGGGCGGTATACCTTTTCATACCGAATACCGGTGTTTTTTTTTTTAATGATATTCATTTTTCATATACTGCAATACCGGTGAGTGTATGTGTACAAAGCGTCGGGAACACGAAGCGGTGGAACGTCCCGCCGACAAGCTGTATGCGTCTGCATTAGAACGGTGGAAGCACGGCCTGTGTGTGTGTTGAGCGGTTAACAGCATGGACGAAGAAAATAGGTGCGTTCGAGATGCACTACACTAGCCTGCCACCGGCTGGCGAGAGCTGCCCGTTATTCTTTATGAGAATAAAGTGTGTCGTCATCAAGGCTATTGCAGCTGATTTTGAGCAACTGCATCGCCTGTCCTCAGTGACTGCTCTCATTTTGCTCTCACGGTACTTTGATGGAACATGTGATCAAAAGGCGGCTGCTGCGCCGATCAAAGTTGGACTAATGATCTTACCAGAATGCATTTTGTAAGACGGCAGCCGTGGAAATACTTAAGCTTGAAAAAAAATCTGACGTTGATCAAACAACCATCATATGTAAATAAAAAAAAATACCGTCAAATACCGTGACACCGATATAATTTTGAAAAACACCGTGATATAAATTTTTAGTCATACCGCCCAGCTCTAGTTTATGGTACACAATCTTTTTATCACACAAACATCACTTGGGACATTAATGTTCAAGGGTGTTTTGAGTGATTAAAGAGCTTCACGCTTTTCATGATTGATTGCAACCTTTTTTGTATACGTGTATTAATTATATATCTATCTGAATTCTGATTTTGTTGCGATCTGTACTGTAAAAAAATTTAATAGCTTGAAAATACTTAAAAGGTTACACTACCCAAGAATGAATATTTTGCCATTAATTACTTAACCCCATGTTGTTCCAAACCCATGAAAGCATTGTTTGTCTTTAGAACACAATTTAAGATATTTTGGATGAAAACCGGGTGGCTTCGTTTATAGTAAATAACAATGTCAAGGAAAAGTATAAAAGGACTTTGTCAGAATATTGCCATCAGTGGGTCAACCTCAACGTTACGAAGCTATGAGGTGCAAGTACATGTATAGTGGGGGGTCTAAACAGGCAGTGATGTAGAAGCGGGAGTTGATCATCTTTTGCGGATGCGGTGTTTAGCCGCATTGTAAAGACGTTTTGGCAGACTGCCTTCAATATAAGCTCTAACAAGAAAGTTTTGAGTTCTGAAACTTAAAGGTTGTAGTGAAATGAGCTCTTATATATCAAAAGATCAAGGGAATTTTAATTTATCAGTGCATGACTCCTTTAATTATGCTTGAGTAGTGTTATTGTAAACATTTGACATAATTCTTTATACAATAGAAAACAATGCATAAAGACAAAACAAATATTTCTGCATTAGTGACATTAAAATATCTTAGTTTTTGTACTATCACAAACATTTCATGTGGCTTCAGTGTAAATAACTTTCATACCAAAGTTTGATTAGTTTGATTAGTTTGATTGTCTTGCTTTTTGTGTAAACTAATACTGCTTTTTAATTAAAAGACAAGTAGTTACATTTTAGCTAGTTTTCCACTTGTTAAATATATATTTGAGTTTTATGGATTAGTACATTAACTATATCTATCATATCTCAGTTTTTTTTTTCATGTAAATTCCCAGTAAAAATAAAAATAAATAAATAATAAATATCAATATTTATCAAAAGAGGTATATTGTCTATATATCAATAAAAATATGCAGAATTTCGTACATTATTTTGCTCCTTGCGCCCTCCTGTGGTCTCAAAGCAAGCCAAAAGAGCGCTTATTTAATCTGCAAATAAAATATAAATTTTTTTATTTAATTTTATTTTGTGTTTGACTGTTAAAACAGATATATTTTTTTATTTGTTTAAATAAATTGGCTAATTAAAGTGGTTTAAATGTAAAAAAAAAAAAAAAATGTATTGCTTATGTATTGTCAATGATCATAGATACCGAACAATATGAAACATTGCATTATTAATTACAGTTTTTAGCTATTTCACTCAGCCCTATATGAGAGCTTAATGTGTTTCAATTCAAAGAGCCGGTGTTGGCATGACTTCTCTTGGCCAGGATTTACTGGCAGAGAAGAATAATTTGACATTTAAAAGTGGGCTTTGTTTCAGTCTTGAGTATTTCCTGTGCATTGTGCTGTTGGCTTTTTGTCTTTTATCATCGTTACCAATTCCAGCTGCAAAAAAAGTGTCTTGGCTTTGTGATTTTTACTTTAAAAGTATTGTGTGAAGCAGTCAATGTAGTAGGAATCTGGTTCATATACACTTCATAGTGTGTTCAAATATGCATGCTCTTGAAGAAGGACTGTTTATCAGTTGTTGAGAGCTCGTTGTTGCTTCTGTGAATTATTAACTTATCTCTTTTTCAAGCTTATTCTCTCATCATCCAAAGCATCATCATTGCTCCCCAACCCCTATTCTGTCCCTGTCCCCCCTCTGTCACGCTGTCTGTCTCCTCTGTCTCTCTTCACCTGAGGATTAACCGTTGGAGTGTCTCTCTGTAATATAGGGATACCTTCCGAAAAGCAAATGGGAGATGGACACGTCAGAAGCAAAGCTTGGTGGGTATTTATTTGTAGTTGCACAAAATTTCCATTACAATATATGTATCTACTGTAGGTTGTTTACTGTCTTTAATATAATTGTTTTATTTGGTGTCGCCATATAGGAAAATGTTTTCATACTTTTTTTCTGGGTTGGTTAGTTCAATAACTAAGAATTGGGTCATGGTTTAAATGACCTGAAACTATTTAGATCTTTCTCTCAGACAGTTAAAGAAAAGGATTCACCCAAAGAGTTACAATGTATTGAAATGTACTTACTGTACACTCAGACCTTGAAAGATATAGATGGGTTTGTTTCATTAAATTGGAAGAGAATTGGAGAAATTCTGCATTACATCACTTGCTCACCAATGGATCCTCTGCAGTAAATGCAGCTGATCATCATAATAATCCACACCACTCCAGTACATCAGTTAATATCTTGTAAAGCAAAAAGCTACATGTACTTTGGAGCACATTTTCAAAAGTTGCGTAAATGAATTGTAAACATTTTTAGTTGAACTTTTATTATTATGATGGTATAGAAGTATAGATTTTTTTTTAATGGCATTTTAATTTTAATGTCATATACCATGCTTTAGTCAATAAGTGTTCATCAGATGTAGAATTGGTGATGACTTTAGATGCTGCTTTGTCCTTCCAGACAAACTGGATGGTCTGGCGGGTGGAGGCAAGAGAAAACGAGAAACTGATGTGTCTGGCATGGAGGACTTCCTTCAGCTGCCTGATGACTATGCCAGTCGCATGTCTGAACCTGGCAAAAAGAGGGTAATGTGCTGCAAGCATTTCATATAGGAGCTTTGAATTACTGGTTTAAAGTCAGCTGTTGTTCAGTTTTTATTTAGATTGATTTCTTGAGAACTGCAGAGTGAGAAAAGGCTTGAATAGTTGGTCTACACAAAACTCTCCATAGTTGGTGAATTACAGCCGGTTCACCCCAAGAACGATAACTATATAAGCGTCTACTCCAGTGTACGATAGCATCTGTTTATTCTAAGCGCGCAGGCATCTGCTACTTTAAATTCCTGAGATCGATGGATTGATCACAGCAGGATGGATTTTGATTGGCTGTCAGTGTTTGTATCATTCATCAGCTGGGGAAAAAAATGTTGTGAGAGGGATTCCAACGATATTGTTTCTCTGTGCCTCTATCGTTATATGTGACCCTGGACCACAAAACTTAAGTCTTAAGTCGTTGGGGTTTATTTGTAGCAAAATCCAAAAATACATTGCATTTTTTATGCAAGAAATCATTAGAAAATTATGTAAAAATCATGTTCCATGAAGATTTTTGTAAAATTACTATTTTAAACATATCAAAATGTCATTTGATTAGTAAAATGCATTGATAAGATATTCATTTGGACAACTTTAAAGGTGATTTTTTTCTCAGTGTTTTGATTTTTTTTTTTTTGCACCCTCCGATTCTAGATTTTCAAATAGATGTATCTCAGTCAAATATTGTCCTATCCTAACCCATCTCAGTTTTATAAAATTATACCTTATGACTGGTTTTGTGGTCCAGGGTCACAGATGGTTGTGGTCTGTTATTCTTTAAAATTGAGAACTATATCTTTATTCTTATCTTTATAGTTATCGTACTTGGTGGAAATGGGGCTTGAATCTGAAATTTGAACAGCTTTTTTCTTGTTTGGATTAGGATTAAAACTAACTCTTTGTGCTCATTAAACTTGCTGATTTTTCCAGGTGCGCTGGGCTGATCTCGAAGAGAAGAAGGATGCCGACAGAAAGCGCGCGATTGGTTTTGTTGTCGGTCAGACAGACTGGGAGAAAATCACGGATGAGAGTGGCCAGCTTGCTCAGAGAGCTCTTAACCGCACCAAGTATTTTTAGGAGATTTTGTAATGACATTTGTACAGCGTTTACGGTAAGTTTCTAATAATTCAGCTCTTTTGATCAGCCAAGATCGATGTAGATAGAAAGCTAGAGCTGTTTGCTGTTTTAGAACATGCTTTGCGTCAGCTTACTCATGAACATCTTAACCAGTTTAATGTTTTAGTTATAGATTTAAAAACAATCAATCAATCAAACCATTTTCACAGTAACTGTGTAGTAGTAAATGTCATCTACTGTCATTATACAAAAGTTTTTCAATTTTTTTCCATGTTTTTAACTAGTCCTGCTCTTTTTCCAGGTCACCAGTTCATGAAATTCTTCATTTCCAAAGTGTACTGCCTGATGAAGAAAGAGCACGGTCTCTTCAGAAACTGGCAATTAGTTGTTGCTCGATCCTGTAGTCCACTCAGCGGCCTTCATGTAATACCTAGTGTAATGTAAATCTTTTTTAGTTTTAAGCCACAATCTTATTTTAATAGATTAAGCGTTGTGCGTGCGGTTTTGTATCAGTGGTGCATTTGATTGTAGGTAATATCCTTATTTCTTTATTTTTATTCCATACATCTGAAATATTATTGTAGTTCCCCCTCATGTACACACTCAATAAAACTTACAAAAAAGTCTCATAAAACAATCATTTTTCACATTATGTTGCTATTAAAAATCTGTCTGTTGAGCTGAATTGTGAAACTTTTGTTTGGTGGCTGAGCTGTAATTAAAGATGCGAAAGAAACTCTTCAGATTGAGGCAAGACGCATGACTTGCTTACAAAATAGTTTACTGGCTTCTCATGTGGCAACATATTGAATGACAGGTCTGTTCCAGCGGTTGTTTTATTGGCCTGCATATTATTTGCTTTGTCACATAAGTTGCCAGGAAACATGGGCATGCATTTTGCATATAATACATGTGACTTACACAGCGTTTGGCAAGACCAATGCTTTGTGTCACGAAACCTCCTAATTTACATTTATATTTGTGTATATATGTCTTTTTGATAAAAAAAAAAGCAGTTTGTTCATTGTCAAGAGAAATAAGCTTAATTAATAATAGAGTTCAATATGCAGTTTTATGTTTTGTGACAAACCTCGTTGGTTGGGATATATAATGAATTTTTTAAGGCTTTTGTAGTGATATTTGGGGTTTTTAATGAATGCACACTGGGCATTAGTGCACTTGTATTATCAAGTGGTCCACCCTACAGTGATGTTCATTAAATGCTCGTAAAACAACATTCAACATCTGAAGGTAAGTGTGAACATGTTGCGCAATGCATGATAAACTTCTAATATATAAATTTGTATTTTTTGTTTCATTAGTATTTAATTGGGTGCTTTTATTGCGGTTATTTAATTTTCTGGCAGTTAACGGATTAATTACATGATTGCAAACATTCTTATTGGCAATTTGAGGACTTGTGGATGGTGATATCCTTTACTCAAAATAAATAAATAAATAAAAATTAAATAGTTGCTCTTTCTTCTTTGCAGCACAGTATGGAAAAATAAATTTAAATCCACACCTAAAATGAAGGTTATACAAAATAGATTTTCTTCTAGACATGGAATGTTGTTCAGAAGTTGTAGGACTACTGCTCTGTGGTACTTTGGTTGTCTTTGGAGCTTGACAATTAATGACTGCTGTCTGTTTCTTTAAAGAAGTGTTGCAAAGAAGAAAGAATATAGTACGGTTTAGGAACGATGTTTGGGTGACTGGTTTTTGGGGGAACTGTTTACTGAATGCACAATGTGATGGTTCAACTGCTCCCTCTGGAGTATAAACGTAATATTCCTCCTCCTCAAAATTGTTATTATACTTAATGCTTTGGTGTTTGAAGTCAATGACAAAAAAAAAAAAAAGTTATTGGTTGGTAACTTGATACACATCTTTGCAATGAAGAGAAAGAATACACTAACACCAACTGTGTATTACTACTAACATTAATTGTCTTTGAAGCTTGTGGTTTTTAATTACATGTCTATAAACATCAACCAAAATTTTTGGATTTTACCCCCACCCAAAAAAACCCCATCAAAACTAATGTATACACATGGACGCAAAAAATATAATCCTAAAAAAAACCTTGCTGCATCGAGTTTACTTGTTTTGTGGCATTTTAAACCATCTTCTCCGAGGCAGATTTTGACATTTAAGGTGCAACATGTAATCTGTCATGACCAAAAATTGGGCATTTTAAGAAATTACTTTGCCATATTGTTATCTCATAAGGCAGTATACTGTGCAGGCTATACAATACAATTAACAGCTTAATTGCTGTCCCCTAAAGATCTTAATATTCACTTGACTTTGTGAAACAGGGCTGGTGTAATGTGTAGTTCTGGATCAAACATAAATAAACTTAACTGCAATAAATGTTTCAGTGATGTGTTAAAGGAATACAATTATTTCTGGAAAACTCCTCTAGCGTTTACAGTTAAGTTTTCTAGTTTTTACGACCATTCAGCCGATCTCCAGGTCTAGCCATAGCACTTTTAGCTGTAGCTTAGCATAGATCATTAGAATCTGATTAGAGCGTTGAAATCTTGTAAAAAAAATCACCAAAGAGTTTCTGTATTTGTCCTAATTAAAACTTGACTCTTATGTGGCTAGGAACTGTACTCCCATTCTGGTGTAATAATCAAGAAACATGGCTGCAACAGGCGCAATGATATTACACAGTGCCTGAAAATGGTCTTCAGCATTTTCAGTCGGTGGGTAATATATATATATATTATATATATTATTTTTATTTATTTGTTTCTTTGAGAATGATGCTAAAAGTCTAATCAATTCAGTGATCTAAAGCTGCAGTTTAAAAGATTTGAAAACAGTGATATGCAATGGGAAGTTGGAAAATTAACCTATATTCAAAAATAGCGTAGTGTTCCTTTAAATGCCACAAAAGAATCAACAAAGCTTTCCTAGGCTTGAGTTTAATGCAGGGCTCTTGCACTCTTACTATAAATAGTTTATACCCACACACACACACACACAAGGAGAAACTTTTAAACAAAGCAAGGGACCTGTGATGTTCTGGGCTACAACTTTGTGGAAACAATCACATCAAATTATTATATGCAAGTAAAAGGCCTAAGAATGCCTTCATTCCTTTAAACAGCTAGCAAAACAAGAACGACATTACTAACACCAGACACTGGTTCTGATCAATGCTGTATTTTAACCTTTTATACCCAAAACAGTCTCACAAGCAATTCGTACATATTCGTACGAGGTGCCAAATTTGTGCCAATTCGTACGACCTCACTCGTACGA
>JAUCMT010000068.1:9592144-9608680 GCA_032357475.1 Enteromius thamalakanensis
CGGACACATTTTTTATTGATATCGATCATTTGCCTATCGCGATACATATCGTTATCGTTTTATCGCCCAGCCCTACCATGAACAATGACTGATTAATGGGAAACATATGTGCACCTAAATGAGTACTTTTTACTGTAACCATTAACTTTTAAAGTGCCCCTATTATGCCATTTCAAAGGTGGCTAATATTGCTTTATGAGTCTAAAACAGGTTTACATGTATGCAAGGTAAAAAAAAACACTTTAGTTTTTTCCAAAAAACAGTTCAAAGAATCAGTCTGTCTAAACCCCGCCTCTCCATGAGCCCTCACTGCAGTGATTGGTCAGATGGCGCAGTCCTTTATGATTGGTCTACCACTGCAGCAGTCCACAGAGCTTGTACAAAACCATACTTTCTGAACACAACAAGACTCACAGGATACAGCGTGTCCTTGACATGATGTAATTCGCATGAGAATGGTAGTTTGTGGGCGGGGCAAGTTGTTTTGCAACTTAATACGTGTTCAGACATTATGCAGATGTTTACGTAGTGACGTGGATCTGTAACGGATAAAATTTTAATTGCTGACGACTTCTTTAGGCTAATGTTTTTTTTTTTCTCTCTTTGGACAGATAATAACTTTATTTATCGTGCAATGACTGCGTCACAACTTTGCAGATAGTTTGTTCACATACAGCTACATGACACTGCATGAAAGATCATGTTTGAAAAGGCATAATAGGGGCACTTTAAAGATATTGCTCAAATACCTGCAGAGAATTTTCCTCTAGCATTTTCACATTCCAAATTACCTTCCTTTATTCTACTTTAGTTAAAATGGCAAGCGTTTTTTTTGTATAATTGCTTTTAGCAAATGCCAGGGGTTTAAATAAAACAATTATTTTCAGAAACAAAAATCTATTGTATGCAGGAAGACTACAGTATGAGTTAAACTACAAAGATTGTTCTCAGAGAAATAATTGGCATATAAATTCTTGATTTTATATTGGTAAAGCCATTAAGATTTACTCTTACAAACCTCCCACTAAAAAGTAATTATCTGAATAATTATTCCAGATAATTATCTGAATGGCAGTACATTTTGAAAGGAAGTGTGTATTTGAGAGACACTCTGGTTGTGTTCTCTCTTGCTTTTTTCTAATATGAGCCGTCTCTGTAGACTATGATGATGGGTTCTCCATGAAGCATATAGCGGCAGCTCGTTTCCAGAGGAACCACCGGCTCATCAGTGACATCCTGAGCGAGGTTGTGGTGCCTGATGTTCGCTCCGTGGTGACCACTGCTCGCATGCAGGTCCTCAAACGCCAAGTCCAGTCCCTCATGGTGCACCAGGTATATGTTGACCATGTCAAACACACAAGACATAAAACTCAAGATGCGTACGTAACTCATCGTAACTTATTTCCAAACAGAGGAAGCTTGAAGCAGAGCTGCTTCAAATCGAGGACCGGCACCAGGATAAGAAGAGAAGGTTCCTAGAGAGCACAGACTCCTTCAATAACGAGCTCAAACGGGTGTGAAATTCAGTTTGATCGCTGAACTAATAGCCTTTGCTGTTTAGCCTGTGCTCAAATGCCAAACGCGCTGCCAGTGATTGATGTGCGGTTTGTGTTCTGTGTAGCTCTGCGGTCTGAAAGTGGAGGTGGACATGGAGAAGCTGGCAGCCGAAATGGCTGCTGCAGAGGAGGCAGCTCGCCGGAGGGCGGAGGAGAGGGAGCGGGAAGCAGCAGAGCAGGTGGAAAGAGCTGCTCAAGAAGAGCAGCAGCCTGCCGCAGGCGCCCAGGCCAATGCCAACCCTGAACAAACCTCTGCCAGCGAGGCCAAGGATGCAGAAGACAAGCCCACCCCTATGGAGACGGGTCAGGCCTGCAACGTTACGTACTCTAACTTTGAATATAAAACAAAAATAGTCAAAAATGTCTGACTGTGGTGTCTGTTCTGCAGAGTCTCTGGCTGAAGCTTCTGAAGGATCTCAGGAGGCCGAGCAAGGCACCCCGGCTGCAGCAGGAGACAAACCGGCCCAGCCTGAGCCTGCAGAGGGCGCTACAGATGAGGGCACCAGCGACAGCACTGCTCCGTCTGAGAGCAGCTCTGGACCCCCAGCAGAACCCCAAGCCTCGGACACCCCTGAAGAGCGGCTGCCCACCCAGCCACAATAACCCCAGCCCCTAATCTTCATCTTCATTTATCCAGTCTCACTCTCTCTGTGTAAAGTCATGTGTCCTCTAGGATTTGTAATCCAATGACCTGCCAGTGAGTGAGTGAGAACAGTTTTGTTTGTTTTTTTCCCTCCCTGAATGTTCTTCAGTGAAATGTTTTGGAAGGACTTCAGAATCTTAATTGGTGTTCCACACACATTCAGTCAGGCACATGTTTACTTGATCGAACCCTCATGTTACAAGCCCACTTGGATACCCTTAAGCTTTATGGCCTTTAAAAACGTTATCATTGTAAAGAGGGCAAATATCGAGTAAAATGTAACTCTTCCATCCTGCAGTCCCCAGTTTGTATTTTTTGGTGAAAGCTGAAGTGCAAGGTTATTTACGGTCACCTATCAGGTTGTATCTACCTGTGGCATGATTATATTAAAGTATAGCTTTGTTTTTATCCTTTCACAGTTTAGTTGAATAGTCTGTGGGCTGTAGTTTTTGTTTTTCTACTTTCTCATCCTAGTGGTGTTTCGTTTTTTTTTTTTTTACTTAAAATAAAGCCATGCTAGCACTCATGCTTTTCCATTGCAACAGATTGACCACACAGAGCATATATTTACACAGAATGGTATTACATTAAGCCTCTGGATTGTGTTTTTGTATTGTTGGAAGGTATTCCCTCAATAAAGTGATTTCTATGTCTGTTTTAAACATCTGCCCTTTTTGTCTTTTGTCTAGTGGTTTATAGTTTTATTTTAAATTAAGTCATTTTTACATTTTTAATTCTATTTCTTTGTTTAATATTAAAATGCTGTTCAGGTCTAGTTGGGTTGTCTGACCCCTTCTGTAGCAGAATCCATTTAAAATAGTAGTTTTCTTCATTTATTAGTTGCTTCTTATTACATTGCATTATGCTGACCATTAAACAGTTTAACATTAAAGTACCATAATGAATGCATGAGGAATGAATAAACTCAAATTGCTTTGTCCTAATACAATTGTGCACATGGTCTTCATCAGGCATAACAGAGAAATCCCAAGAGTTGTAAAGGATGCGATCAACCTATATTTATCATTATGTAAAGGTGTCTCCATAGCAACCATAGGGAAAAAGACTCCATGCTGCTTATTATTCCATTTAACTCCAGAGCCTCAAAGAGAGGCAGATAACAGACTCTAGAAAAGATTACAAGACATTTTAGGACCAATATGCCAATATCTCTAGAGTACTGAATGCATCAGTGTGGATTATAACAAGTGAAGTAGCAACCAGTTTAGTAAACATCAAAAGAAATAATCATTTAAAGTGAAGAAGGTAATTCCAAACCTGTATAATTTAGTTTTCTGTGGAACATATAAGATCTTTTCAAGAACAGTTATGGCGACCATTGGCTTTCATTTAATACACAAAAACTAAACCCATTTCTTAAAATATCTTCTATATTTTACAATATAATTACTGAATATATATGTATATATATATATATATATATATTCAGAATTTCCATTTGTTTTATCTGAACCATCCCTAAGGAGTGTATGTTTAACACATACGTTCCAACAGCAGGTGGCAGTGTTTCATCTTGTTGAATTTTGTTCTGCTAACAAAAAAAGGGAAATATTTTGCAATGATGAATGTGCTTGAAAATATATACATTTTACCAAAAAAAAACCTACATCAATAGTAGTCTGAGGTTCCAGTCTCGAGAAACCTCTCACCAAATGTACAAACTCACGAAGAAGACTGCAAATCGCAGGATTTGAGTGCATGTACTGTAGGTAAGATGTGTGCGTGGGCGACCACCAGCAGCAAACGTAGTGGGCGCAGAGCAGGTAAGCTGCTCTGGATGCTGTTAGCTTGTGGGCATCACTACTCACAGGTGATCTCTGTGACCTTAATGCTGTAACTCCCGCTCCAGCACTAAACTACGCAGTTCTGGGTTGCATTTCTGTCCATCTCACATGCTGTTGTGCATTTAACAGCTTCCTCTGACTCCCTAACACAGGAAAAGACGCTGTCAACTAAGAGAAACTATATTTACTGAGGACTTCACAACACAGAACTTCACAACAGCTTTGGAAGCAAAAATGAGTTCTTTCGTCCGCAGTAGAGATGAATTTTGCAACATATGGTGAAAGCTTATAAAGATTAAGCTTGCAGGCGCATGTAAAGATGATTTTAAAGGAATAGTTTACTAAAAATGAATGAAAATCCTCACACACACATTATCATGTCATTAAAAATTCACTTTCTTTCTTTCAAGAAACGTAAAATGAGATGTTTTGAAGAATGCTTACACTGTTCACTTCCATGCAGGGAATCTGAATTGGGACATTTTGCTATAATTATCTCCTTTTATGTTCCACAGATGAAAGTAAGTCATACGACATCAAAAGATATGGTTAGTATCTGGGTGAACTATTTCTGTGGTGTAGTAAAAGGGAGCCATAACCCTTTAAAAGATGTTTAGAAATGTTACAAGCACAGTGACCAATCCCATGTGTATGTTTCTACATTGACAATGATACTAGCACTCGTTAAATTCTTTATTTCTAACTCTGAACGACATGGCAGATGTGCATGTGTGCACCTTCTAATGCATCTTAAAGTCTATTGTAAATGTTCACAAACTCACAATATTCGATTCATCATCAAAATCGATTACCAATAATCGACTGCGGCATTTCTTACGTGTAGCGCTGCAGCACCGAGCATGAATCACACGATATGATCAACAGGCATATGACAGCATCATCACAAGAAGTTCAAGCTCCCTGCTGAGGGTTACTCAGTCTCTCTGGGTAAGTGCATGCCATTGTACTCTCAGCCGCTGGTCGTCCTTGCTTCCTACTTGTTAGTGCGTCACAGAACAGGAATGAAACAACTCTGCTGAAAAGAGTCAGCTGGGACACAACACAAAAATTTATGTAACAAAGATTAGACGTCAATTTATGTGAGCAGCCACCAAAATAACTCTCTGTGCAGCTTCAGGCTTTAGGGAGATCAGAGAACCTGCTGCAGCCTGTTGCATTAAAACCCCTTAAGAAATTCTTGGTACTGTTGTAAAATTATTATCTTTAATTGTGTTTCCGAACTTGAGGGTTTGTTCACGATATTGTACTTCATATGAAGTAATGACAGAGCCGGTGCTTTGTTCTTGCATATAGTCAAATTTAACCACATATCTAGGATTCGGATAAACAAAATAAAAAATACATCAGAATTGAAATCAACATAATGTCTATGGTAGATCCTACCCTGCATAACATAATTATTCTTTCTTACTTTACAACATTTTATCATATGATTTGCAATTAAATACAGACTAATTAAATTTAGGAATTATTTCTTAATTATCTTGATATGGTCTAATCAGTTCTCAGGTATGAATATGCAGTTCTCAAATTAATTAAAATGTTGAAGGTTCACTCGGTAAGTTTCATTTTTACCTGGCTCGCATCATCCCAGTTTAAATATTTTACTAATTTTATTAATTTACAGCTTCACACAAAAATAGTTATGTGTCTCTTTTATGTTCGTTTCTCTCATTTTAATATTTAGCACTTGGACTCTATTTAAGTCTAGACAAATTCTAGAAAAATTCTGTGCGTTTTCTACGGTTGGTCATGTTATGTCAACATGTTAGTGCCCATGAGGGGGCGACCCGCTCCATGTAGATAAAAGGGCTTTTGCTACATGACTACAGTCTAGACTTTACCTCTTGTGGTTGTAAATGATTCTAATAAATTATCTAAAGTCACTTCTTCTTTTTGAATAAAAAGTATATAGACCGATATAAGAAACACTGCGTGCACCTTTAAGTTGTATCACCAGCAGAGTAGGTGTTCCACAGTGGCCTGTCAACAAAGCAGTGACGAGCTATGTGATTGACACTTCTCTTGCCATTTACATTTTCATGAGCTTCGCGTTTCATCATCTACTCGTAAATGTTTCCCATTGTGTCCTTTTCATTATAGCTGTTGAGCTCTTTCATGTAATTGTGAGAGAGGTTTGACAGAATCTGTATCAATCAGCTCAGCTTGCCAAAGGTAAATGAGTGGGAGGGTGGGAGGAGTCTTGTAACAGCGCGTCAGTGTGTGTGTGTGCGTGTGTGTGTGTGTGCGTGTACCGGTGCGTAAGGAGGGCACTTAGGCGGAGAGGGACGCAAAGCATCGCGCCTGAGAGTTCATCGCAGTCTGAAGCTTTGCATTACATGTACGCACTCCGCACAACTCACTCCAGTGTACAGGCTCGCGCAAACTTTCCCCGCGTTGAGAATGGCAGAGCAATCGAACAGCGATGGAGAGGAGAGGAGCGCACCCATGAGGGGCTTTGCCCGACAAGGTGCTCTGAGACAGAAGAACGTTCACGAAGTTAAGAACCACAAGTTTATCGCTCGCTTCTTCAAGCAGCCTACTTTCTGCAGCCACTGCACGGACTTTATCTGGTAAGAGTTTGTGCGCTTCTTACTGAAGTGTATGGCAAGCTGTTTTAACATCCATTTATTAAAACGTAGTATCGTGTTGCTTTTTTTTTAAGTAATACCAAGTAATTAATGACCAGTAGTCTTTAAATGTACATGCAACTGTTTATTAAAATACATGTGCATATTCGATACATACTGTTAATACTCATTCATTAATTACTAGTGATAACTCTGACAACTGCTATACATTTTGCACACGCACATATAAATGTGTGTGTGTGTATATATATATATATATGTATATGTGTGTGTGTGTGTGTGTGTGTGAGCAAAAATGTTTTCTTATATGAACTGCACATTTACAGGTAATCTAAATGTCTTTTTAGGGAAGTTAGAAGTATTTCTAGTAAAAATTCCCCGGAAAAGACACTGTTGTCTAATAAATGAATAACAGATTCAAAAGGTATCGTAACATAAAAAGAGATTTTGTTAATTAAAGGAATAATTGTCAAAATGGCTTTCCATATAGGTAAACCTGTTACTGTTGCAGCCCAGGTGTAACAGTGCACTCTGTCTTAGGACCTATTGTGCTGTCTATCTAGACAGCACTCCTTTATGGGCATTATATGTAGATGTAGCTGACTCTAAACAAGCCTAGAATGCAAAATTCAAAATGCTGTTTCCGTAGGAGCTCACGTGGTTTTGAGCCACAGCTTTATTGATTCCCCAAAGTAAAAATTGTGCAAGTACAAAGTAAAATGAAATTCTAATAAAATGAATGAAAAAAATAAGACTTGATCATTTTTGTATGACAATACAAGATTATACGATGAGAAACGAGTAAAACATGAGACAACTATCAAACAACAAAGTGATTTAGTGTAAGTGTAAATGTTTAAAAATGATGCTTCTGTTATTTGTTCAATAAACTCTTGCTCTTTTCTTTCAGGGGTTTTGGGAAACAAGGATTTCAGTGTCAAGGTAAGAATTTATTTATGACTCGCAGAAAAGTGCCTGTGGTAGTATTAGTAAATGTCTTGCAGAAAGTCAGCAACAGTTAATCCTTTTCAATGGCTTGGAGTATTGTATATTTAACATGTCTCAAAACTTGAGGACAGGTTAACAGTATTTAGCGTCTTGAATGTTACAACTTATAAGGTCCATTTTGAAAGAGAGCCTTGAGGTTTTCCAGAGTTTTCCACCAGTGTGATCTTGGAAATCTCAAAATGGTTCCTCGTGTATATTTCACTTTTATAGAGTAGGTATAAAAATATTATACAAAGAATCTCAGCAGTAAAATGGAGCCTAATTAGCGGGACGGTTCATAAACTAGAAACATGCACACTGGTAAAATAGATGGTTCTGCAGATATTCTCATCAGCGTCCGATATCTACAGATCTCATTTAAATACTTTTAACATCAGAAGTCTGATTCTGCCTTGAAGATTTGAAACATCCGATGTCTTCACTGCAGATGTTCTTGCCTCCCATTTGTCCAATTATCATATTTCTAAGAGACGCCTTCCACATTGGAGTATTAACAAGCATTTCTCATATTAAACCATGTTATGCAAAGAGACCATCCGCTCAGCTTTCTTCAAAGTCATGCACAGGCAGTTTGACTTGGCACGTTTTCTAACATTGTGATTTGTTCCTGAAGACCTGTGGATAGCTGCTTTCTTCACTGAATGAGTCTAAATTACCCTGGAAAAGGGATTTTAATTCCTGCCCCCCTCTTACGCACTAAAGGCACTGGATGTACTTTAAGGCGACTGCAATTACCGGTCACGGCAGGTCAATGGCACCCTCTGCGGTGTTGCGCTTCTCCGTTTTTCCACCGCAGGCTTCAGCACTAGCTCTAATTACAGGTGCACAGTTGAGTGTATGATGACTTTACCCACTGCTCGATCTTTCTCCTCTCTCCCTCTGTTCCAAGCTCTTTTTCTTTGTCACATTCTCAAATCTTCTCTAAACTTGTTGAAACCCTCCATTGATTATATCTGGAATATGTGACCCCCTAGGAGCCGAGGGAGTAAGGGAATTCCTCTCCAAGGTCCTGCACAGACATGCAGAAACCTGAGGGTCTCTGCTGGAGAGCAAAGCTGTTTGTACCTCCTGTAGATTATGCCTCGAAGCGTGAAGCTCTGTTGGAACAGTGTAGGATCTATACGTCTTGTTCGTTATTAATGTAGTTAATGTAGTACGGTGTGTATTGTGACGAGCAAGACATGCTTTTCCGTCAATGATTTTTAAAGAATATTGCACTCTATTTGAATTTGTTTTTTTTTTTATAAAATTGAAAGTCCCATTTACTTTAGTGGAATAAAAGAGAGCAACCTGGGCATTGCATGGCTTGATTTAAGGGTGAAAAGTGTGAGATGCGTAGGGATGAGTATAGATGAGTCTTGGTGACCAGATCATGTAAGGGAGCTTTAACACCTAGCTTGTTTGGAGTGTTTGTTTCAAAAGCTGATGCCTGATTCTTTCTCCATATGCGAACGTGACAGTTGCACTTAGATCTGCACCCAAACAACCAGTCAGAGATTGCCCGAATGGTTCATTTGAGTCGAGAAGACCTATTGAAACGGGCAACAGTGTAATGCAAAGGAGAATGCAACTTTGTAACAAGTCCTTGTTTTGGAAGAAAGCAAGCTATCTACACTACACTTACACAGTAGTTAATGGAATGTGACTGCGCTCAAGTTGTGTAAAGTCATGCTCGGAAAGTTATGTTCATTTAAAAAGAGAGGATTTTTATTTAATTATACATTGTAGACATTAAAGGTTTGTTCCTGTAAAAAAAAAAAGAAATTCTGTAACATTCTGAAATATTCTTTAATATTCTAGTACTTCCTGGAACATTCCAGAACATTGTGGGACTAGTCGTTAAAGACAAAAATCATCCAATATGTACAGATTATCCAGCATATATTACAAAATATATTTTTGGTAAAAAAAAAGACAAAAAAACTAAAGTACAATTTGAAAGCCTCAGACTGAAGGAAGCTTTTCTGTACCTCACTCCTAAATTCTTTTAACAGGTGGAGATTTGTTATTTTATTAATTACTTCAAATAAATAATTTGATTGTGTAACTCACGTTATTTGTAATGTGTTACATCCAGCACTGAATCTCCAGATTAAGGTGTAGACATAATATTAAAGCTTATTCATAATTATTCATAGTCATTACTAGTGATTAACTTAGGATTGTAGTGTATAGAAAACACAGGGAAATTCATTTGCCTTTAAGACCTTTTAATGTAACTGTGTATCCATCAGCCATTTAGCAGCAACGAGACTAAAGGGACCAACTCGAGACTCACTGGCAATTTTTGTGTGCGTTCGAAGAAAAAAAGACAAAGAAAGGTTTACTAAGGAAGGTTATACTTCTTATAGAATACCATTACGGCTGTGATCCGCTTCTTCTTTAATCATCAGTGTGTGGAAAACAGTGAGTAAATAATAAAAGAGGATTTCCTCTTGCTGTCAGCTTGATGGTGAGCCAGCTGCTTAGGAGAGCCTCTTTTGCCTCCTCAGTCTTAATTGCAAAATTACGAGTTTGAAGAAGAGCTGGCAGAATGTGGTACATCTGGATAGAGTTGAGCAACAGAGACGGAGGAAAAGTGCATGGAATGATGGGATGATGGGATAGCGATGGTCAGAAGAAGACATGAGAAATCCCCAAATTTTCAAAGTTCAATGTAAGTAAGTAATGTCAATTAATCAGTCATGATTGCAAATATATATATATATATATATATACATACACTTGTTGTTTATTCATTTTATTTGCATATTATTGCAAAATTACTGTTTTGAAATTTAGTAATTTTTAAATCGTGTTAGAAAAAAGAGAATGCAGTGATATGAGAAGATATTGTGGGAGATTGACCAATCAGAATCACCCAGGCTTACAGAAAGTCTCTCTAACGGCATTTATCATTATTTGCACACCTAACACCTTACAAAACCACCCTGATGATTTCACTTGTATATCTCCAACCACTCACCTTCTGCCTAAATGCCCTTAGAAATCGAAGCAGACTGTGATTGCATTTATATTTTTGTGATGCGGGGGGTGTCTCACACCTCGCTCTGTTCAGTGCAAAGGAAGAACATAACCACATATGAAGGTGTGGGCTGTTTAAAGCCTCTATAAATAGCATAAGTGTTCCATGAAGCAGTGCTTAAATGGGGGGGGGGTGTGTGTGTGTGGGCGTTCGGGGAGATCAGTAGTATATGAAACACATAGAAGAACCTCGATCCTCAGCGAACATGGCATCAGTTCATATACGTCATCAGCCTGTTCTCGCAAGAATAATTCATGTGTTTGCTCCATTTTAGCAGCTTTGGAATGGCGTGTTCCAGACAGTAGCCTCATTTTGAGGGGAAAAATATAAATGATCAATGGCGACATAAGGCGATAGAGTGGAGAGGAGTGAAGCTGTGTGTATCAGTGCAGCTAACAAAGACCTTTTTTCTTGCTGTGTGTTGAAATATCAACTTAGATGTTTCTCCTAAAAATAGAGACAAATAAGACAATTGTTGACACTCAGAAAGCTGGAAAATCAATGTAGCGTAGTTGAAGTTTTGGAAGATTTTGAGAAAATATGTTTGATTTCTTATCGAAACGCTTTATCTTTGATTGCACATTTTGATATCGTAGCAATTCTGTGTACGATTTGAGACATTGGTATCTTTTCTGAAACACTAGAGGAAGCACATTAGAGAATACTGTTTTCCCTCAGGAGAAAAATCTGAGAGGCAGAAGTTTCCATTTGCCCTCTGTGATCTCATTAAGAACATTTACACATGCACTTTAAAAGTTTGATTTCAGTCAGAATAGATTTCAGAGTAAAACAGTAATTCATCAGTGTAACGTAAATGCTTTAGTCCCGGTGAAATCACATCAGTCTAGTAGAAACCATTACAGTTTACATCAGTGTTGTGAACTTGCTCTGAAATACAGAAATAATGTGTGACCTATGCAATCTTTTAAATATTCAATGTCCAGAGCAGTTTTTGAAATTTCAAACTGTATTAAATCATTTAAATATTATATATATATATAAATATCTGCTTAACAGTATTTAAAGGTCTCATGACTACTAGCAGTTAAAGTAGTAGTTTCTAATAATGTTATGTGTAATAATAATAAGGTAACGATCAATGTGTATACAGAAAATAGCAGGCAGCCTAAGACAGATCCTTGTGGCACTCCATACTTTACCGGTATTAATTGAGATATGAAGTATTTAAATAAATGAATCTGCAGAGGAAGGATCTAAACCATTTTTTGAATAAATGTATAGTTTTGTAATTGATCTGAGTATGTCACGATTTATAGGGTAGAAATTGTAGAAATAAACAGAAGATTTGAAATGGGTGTGTAATTTGCCAGTTCACTAGTTGTGCTCTCTAAATGAAATGCTTCATAACTGGCAGCTATGTTTAAAATGTAAAATTTTTTATATTGTTTTGAGCCTTTGAGTTTCGCTGCGTCAGTCCATAATTAGAACACTAAATACGCTTCTGCTCACACACATTTGGGATATTAACTAGTCTGGCTACCGCATTTATTAACGTATAACTTCAATTTTTACGACACAAACCTGACTTTGAGAATCAACTCTATGTGGATGGATCTTTAACAATTTGAGATTCATTTCTGTTAGTCGACACAAGTCAACACTGACTGTGTGAATGTAGTCTAGTTGCATTTTCAATGTTGCTAACTTCTGCCACCATCGCAATGTGTTCTTTTATCATCTCAACTCACTTAAAAAAAAAAAAAAAAAACGATTCCCCAAAAGTCCCATTGTAGCCATGATCCAATTTTCGATCAGAATCCATTTGTGTTAGAAGTTAAATCTGAGTAGTCAATGGCTGATTGCTGATGTTTCAACCAGCTAATGAATGTTGAGAGCCAATTACACATGGGTAGAAGTGCCCAACAAGGGCCATCTGCTCGGCTTTCAGGACCTAATAAAAAGGTCTGCCGAAAGCCACATCACAGGAAGAGAATGCGTGTAATAATGCAATAAGGACGTTCAACTGCCTGTAAAAGTGCCTCCATGTTAAGCAAGTACAGTTGAAACTCAATTTATTCCTGAATGCTGTTAGCCTCTCCCGGTGCTTTCAAGCAGATTAGATCATGGCGGTGTTTTCCAGTCCACCCAAGGGAAGGTTCCTGCTCTTTTGACACTACAAGGTTGTTTACTGCAGAACAGGATCCTTTTGTTTAGAACAAACATGTCTGACCTCTGTGGCTCTAGTGTCCCAGAGGACAAGACGCATGAGGTTTGATATTCTGTTCTGCTGGACCTTATTTGCTCCCTCTCCTAAATTAAACCAATTTCAGTCCTTTCAATATTTATGTCATTGTCAGTTTTCAGTTTCAATGGCCTGAAAGTACTCAGGCTAAATGAGAGAGCATTTGGAAGAGTTTTGACCTTCACCGGTTGTTTAGGTGCTCTTTGTTTGATGGTAGCCGGCGCTGTATTTGATGTGTGTGCAGGTCCGTTGGAAGTTGGAAAGAGGGTTAGGAGGACAGGAGAGGCAGCCACCAGCCGAGCGTCTGAAACTGGCTGGCTGGAGGTCCTGGGGGGACCATCTTGTCTTAGTTGGTCTTACTTTTAAATGGGCCATAAGAGAGCTCTCACTCCATCAGTGAGTCAGTCCAGTTTTGAGCTGCAGCTAAATAGACACTTTGAGGACTTGCACTGTGTAATGATGCTTGCTAAGGCACCTAAATAATACCTTAAATCATGGATCTTGTTGAGGAGAGGTGTGCTATCATTTTTCTAGGCAATTCAAGTTGTAATTTCTGCTTGGTGGACTATAAAAGACTGGAAGTATCCAATAGAATTGCATTAAGTAGGTGCCTGTGGCATAGCTAAGGATTTCATTGGGACTCTTTTGACTTGGCATAAAAATCCTGGTGTGCTGCTAGTGAATATTAAATACAATTAATTTGTACTTAAGTTTATTCTTTATTTACATATTGCTTGTGCACTGTTCTTGGTCTTAATTTAGCATTATCTAGCCTTATTTGGTAAGTTAGACAGATTTGTTTTTACCAGCTGATGAACGATGGATACACAGAGGACCAATCAGAATCCATGTGATTTAAAGCAGCAGAAATACCTGGATTTTGCACTCATTATTAACAGAACCATATTTTTGCATTGGTTGCCCGTAATGTGAATGGCCTTTAGAGTTTGGCAGTGAGTTGTAAAGTTGGAAAATGCATCTTGTTGTCTATTCAACTAGAATCTACAGCAAGAATTGTTTTCATCCCTGTCCTAAATGTCGATTATTATGTTTAAATGGGCAGAAAAAAACTCACTGTGCTTGATATAGATGTGCTGGCGGTAAAGTTGGAGCAGTGGTAAGTCTGCTTTGGTTCATCGTGCATTTTTATGTAAACAGTTTCTGCTTTTCCAGCATAGTCGCCCACATCAGTGAGAGCTGAAGATAGTTTTAAAAGGGTATCTGTAAATCTGAGATGTCAACATTTACCTGCCATTTTAGATGTATGTCACCCACCCAGGCTTCCACTTAACTGTGCTAGCGCTTTGAGTGTGGGATCCCGTCACAAATCTATCAGCATGTCTGGTTCCTCCTTGTATCTCTGTGTTTGAGTCTCAG
The DNA here is from genome assembly GCA_032357475.1 of Enteromius thamalakanensis. Lineage (NCBI taxonomy): Eukaryota > Metazoa > Chordata > Actinopteri > Cypriniformes > Cyprinidae > Enteromius > Enteromius thamalakanensis. Next base: position 9,606,374 of record JAUCMT010000068.1, read on the forward strand.
TGTTATCACGATGACTGACAATGATTCAAAGACCACAGTCTGAGAGGGCTGTCAGAACAGAGAACTCAAGAGTGCAGCCCTTTCTCCAGAGGAACTGCCCAGATATCAACCTCGCTGACAACTTCCACATGCTAAGTAGTTCTGCTGTGCTTTTAGTACAGACTTGGCATTTCTTCCTTCCAGTAGTCTGTATATTTACAATAATTCTGTCATCTGACAGTTTTTCTAATACCTTGTGACATCATCTAAAAGTGGCACTATTATATATATATAAAAAGAGTTACCAAAGTCCTTCTTAAAGGAAATTATTTGGCTCGGTAGCCATATTTGCAATGCCTCAGGGCAGGTATTTCAGACACCAAAGACCAACTCCTGTTACTTGAATGGGGAAATACTGACATACAAATACTTACATATTTCATCAACAAAATCTGATATGTACTGTTTCATAAATGTTGTTTCTCATGCTCAGAAAGCATTAAAGAGCATGTATTTTAGGTTGCCCTTGCCAAGCTGCATGCTGTCTGTTTTTAGTGGAAACTGAGCTTCTAACAGCCTCTGTGGTGATGCAATTCCCGATTGTCTTTTTTATTTAGAAGGTGGGACTTCCACCATATTGTGCATTGTTGTTTCTTCCATTCATAATAATATGTTCTACAGAGTCTTTGCTCGGTGTATCTGAACTTAAAATACTGAATATAAGACATACTGAAGTAGTTGAAAATAGATATTGTGTGCTGTCCATAAAACAGTCAATTCTTCCTGATTACAATGTGTTGCTGTAAATCTAAAATTGTCTGCCCATTAAATCTGCTGTATAACTATAAAAATACATATAGCTTATTCCTATTAACTGTTTGTCAATAAATATGCCATTATATCATTGCATATAAATCTATACTATTTTGTCTAAATTTAAGAGAGAAAAAATGTCAACATGTCAACAATTGAAATTAAATGAGCATTATAATACTAATACTAATTATTTTTACATTTTTACATTTTTTACATTACATTTACTATTATCAGTGTCAGTGTTTTTAAAGATTAAAACTTAAAGTGACTATTTGGTGATGTCATGTTTAAATATAAAATTAGAGGAAATAAGCATAAGCATTTAAATACCTAATATGGACCAATGCTAATTCATAAAAATATTCTAATATTAGCCAATGTACTTTAAACATAACTTTTGACAGGAATGAAATTGTGTAGTATAGTGTGTGTAATGGACTGTACTTTACTTAAACAGCATACTATAGTTGTTCAGCTGACCCAAAGAAAAAACCCCAAACCGTATCATTGTAAAGACAGTAGTATGGCACAGATATATTGGGCGAATGATCATAGACGTGAGAAGTAGATATTTAGAAATGCAGCACACTATTTACAAGTAAAAGAAGGTTGATAAAAAATATATATTCACAAATATGAATGAGATTTGAGAGCTAGGGCCCTGACTGAATTTTGGTTTTGGGTGAAGTGTCTCTTTAAGATCGTTTTTAACTTCAGACTGAGCTGTTCACAGATGGTACAGCTTCGAGTGGAGGCCGAATTGGTGCTGGTGAGCTGAACTGAGAGGCAGTTTGAGGTGCAGGTGTTTATGTATTAAAGGGAAGTCAGGTTCACCGCTGGGATCACTGTCAGTCGCATATTATATAGTCGCATAAAATGGGCAATCTCAGAGTGGGCCAGCTAGGTTAAAAGCTTCCCCAGGCTATCAGTCACTCTTTTAATTGAAATGCAAGTATGTTAGGACACAGGGGCTCTTTTTAACCACAGCTACTGGCCTTACCTGAGTTGACAAAGACAGGAGGCTTTGGTTGAATGTTTAAATATATCAAAAAGCAGTGAGGTATACGATTAGCCTACTTTACCTGATAGAAATGGAATGTCTTGGGTTACATGAATCCTACACAAAAGAAAAAGAATAGCTGCAGAATATGTTTTACTACAGGGAGCAATTCGGGTCACCTCTCAAGGGTTTTGCAGGGTTAGCATTGTCCAGTTAGACTCGACTGCTAGTGGCATCTTCCAGCTGCTTTTGAGATGAATGACAAAGGCTAACAGTTGGCTTTCTCTAAGTATTCTCTTAGTAAGCTGTGAAATATCGACTTTAAGGACTTCCAAACTGTTATGCTTCTGATGCAAGAAAAAAAGTTTAGGGGTCTATATGTCGTAACCAAGGGGCAACCTCCCGCTCCCTCTAGTGAAACCAACACGGAAGTGGTTAAAACTGCAATTCATCGACTAGCCGCTGGGGGCTGGCTCCAAAAGGGAGTCAATCACATTGACTCTCCATGTTAA
>JAUCMT010000068.1:9628738-9638879 GCA_032357475.1 Enteromius thamalakanensis
TTTGCTTACCTTGGTTGTTGTATTAATAAATATCTTCATTGAGTTTTACCCACCTGAGTCTGTCCCGTACGTTACACCAGTGCAGTGTTGACAGAATTGGGCTAATATACTCATACTTCCTGGTTCTAGTAAGGACTCTAGCTGCTTTTGCTAGCTGCTAATGCATTTTGAACCAGCTGTAGTCTTTTTATCAAGCGTGCAGAATAACCACTCAATAAAGCATTACAATAATCTAATCTTGAGGTCATAAACGCATTATTTAGATATGTTCTTAAGATGGAAAAATTACAGATGCTAGAAACATGGCTTTCAAATGAAAGATTGCTATCAAACAGCAGACCTAGGTTCTTAACTGATGAAGAAGAACTGACAGAGCAGCCATCAAGTGTTAGACAGTCTTCTAAATTATTACCCCACAAACAACCGCTGCCCACGACAACGATGGCATCGTCCATCACGATTTTTCACATTAGACATTGTACGATGCTAAATTGGTCGACATCGCCCAATGTATATGTATATATATGTGTGTGTGTGTATGTATATGACTCCAGCTATAAAGGTCAATTATTGAAATCATTTAAATAATATATTAAATTAATAGGTTTTCCATTGATGTATTGTTTTGTGGTCCAGGGTCTCTCTCTCTCTCTCACACACACACAGACACACACACACACACTCACTCACTCACTCAACTTTTATGGATAAATAACTACCTGTACCATCACTTGTTATGAAATATTTTGAGCCGATTAAATGTTTTTGAGAAGCACAGAAAGACCCCCTTAGGTTCGCTTTTCATCTTCTGCCATTCACAAAGCTTAACCCTTTCTAGAAATTTCCACGCCATCTCCACTCCCTACTGTCATTATTTGAGATCCCGCTGGGATAGTCATGGATGCGCCCACATGCTCTGCCAGAAGTGGGTGATATCTATAAATACCTCTCTCACACTGGTTACATGCTCCCATGGGGCACTGATTTAATAAGGCCAGGCAGGCATTTGCATAAACACATTTCCTGTGCCAGTCACACTTTTCTCTGATTGGGCGATCTACCTTCCATGCTTGCAGGCATGAAGGTATAAAGAGCGAAGAAGTGTATTCATATGTAAGCTGTTTGTGTGGATGTGCTGTTCTCTCTGTGAATAAGCTATTGTGCAGTTATTTAAAGAGCAGTTTCAAGGAGAAACCAAACGTCACTCTGTTGCCGAGCAGTTTGCTTGTCACAAAGCATTAAGAAGCAAACATGGCTGGACTGATCAGAACTGAGGGTGTGTGTGTGTGTGTGTGTGTGTGTGAGAAATATCCCTTCACATTACTGTCCCTCAAACCACATCATTATTGCTTTACAGCCCTTTCGGTAGCAAGAAAGGAATTTACCATGGGAAAATGTGAACTCTTTGCACGTGCTTAGTCAGTATATGTCATAAATAATTCTAAATAAAAAAAAAAATTGACAGTTTCAAGGAGGATTTATTACATATTTTATTGGATGTTTTTGGTTTTGTTTTATTTTATATAATATTGCCTCTTTATTTGTACTTACAAAGCACATATTCTGCATGACCATATTCTACCTTACTGACTAATGGGAAAATTGTATGCATTTTGTATATTATGTAATGACAAGATTATTTTACATTATTGTTATTTCTTACTATTGCATGATCAACTAGAGCCTTTAACTGTTGCCCATGACCGCTTCTTGTAGCACACCACAGAAAATGTGTTTTGCATAACTCCATCACTGTGGTACTGACTACCCACAAACCCCTCTCTGACATGATCATAATCTACAGCTGCTGCTAAAGAAAAACATGGCTCATATATAGTGCATAGCTTGAGAAAAGGGGAAATGGAAGTGTGAAAGTATGTGTTTGTGTGTCTTTGCACAGAAATGTTTGGCTTTCTCAAGTGCATTTTTTTCCCTTTAGCCAGACGCGACAACCGCCGCGAACTCTCGCTGTGACAGGTACCAGCCTGTTGCTGGGCGATGGGCTTCGGCCATCACCATGGGAACTCTCTGAAGGCCACAGGGTGGGAGGGCTCTATAGCGATGCATTTCTATCACGTCTCCTCTCCCTCCCCTGTCTTTCCATTTGAACTCCTTTGTACAGAACTGCCTGCACCTTCTTATTCAATACTGATTATTCGATGACTCAGTGCACTGCGTGCTGTGTGATAGAAGCATGGAAGTGGGAGGATTGTGCATGCGCTATATCTGAAAAGAATCTTTGTTGCTTTGTCATACAAAAAACAGCAGCGTTTTCCTCTATAACAGACATAATGGCATTTGTACGCAGTGTACGGTAACTTAGGTGAGATAATTATCGAGTATTAAAGTCCTTTCGCATCAGTGTAGCTCAGTGCATTAGACACCATGGAGTGGCGCATCAGTAGCCGCAGTACCTTTAGCATTGTAATGCACCATTCAAAGTTGAACTGTTTAACTTTAGACCTTTTCAAGTGCAGCAAAAATTATTTTATGCTTTATATGGCAGGTTCACTTAATTTTGTCTCTTTTTTTTTCAGGTTATTAGAAAAATAAATCAAATGTAAAGGGGTAGTTCACCCAAAAATTTCTGCCATTAAATACTCACCCTCATGTCATTACTGTTATGATAGAGTCAGAAGCGTGCGGATCCATGCGCAGAGGTTTATTCAAGGTCAGCAGATCAGGGTCACACATTGGCATACAGGTTTGTTCAGGGTAAGGCTTAAATCGTAGTGAAGGTCACAGTCAAATAATCCAGGGCGGCAGCTAAACAATGGAAACGAAGAACAGTCCAGAATCAAACACAGGGAAACAAACATAGAAAGGAAATGCTCAGAGTTGGCATACAATCACAATACTTCGCACTGGGTGAATAAAACATACTGGTGTTTATACAGGTGTTAATGAGTAGTGGATGAGAGAACAGAGTACTCTGACATGAAGGGAGTGTCCTCTAGATGGCATAACTGGCTGGGAACGTTACAGTTACAAACCTGCCAGGCCTGCCAGACTTAGTCAGACTGGACTTAGCTGTTTAGTTCTAGCTGTTTTAAAAGATGTTTTGACCACTCTTTTGTTAGTCAGACTGAAAGGCCAGCTGGTTGCCGAACTAAACTCCCATTTGAACAGCCTTTGAGACTAAATTAAATAATCAGAGATCAGCAAATGAGAAGAACAAGCCTGGGGAAGTCATGAAAATCCGATAAAGTGCATATATAAAACATTTAAATACAGAGCCATTTTTATTGCATAGAAATAAACTGAATGTTGAGGCACTGACTATTAGTGGTGGAGTCTCTAAAGGGTTGTGTGCAGAAGATCGCTTTCCTGTGTAACACTTACTGTTTCCTGTAAACTGCTTTTGTGAGGGTTTTTTTCTCTGGGTTTCCCAAACACCTGCATTGGTAAGAAGGAACTGAACTTCTTGCCTCACAAGTTCAGCCAATCCAAACACACCACTCCCTCTCTAAAGGAGCTTCAGTTCACACTGTCACACTGAGGGTAAAACCACATATTCAGCATGTAATGAAATTGTTTTAAATCTGTACTTCAGAATGTTTTTTAGGAAAAAGCACATGTTTGTTGGAGTCATTTAAAAAAAGCAGATACAAGAAAACCTGGTACAGTGCATAGATTAATAATAATACACTTTGACATATTCTGGTAAAAAACAGTTTCTAGCTGTGGTCAGAAGGTCAGAATAATCTTCTGTGATGTCCCAAAGGATCATTAGTATTTTGTGAACAGTGGGCCTGGTTTAGACTGGTTGGCTTTGCTCTTTGCCTTTGACGTTTATGAATAGACAGAGTTCCTGTGCTCTCACTTTTGATTTTAATGAGGGTTCAGTGATGAACAAAGCACCTTAAATGATCACATCTGCTTTGAAGAGGGGACATGATCAGAGAAACCAACACCTGCACACACTATGTGTGGGTGGCTCAGGTTTTGCCCACATATTGGGATCAAATGTACCCATACATACCTAAAATCAGGTACAAAATGGACAGGTTGTTTGTATGACACTGTAGTAAAATATACATATGGTTATTTTATATTTGCAGGTCTATTTGGTGTCTGAAGTCTGTTCCCATCAACCTCTGTTACCTTGGTAGATTAACAATGCTGACAATAGTGGAACAAAATTGACAATTTTATTTTATTTTTTCAAAAAGCTCCACTTGCTGGTATAAATGCTAAGAACACATGGCACTAATGAGAAAAATGCTTAAAATAGCTTTAAATAACCTAATTTGAGATTAGTAATAAATTCAGTTTAATTTTTGATATTGTGGTCAGAGTTGACGTTCTACAAAATTTTTTAAATTAAGATTTTTAAGAAAATTAAATATTTTCTCACAGAAAGCACAAGAACTTTTCAGTGCTTCAGATCAGTGAGTGAAGATTCTACCAATTTAAAGGCAAAATGTGGTATGGTCATAGTGTTACCATTGTTCTAAGAAAAAAAATATTTTAGACAATTTAATGCTGTAGAATTAAGTTATTAACTATTTAGGGCTTTTATAAATAAAAGGAATAAAATGTTCCCAAAAGAAAAGTACTGTATAACAGTTTGACTGCACATTGATACATGATGGAAAAAATACACTAATAAAGACAAGAAGAAATGTCTGGCCAATGTCTGAAAGGAAACCCGCAGGATCCTGAGGTGGCTTCTGTTACAAATGGGACTGAGACATGCGGATACATTCTCAGGGCTTTATTAAAAGACATGGTCAAACAGGTGAGGTTGTGACAATAGCAAGCAGGAATTGAAGAGGCAAAACACAGGAATACCCCAGAGCGGTAGTGAGGGTCGGTCGATGAGCGAACAGCCCAAACCGCGCAAAACCACAACGATAATCCAAGGCAAGGCGGAGGTCGGTACACAAATAATCAGGCAAACAAGAACACACAGGGAAAACGCTTTTTACCAGGAAAGACACTCAATATATATTATATGGGAACTAACAAGGAAGCAGAGACTGAACAGGAGAAACACTGAAACAATGGTAAAAGCAATAATAAGAGTCCGTGGAGTACGATGTAGAAACACAGGGGTGACACACATAACAGTCCAGGGTGGAGAGCCCTCTGGTGGAGCTCAAGGGCACTCTGGCTGGTGGTTGTGACACTATGATTTTATTTGTTTCTGCCCCTTGCTGTTTTTCTTGTCTATGGATCTCTGTTTGGACAGGCACCCATATGTTTAGGCTTAATTTCATTTACCGGCTTTTATTGTTTGTTATTGTTTGTATGCTGCTCACTGTGTCCCATCTGTATAAGTTGACAGGATATTATAATACAAATGAATTTTGCTGTGTCTCTTCTCTTTATTATGAGTGAATCTGTGTTTTGTCGGATGGGCTAGCGCTACAGGGGTGACATTGTCATCAGACTATTCAGATGAGTCTACAAAAGCCCCTTCACACCTGCACCTACTCTGCGTTTCACAGCCCTCTGATGTGCCTTCATTTGTTTGAATGCACCTTCACAGACAAGAGCACATCATATTGTTTTCTGTGCTGCTTTACATGGTGCTGAAAATTGTTTGTGGTGCCACGAGATGCACCAATAGGCTACGTTTTATCAGTTTCTGAATGCTAGAAAATGTATTTATGTAAAAAGGATGCACTGAACATAAAATAGGCCTTTTTAAATGCAAAATCATGATTTATTCATGTTTTTTCAAACCCTTCTGACAAAAGAGGATTTTGAAAAATGCCTTAGTGCTCCATAAAATAGTAGTCAGTGTGGTCTAAAGTGTTTTTTTTTTTTTTACTCGACTGAGGTTCATTCTATAGAAAAAAAATCAAAACATTCCCCTAAAGGTTATTTAAAGCGGTCATACAAAGCCTATTTTCCACAAGCTGGTAATATACAAGTCTGTAATATAGTTTGTTTTAAAATTTCTCAAGGGTAGTGTAAAAAATGCCCACTGTACCCAAAAACAGCTCTTTTCAAATCACTCTGTTCTGTGTACTTTCCCTTTAAATCTTCACAAGCCCCGCTGACTTTTCCGAGGCATTCTCAGATTATCTTTTTTTAGCCATATTCATAGTGAAAACCTACAACTAGGGCTTGAAGATTTAATCGTTGATTAATTCATGCGCATCTCGTCAGTAAAGCCGGTTCTTTGATTAGTGTTAAATCTCAGTCAGCTGTTTTAAATTTGAATTAATCAATGATAAAATCTCCCAGCCCTACCTACAACACCGGGGCATGCTCCTGATGAGGTGGCAGGTGGTCTCATCAGGGATCTCCTCCCAGACCTGAACTAAAGCATCCACCCACTCCTGGACAGTCTGTCATGCAACATGGAGTTGGTGGATGGAGGAAGACCTGATGTCCAAGATTGGATTCAGGTCTGGGGAACGGGTGGGCCAGTTCATAGCATCAATGCCTTCGTCTTGCAGGAACAGCTAATACACTCCAGCCACATGAGGTCTAGCATTGTCTTGCATTTTGAGGAACCCAAGGCCAACCACACCAGCATTTGGTCTTACAAGGGGTCTGAGGACCTCATCTCTGTACCTAATCGCAGTCAGGCTACTTCTGCGAGCACATGGAGGGCTGTGCGACCCTCCAAAGAAATGCCACCCCACACCATTACTGACCCACTGCCAAACCGGTCATGCTGGAGGATGTTGCAGGAAGCAGAACATTCTCCAAGGCGTCTCCAGACTCTGTCACATGTTTTCAGTATGAACCTGCATTCATTTGCGAAGAGCACAGGGCACCAGTGGTGAATTTGCCAGTCTTGGTGTTCTCTGGAAAATGTCAAACGTCCTTTGTCCCCTGTAAGCACAACCCCCACCTGTGGATGTCGAGCCCTCATACCACCCTTGTGGAGTCTGTTTCTGACCGTTTGAGGAGACACATGCACATTTGTAGCCTGTTGGAGGTCATTTTGCAGGGTTTTGGCAGTGCTCCTTCTGTTCCTTCTTGCACAAAGGCAGAGGTAGCGGTCCTGCTGCTGGGTTGTTGCCCTCCTGAGGCCTTATCCACATCTCCAGATGTACTTGCCTGTCTCCTGGTAGCACCTCCATCCTTTGGACACTACACTGACAGACACAGCAAACCTTCTTGCCACAGCTCGCATTGATGTACCATCCTGGATGAGCTGCACTGCCTGAGCCACTTGTGTGGGTTGTAGACTCTGTCTCATGCTACCACTAGAGTGAAAGCATCGTCAGCATTCAGAAGTGACCAAAACATCAGCCAGAAAGCTTAGGAACTGAGAAGTGGTCTGTGGTCACCACCTGCAGAACCACTCCGTTATTGGGGGTGTCTTGCTAATTGCCAGTAATTTCCACCCGTTGTCTATTCCTTTTGCACAACAGCATGAGAAATTGTATTTTCACTACATTAAACACAATCATCACTTGGTTACTTTTTGACAAACAAAAGGAGACCCAAAGTAGAGACCTGCACTCCCAAGATTTGACGGGTGAATGCGGGTGCAGGCGGTAAGGTCCTCATGTTAGTGCGGGTTGCGGAAGAATATAGTTACTCCCGCAAAATAGAATTTTCTTACTAAATTTTACTAAAAATATATTCTGTTATTTATCTACTGCACAAAAGCAACAAGAACAACTAAAATAAAGTAAAAACAATTTACAGGCGCAAGTTCAGAAGCTAATTCTCGCGTAGTTCATGGCTATAGACCAACAACGAGACACAATGTCTGAAGCGCATGGCAGAGATGGAAGCTAAGTTGTACTTGTTTACCTACATTGCTGAAGGAAAAAAAGGCTAACGCACATTCTGAAGCAGTATTAGGCCAAATGCTTTTCTGTTTGACCACTTCAGAAGTAAACGTTTATTATTTTTTTGTTTCATTGCAAATTCTAACTGTATTTCTATGTTCTGAAAAGCAGTGTCCATGTTTATAATTCCATTTAATTAAACTCAAATAAAACAAAACATATTTGTTTATTTTCCAATTCTTTTTTATTGATATTCAGAAGAGAAGCAAGTGAAACAAATAATAGAGTAGCAAGAAGAGGCGGTGAATATAAAACTACTTATATGTTTACCTGTGGGCATTTGCAGGCGGGAGCGGGACAAAACTTGAATACTGCAGGCGGTAGCAGGAGAAAATAAAATATATTTTTGCGGGAGCAGGACATAATCTTGCGGTAGCGGGCGGGAGTGGGACTAAAAAATCTGTCCCGCGCAGGTCTCTAGCCCAGGCTTTAAAGCTTGTTTAGTACTTTGTACTTGATGTATGGATAGAAACGCCTTCCATCTTCTGTTTCCAAAAGCTTCAGTGCTATTTAATATGGCTGGGATGGTTAATATAATTTTAATTAAGCACTTAGCTATTTCCATTGAGCTTTGAAAGTGCACTGGCTCTAGTGGTTTGCATATTACTGTCTAAATTGCCCAGTGGGTCGTGTAGGTTTTGTGGTTTGCTCAGTGCTGTTTATATTGCCTAATGGGTTGGTTTGGTTGTTTGTAAAGTGCCATCCAAATTGATAGTTTTACAAATGTTCTTATGAAATGAAGCAAGGAAACGCATACAACGGATGATGTACAGAACCAGCTTAGATTAGATAGATAGACATTAGATTTGTCACATTTTAAAAGTGTATAGCTACCTCAACCAGAAACTAAACCATTGTTTTTAAGCATATGACAAACTAACAAAAATGTGTAGCAGTACTGTATGTATAATACAGAAAAAAACATATACACAATTCAATTATTGTTTAATTAAATATTAATCATAATGACACTGTTCAAACACTTTTTTAAATTAAATCACTCTTTCATAATTTACTTTAATTTAATCCAATTTAGGTCTTTTTATTTCATCAAAGAATCCAGAAAAATATATATATTATCATGGTTTCTACAAACATATTAAGTGAGACAGTTTGGCACTAAAAACTGGAATAAAATAGAAATAGAAAATGAAAACTGCTGTTATTTGTAGAAAAGTAAATTTACCCTACAGAAGAAATAGTTGCAATATCCACTAGCAGAGGCCTCCCCTTTGCAAGTACTTATTGTGAATTTTATTGTAATATTATGGTGTGGTTTCTCTCTCTCGCCTCATCCACCTACTCCCTCCCTCATTTCATCACACAGAGAGCCTCAACAGCACCTCTGCTTCCCTACACAATGTGCTCTTGGATGTGAGGGCAGCCTGTGTAAATTCACTCTGACCTCTTCTCATTGCGTATTCCTAAACTGTAAGAGTATGTAACACAGTCCTGTGGGCTGTGTGTGTGCTGCATACGCTCACCGGGGGCCTCTCTGTGAGCCCAGGCTATGGGCCGTATGGAAGCTGCACTCTTTTTGTGTGAGTGTCAACGCCGGCATGAGCTGTATTCAGAGGAAGAATATTAAAAGAGCTTCTTATGAATTGAAAGTCATAAAAGAGCCCCTGCTTAGTTAATAATGGATGGGGGGGGTCGGGTCTATTCTGGTGTGCCAGTGTTTTAGCTGACTGCCATTGCCCTGCTGACCCGGTGCTCCAGTATCACTCAAGTGTCATCCTTCGCCATTATATCATCTATATACTATCAGTCCTATATATATATTTATATGTATATATATATGTGTGTGTGTGTGTGTGTGTTTATTCTATTTTAGATATTTTTTACAAACTTAACAATGTACAAATTGTATATACCTATACACGTATATAAGTACAAATTTTGAAAACAAGAAAAATATCACTGCACTTTTTTTTTTTACATTTATTTATTTATTTGTAATACACTGCTGTCCAAAATGTTTTGTCTTACCAGTCACACCCGACTCATTTCCCCTTTAGGATATTTTGCACCATGTATTTGTGTTATTGCATTCAATACAATAATTTCCAGTTTATTTTTGTTAATGCACATTTCTAGAGAATGTGGCTGACTGCTCTCTTTTTTGTGTCTCTCTGAAGGACCCGCGCAGTAAGCACAAGTTCAAGGTCCACACGTACTCCAGCCCCACCTTCTGTGACCACTGCGGCTCTCTGTTGTATGGACTCCTCCACCAGGGCATGAGATGTGACCGTGGGTATCTCGCACTCTCTTTAATTTACACTCAGGCAAATAATAACACTTATTACACGGCTCTCTCGAATGCTTGATTCTGATTGGTCAGTTGAGACATTTGCAGGTTCATTATTTTCGAATAA
>JAUCMT010000068.1:9638979-9655361 GCA_032357475.1 Enteromius thamalakanensis
GGGATAATATACAGGCAGCTGGTAGTTATCGCGAAATAAGCCCCTTCAGTGTGATACAAGACCCTCCGCTTCGCGTCGGGTCCTGATCACACTGTCGGGGCTTATTTCTGTGATAACTACCGGCTGCCTGTACATTATCCCTTACATAATCAACCGTGCAGAATACCTCTTTGCTTTTGAAAAATGCGTGTACATGTTTTTTATAGTCCATAGCTGATCCCAGAATGCAAAATACTGTACTTTTTGTGGAATGAATGTTGTCGTCTTGGCTGGATATCGAGATTTAGGATTCAGGGCTGATACCAAAACTTGTTTATTTATTTATTTTTCCAAAAATACACTGCAGTACTTTAGGGTCAGTATGAAATCTATACTTTTATTCAGAAAGGATGCATTAAATTGAACAAAACTGATTTCTAAAGGATCATGTGACACTGAAGACTGGACTCCAGCTTTACCATTACATGAATATATTACATAATATATAGAATATAAATTACATAGAAAATGATTATTTTAAGTCTTTTTCCCCTCTTTTTTTAAACGTATAATTACAGGGAGCTTAAAAAATTCTTACCAGCTCCAAACTTTTTAATGTAGTGCAGGCAGCATGAACTGCTCTTGCATTTATTGTAATACCCACATTGGCTGTTATTTCAGGAATGATAATCAAAGTTCCACAATAAATGCATTCAACTTTTAACAAATCCATTAACGTAACCCAAGCAGGACCTAAGCATTTTACGCCACACTAAATTGTACTGAATAGCAACACATTGCTAGAATTCAAAATGTGTCATAAGTTACTATGTTACTACTATTTAATGTTTTATGATCCCATTTGTACTGTATACCGTGCAACCCTAGTATAATGGTTGGGTGATCCGTGTGTGTTACATATCCCTGCGAGAGGCGAATATCCTGAGAACATAACCAGGCTTGTATGAAGTCCCACTCACCGAGCACCTGACTGAAAAGAGATTTTCCATCTCACGTTAGCCAGCCTCTTATCCAGTGTCCAATACATAAAACATTCAAAATGCTTCACTCACTTTGCAGCTGTCCAAGCCTCCAGGGCACAGATATTCACTGCCACATACCTGACTGTTGGCTAACAAATATTCATTGATATAACAGCGTATTTTCCAGCAGCTCTTTTAATGTATGACAGACAGATTGGCAAGTGAGCTGACAGGTGGTGCGAAGCTGAAGCGCTCAGCATCTTCACCTGAAACCTGACACAAAGTTGTTATGGTTGCAGACAGGGAGAGCTGTAATTACCTTCGTTTAGTTTCCAAAGCGTGCGTCGTCTTCTCCGGGGCCCTCTACGCTGTTTACACTCCAGCTATGGCTTGTGCTCCGTCACACTTCTGACTGAACTGTGGAGAAGTGCTGCAATGCATGAAGTAGTGTGTGTGTGTGTGTGTGAGTTTGCTTGTTTCACAGTCATTTTCAGAAGTAGTCCGAATGCCAGAGTGCGCGTTTGGCTATTTGATATGTAAACGTATGTTGAGTCCGGCTGCTTGTCTTTGGCCTGTGGCCTCCAACACAACAAAAGCAGGAAAACTGTGATTAGCATCTTCACTTACTGCTTTGTTCTTCATCCCCCACTGACCCTGCTGTGAAGATCAGTTTAGAGTAGTCAAGAGTAGCCTGTTTATATCTGCTGGAGCTGCATGGCCTCGCTAGAGCAGCATTCAAGACACACATGATGCTGGCCATGATTTTAGCAAGAGAGTACAACCTTAGTTTGTTATATAACCTTTAAAACTGGAATTGATGTTTTTGATTCCTGTGGCTTTGGTTTTTTGTTAATTATTTGATTCATTGTGTACCTTATTTAAAGAGACCGCAGGGTTAGGTGCTTTTAGCACAGCAACTCATACATACAATGTGTAATACAGTCTCAGAAAACAAGGAAAATATTAAATAATATTTACTTTTGGTTGTAAATAAGGTACAAAAAGAAAATGTTCACCAGGGCTGCATTTATTTGAGGACAATACAGTAAAATATTGTGGGAGTTCCTAATTAAAAATCAAATATTTGTTTTATTTTTTTATATTTTTTATTTATTGATATTGGCTAAGTTTTAGGCAATGATTAAACCAGTCTTCGGCGTCACATGAAGTCAATTTGACATGCAGAGTTGGTACTCAATAAATATTTCTCATTATCAGTGTTTTCATGTTAGATGGTTTTGTGCAAATGCTGATAAAATTTCAATCCTTTAAAGGAATAGTTCACCTAAAAATGTAGTTCCAAACCTGTATAAATGTGTTTGTTCTGCTGAACACAAAGGAATATATTTTGAAGAAAGTTTGTAACTAAAGTGTAACTTCTATAGTATTTTTTTTTACCTACTATGGAAGTCAATGGTGACCCAAAACAACCTGGTTACAAACTTTCAATATATCAATATATATTCAATATATCTTCCTCTGTGTTCAGCAGAACTTCCTACAGATTTGGAACTACTCGAAGGTAAGTAAATGGTGACTGAATGTTTTATTTTTGGGTAAACTATTCCTTCAGTAAATTTGTCCTTAATAAAGTGGCTCTAAATTTGCTTTCTGGGATTGCCTTTGCTTACAAAGTATGCGTACAGTATGATGCAGTCTACATGTTGGTAGGAGGTGTATGAGTCACGGCTGAACTTCCATTCATAGTTACAGAATTGGCTCAAGAGGTCTTTGGTATAAGGAAAGCACCTTCCCTTTCCGTCTGTCCCTTAAAAGGTCACTCTTATATATAGATTCATGTATATGTGCATCTGCAAGTTGGGGTTGTGAGGCGTAACATTTCTCCCTCTTTTTGTCTCCCTCCATCCAGACTGCATGATGAACATCCATAAGCGCTGTGTGGCCAACGTGCCGAGTCTGTGTGGGACTGACCACACTGAGAGGAGGGGCCGCATCCAAATCACTGCAGAGATCAAGAACAATGTGCTCACCGTCAGCAGTGAGTCACCGCTGCCCACTCACACACATCACTGCTGCGCACATGTGCATGGAAGCAAACACTCACTCACAGCTTCCTAAATAGTGCACCCCTCACTGGTGGATCCTGGACCTCTCGTTACCACACACATGCCTTCGTTTGACCCTTGAAGAGCAGCCAAAAATGCACTTTATACGGCACATCTTACATGAACACATTCAGTTGAGGCATAAAGTGTGCTGCTATGAAGACTTGTGGGAATTTCCTAGTGTTTGATTCCTCCTAGTGGTGAATCCAAAGCAACACCATGTATGGGGATATATTTAGACTAGCATACACCATTTCGGGGGTGATTGGGCTGGAAATATCCAGTTGCAATAAAAAAATAGCCAAAAATGAAAATCAGTTGCTAGAAGATTGTCATTTTCTTTATGTCTTTAAACATAAGCACTGGATGCTAGGACATGGCTCTTGAGTGTAATCCAATTTGTTTTTTTTAAGTAGGCTACTTTACAATAGTTACCTAAGCACAAACAGGTTATTGATATTAAGGGGGTAGGTCACCCAGAAATGAAAATTCTGGCATTAATTAAACCCTCATGTTGTTTCAAACCTGGAAGACATTCATTCATCTTCAAAACACAAATGAAGATATATCTGAGGGAATCCAAAAGCTTTCTGACTCTCTATAGACGGCAAGTGAACTGACATGTTTAAGAACAAGAAATCATTAAAATAGTAAATGTGACATCAGTGGAGCAACCTTAATTTTATATAGTCAAAAGAATCCACAAAGGAAACAGAAATATTGTTTTTGTTCAACAATTTCTTATTTTCCTGTCAGTCTTTGATTTATTCATGAGAGTGTCATGACACATGCGTATGTGCTACTAATCAAACTTGGTTGAAGAAATTGTTGAATAAAGTCTTTTTTGTTTTCTTTGAGCACAGAGTATTCTCATAGCTTTATAAAATTTTGGTTGATCCACTGATGTCACATGGACTATTTTAATGATGTCCATTCTACCATTCTGGGCCTTAAACCTTTCAGTTGTGTTGGATGGCAGATCAGAATATTTCCATAAAAATATCTTAATTTGTGTTCCCAAAATGAATGAAGAACTTCTTGGTTTAGCATGGTAGTGAGTGACAGAATATACATTTTTGGGTGAACTATCCCTTTTAAGCTGGACAATGTATTGGTTGTCAGAGGGTTTTTTTTTTTTTTTTTATGCTGTCAGTCAAATTCGTCTTTAACTTTTTGTTTACTTTTTGTGTCCAATGAATCCAAGTGTAGAGAGACAGAGAGAGTGTGTAACCATAACTTTGCAAAAGTGTACAAAAGATTAGTTTTTCTGTCTTTTTGACGTAATCCAATCTCCAAATCTCCCACAAAGGCATGTTTACATTTCTCAAGTGCAGGTTGAGTCTCATCTCCTCCAGGATGGTTTTGTGTGGCAGTAGTATAGCTTCTGCTTTAGGACAGATGAAACCAGCATTACAGTGCAGTAACACCACCTATCATGTTGAAGTGTCCACTAACTACTGACACTGTATTATTTACAAAATTATTGAATAATTTAGCTGTAACATGATATCAATATTTATTTTTTAAGCATCTTGGTTATTGTTAACACTGCTGTATTGCAACCCCTTGTTGTCAATATTACGTGTTATTTGTTACCTTATTGTAAAATAACTTTCCCACAGGCGAAGATTATGATGGCAAATTTTCTAGTTATAGTCTAGTCCGTTAAAAAAGTAAAAGCCAAATCCTAAAAGGATGACAGCAGTGAAGACAACAAAATAGCCCTCATGTTAAAATGCAGCATGTGACAGTGAACTGAAATGCGTTCCAGCTCATTGTGAAATTCTATAGGGTCACTCTTGTCAACTTGTATTACATTACAAATGTCCATGGCAACACAAGAAAGCACACTTAGTCTTCCTGTCTCTCCTTGGCATCAATACAAACATGCCTCCAAAACAAAAACACAAAAACACTGAGGAAATGGTCTCCTGAAAGAGAGGTGATGCTTTCAGTGTCCAGCAGAGGGCGGTATTCTCATTCTCCAACCACAAACCCTGCTGAGAAAAGACTCACCTGCGCTTGTTCACGAGACGATAGTTCACTCAGTACAGTTCCAAAACTCGACTGGAAAACAGAAGTTGAATTTGTTTGGACGAGCCTTCACTCATCTGTTTTCACACAGAAACAATTCAAAGTCCATTATTCAATTTATCAAACATTAATGTAGCTCTGAAATTTGAAGATACCATTGCGCATCACATACAAAAAAAAGTGGCACTTGATGTTTTCGACAGTCTGCAACATGTTTGATTTGGTAGCTTGATGATTTGTGCAAACATGATTTTAAACTCTAGTCTTTTCATCACACAGAGCTACTGTACGTCTTTAGAAGACTACAGTAATGCTTCATGATGCAGCTGTAGTGCATCATAAATGTTGAGGTAAATATTTGTATTCCAAAACAAGTTTGTTTAGGACAGGATTGTCATTTTTGTGTAATCTGTCCCTTTAAATTGACCCTGTGTAAACTCTTCACACTTTACACGGTTGTTTTATACGATAATAGCTTTTCAGACAGTTTATTAAATTATAGCCATGGTAAACTTCCATTTATTTGTTATTATATCTTTGATATTAAACTATTATATCCATGGGGAATTTGTTCTTGGTTCTAATTTCCACTTAGTTCCACTTAGTCGTACTTTCAGAGCAGAAGATGAGCTCAATTAAAGGAGATTTCTGAAAGACAAACCAAGAAAAAAATTGATCAGAGTGCAGTTGAAGGCATTGTTCAGGCAGAAATGAAAATTCAATCATCATTGGCTCACCCTTGTGTTGTTCCAAACCTGTATAAACAATTTGTTTCTACTAAACACAAAAGGAGATATTTTGTGCATGCATTGAACGTCCAAACCAGTTTCCACAAAAGAAAGAAAGTCATACTGTTTGGAGCAACCTGAGTGTGAATAGAGAATTGTAATACTTAACAGCTTCCTGGAGGGCAGTAGGCCTGGATTTGTGCTGCAGCGTGTGTGTATATGTGACATTAGCCTCAACACACTGCTCTATATTCAGCCATGCGTCCCTCTTTTCAAGCTCAATCCTGGGCCATTTCTCCCCGCAAGCTCCCATTTTCCCTTAGAATTAACTAACAGCCTTTAGCCCGCTAGCGGCTAATGAGCTGAGCTGCACCATGTAAAGAACCAAGGCGCAGACAGCCCTGAGCGCAAAAGGCATTTTTAATCCATCACGCCGTCCTTTATAATTTAATGTCACGCGACGGTGCCGCAGATCTGCTGAGCGTACAGTAAGATGAATGGTGCCGCTTCCTGTCGCGCATTTCAAAGGCCTGTCACTTAAAGCTAATGAATTGACCAATACCTGGATGGAAATGGGGCGGCCGCTCTGCCTTTAAAAGGTCCTTTCCACCTCATCTTTCTCACACTCGCACTCTATTTGACCACCGGACCACTAGCAGGTTGATAAATGTTAGTGAGGCAAACTGGGTGACCATATCTAGTGTGTTCTTATGCGGCTTCTTTTCGTGAATGAAGACTGAATCTTGCACATAAATCAGCTTATTGGGATAGTTCACTCGAAAATGAGAGTCCTGTCAGTATTTCTCAATGGTCAAGTTGTTCCAAATCTTTAAGAGGTTCATCTACTTAAAGGGGTCATCGGATGCCCATTCTCTAAAAGTTGATATTATTATTAAGGGTCTTAATGAAAAGTCTATAACAAACTTTGGTAAAGAATTTCTCAGTGGTAATGTAAAAAATGCCTTTTTTTTTACCCTGTGAAAACACAAAACCAGATATTTTGAGTTTACGGTAGCTTTTGACTTGTTTTCCCCTTTACTAAAGGAAGTTGGTGGCTAATAAAAACCATGTTTGTTTACAAGTAATTCTAAGGAATTAGTTAACTTCCAGAATGCACATTTTCTGATAATTTACTCACCCCCCTGTGTCATCCAAAATGTTCATTTCTTTCCTTGTTCAGTCGAAAAGAAATGAAGATGCTTGAAGAAAACATTCCAGGATTTTTGTCCATTTAGCGGAATTCAATGTCAGCCACAGAGTAGAAGGTCCAAATTGTTTAAATTGCAGGCTCTACATGATCCCAGCTGAGGAATAAGGGTTAAAAAAACACAAACGCTAGCTCTGTGATGCACATGTAAGACCGATTACGTGGTCACTTTGAGACGGGCAGTTAGTTCTTCATTAGTTAATGACAAAACAATGTTTAATTTGAGAGAACCGTCCCTTTAAAGGATCCGGTCAGTTCTAGATCTCTTCAGAGCACCAATAACGCTTTCTATTGAGTTGCAGTGCTGTTTTTCACCTAGAGGGAGCAGTGCTGCGTAATTATTAGCTTAAACATAAATTATATTCCTACAGGCTTTTACACCTTTGTCTGTTAGATTGATCATCTGTGTTATTCGCTACTGTGTAAATGAGATTAGTATTTTTTTATCAACTTATGTAACATTATGAGTTTCCCACATCTCTGAGCCACAAAACTGAGAGTATCTTGTAGGTCAAAGCTTTTGATATCTTCATGCAAATATTCTTACATGGTCAGTGAACGCGCTTTCTTAATTGCTCCGTGTGGAGGGCTTTCAGAGCGAACGTGTTGTGTGTAGCATTTATTAGCTGGTGAAATAAACCCTGCTCTGTGAGCACGACGGTTCATGCAGAAGCCCGTCTCTCCCTTCTTGTCTCCGTGCTGCAATACACCGCTGTCTTAATGAACAGCTAAGCCTACCTTCACACACCACTCATTATGGAAATTACACTACCCACAAATCTCAAGGCCACAGCAGCCTCCTGCATTAATTGTTGTACTGGTCAAGTGCTGAGGTCAACCCCAATTACTGGGATAGTCTGTGTGCATTCGTAGCCCCACACGGGCATGAGGGTTCGTGAGATGCAAGTATAAATGACTGACAGCTATTCTGTAGTTCATGGTTTTAAGGGGTAAAGGGATCACATGGTTAAGATTTAATCAGACACTTGACATCCTGTGCTTTTTTTAGTATCTTTATTTTCTTTTCAAATTTTAAAACATCCTAGAACTGTGTTTTTACAAGAATGAACAAAGGTCTTACGGTTTTGAGTTAAAACGTTTAGGGTCAACTTCAAGACTACTAGACTATGTTTTTATGCTGGACTCTAGAATCATAAACAGTGCATGTGATATTCCTTGATCAAAACTCCAGCAAAAATGTGATATGCACTTTTTATTTAATGTAAAGATTCTCTTGGCATTAATTGCACACTATAAAAATCTGGGTACTTATATGTCTGATATAATCTCTATTTCTATGTCACAGTTAAAGAGGCAAAGAACCTGGTGCCCATGGACCCTAATGGACTTTCTGACCCCTACGTCAAACTAAAACTCATCCCTGACCCCAAGAGCGAGAGCAAACAGAAGACCAAGACCATCAAGTGCTGCCTGAATCCCACGTGGAACGAAACCTTCAAATTGTAAGGAAGCTCTTGCTCTAGACGTCAGCGGCACAGATAAAAGATCTGATCAGTAATTTGTTTGTCTGAAAAATGCGAAATGAACAGTTGAGCTTGATTTCTTTGCTTCTGTCCGCCTCCCTCCTGCGCTCTGTGTCTTACAGTAATCTGAAGGAGTCGGACAAGGACCGCAGGCTGTCTGTGGAGATCTGGGACTGGGACTTGACCAGCCGGAACGACTTTATGGGCTCTCTGTCTTTCGGCATCTCGGAGCTTCAGAAGCAAGGGGTGGACGGATGGTGAGGAGACCTGCTGACACACACACTCACATATACATCAGTAAAAACGAGTTAGTCCCCATAGTCAAACAGACTGTGTACACAATAATATCAAAAGGCTTGTGTCAGCTAAACTGCATTGCATATCACAGGGATTCGCAGACATGCAGCAGTCTATACATGCCTAACTGGTTCAGTCGTCCCCGGATTTGAAGACTCTTGCTCTTTCAGAAGTCCTCAGTCTGTCTTTTCTTCCTCCTCAGTAGTGCTCTTCATCTGAGAGCTCTCCACTCCTGTTTTCCGCTCACACACACAGTCCCGTCCCTTCTCGAACACCTCTAAACGCATCTCTTGTCAGCTAGGATCTGTGCATCTTTGCATCGCATGAGCCCCCTGTGAATGCTTAAACATGCAAGTAATTTGACAGAAGGTCAGATCTACTTTCACAGAAAATCTTAGCTCTGTCCTTCGTGTTCTCTCTCTGTCAGTTGATAGATCTTTATTTTTTTTTTGGTCTGTTTGAGACTGAAGTGTCTAGTAGTTCTTTCCCACCTAACAGATAATTCCCACAATCATTGGACAGGGTTATGTAAAAACAACAGGTTGACATGCATGCAAGGTCAGATTTTCTTATATGCATTTATTTTTACCTTATTTGTTCAAAGACTCACAAACACGTCGTTCAGTGATTAATTTTTACAAACCCCTCTGGTGATTGGCCGATTTTATTAAAAGCCGTGTTTGTGAGCTTTTAACTCAAAAAAGCAGCTCCTAGTGGCAAAGAATGAAATAGCATTTTCTTTCAGACCACAAAAAGACCAGAGGGCTGGCAATATGCTAATGTTTCATGTTGACATTATAATTAATAAATAAACAATTTACTTACAATTTACTGTTGTAATACTAAACCCAAAACAGATGACTAAAATACTATGAGCAAAATATTTGCTCATATTTTCTAAACACTTTTTGGTCCCACTTTACATTAAGTGTCCCTTATACATCTGTACTTCCATAGTAACTAGATGTGTATGTAGTATGTAACCACAGTGTAAGTACACATTGCTACATAGTAGCTACAGCTGTAATATTTCTGTAACTTCACACATTTAACAACCCTCAGAATGGTGTGTGTCAGTACAAATGTGTATCAGAACACTGGTAACAACACTTTTTTTTACTTCACTAAGTAGTCATGTAACAGAAATTACATAGCTACATATTGTAACTGCAGTATGTACTGTATAAGAGTAACTGGAACAGGGGGTGATCGGGGGGTGCAGTTGGGTAAGTTTAGGGATATGTAAAGTGTGTGGAGTTGGTGCACCTCTGTAATACCAGTGTATATACATGGTAACTCCTAAGGAACTGCCCACTTAATATAAAGTGTAACATTCTGGACACCAACCACACTTTATATGTAAAGCTTACCGCTGCATTGTAAAAAAATAATTACATCATAAATCCATAGCAGTTGTCTTTTTAATATAAAGTGTAACACTTTATTTACCAAAAAGTGCTGTTAGTCCGGTTACACATTTGTACTTTCATTACCAAAAAGTGTGGTTACTTATGTCCTGTTACACATTTGTTCTTACAATCACTAGGGATGGGACAAAAAAATTGATTCACCTAACTATCGCAATTTTTTTATTTACACCAGAATCGATATCAATTCATATTAAATACATTGCTTTATTTTAGCACTTATAAACAAGGCGCACGAAAGTTACGTCTTTTATTTCAGCAGAGGGCGATGTGTTGTATCGGTTACGTGATGTCACATCTCTTACTAGCAAACATGAAAAATTGAAAAAGGCGTAAGGAAAGAAAGCAAGAGATATACATCCAACACTTTGGATTTCACAAATTACCAGGGAATGAACAGCTAGACATGTCTAAAGCAGTGTTCAAACTCTGTCTGGTAATACAACTAACATGAGCGCGCATTTTGTTCGACATCATCCGGAGTTAAAACCCAAGCAACCTCAGAAAGCAGAAGCGTCTGCAAGCCAAAAAACTCCTAATAAGACATTGTATAAGTTACCCAGCGTTAAAGAAAAGGCAAGGCGGATCACTGAGTCAATTGCTATGTTTATATGCAAAGACATTCAACCTTATGCCGTTGTAGAGAATGATGGATTCAGAAACATGATTCACAAGTTTTTCTCAGAAACTGTCGTGCCTACCCTATACAACAACATCAAATCGGAAGTAATAAATTCACTAGGAAGATCCCTGACACGAATAAATAGATTTAGTGCTAATTTCGTGTGACTGGGTTGCACTGTAACGGCCCATCACATTACAGATAACTGGTCTTTGTTGTCTCACGTCCTCCAGACGAGAGCCATGTACGAGAGTCACACGGAGGGCAAATGTTATTAATATTTCTAGTTTGAACACTTTATTAAAAGGAATTTTATGTCAAGAAGTAGTGTTCTGTTGGACATTTAGTGGCTGTTTGTTTATGCTGAAATATTTAGTTTGTTATAAACTGAAATAAAACAGGAATAATGCTAAAATGTTTTATTGTGTGTTTATTGTATACTATTCACATTTTTCCATACGCTCCAGAGAGAAAAAAACAAAATCGCAACACATTACAATATCCAATCGCAATACTTGTAGAGTATTAGAGGCATAGAGTATAAGAGAATTCTTAAAAAAAACGCAATACATATCTTATCGGCACCCAAGTATCGGAATCGAATCGGGAGGTACAGGTGTATCGTCCCATCCCTAACACACACCAGGGTTGTTACATGTGTGATGTTACAGAAATATTACAGCTGTAGATACTATGTAGCAATGTGTACTAACACTGTGGTTACATACTACATACACATCTAGTTACTGTGGAAGTACACGGCTATTAGGAACACTTAATATAAAGTGGGACCTTTTTTTTTTTTACTGTTAAACGAAACATAAGATACTGTAATGAGGTTATATCTATCCAAGAGTTACAGAAAAGGCCAAAATAATGCTTTTAAAGATGT
The DNA here is from genome assembly GCA_032357475.1 of Enteromius thamalakanensis. Lineage (NCBI taxonomy): Eukaryota > Metazoa > Chordata > Actinopteri > Cypriniformes > Cyprinidae > Enteromius > Enteromius thamalakanensis. The sequence continues at coordinate 9,650,699 of JAUCMT010000068.1, forward strand.
TACACTAACCTTCAGAAAACGTTCTGCTTGCCTTAAGCCAACTCTTTGAAGCCTAACATTTGAGCATAAATTTATAGTCTAGAACACAATGGAAAGGCAAAGGAAGTGATCGATTAGTGAGGTTGAATAGTTTGCTTTTTGTTTTAGTTGTGGTTCTCTGTGGCTGTGCTGACAGTGCACATCTCTACTTGCTACTGTAGCTGGTGTCTCCCCTCGCTGTGTGTTTTCTCTACAGATGTGACTTTTATCAGATGGTTTGATGAGATGTTGTTGGTGAGGGTGTTTCAGAGGGTTTGTAGCTGTTATGAGCTTCTTTGTGACTGCGTTGGCTGCTTCCTGCCACCTGACAGAAGAGCACAGAGTGTAGGATCAGAGGCAAGACGTTTCTGCTCCCCAGTGGACCTTCAGTCGGGACAGATCCACATGATCACAACCTCAGCTGTCACTGTCTCAGCACAACACTCATTCATGTTTGCAAAAGGACATGGAGTCCGAGAACAGGGATAGCTTGAATGTGAGAAGAGTGAATGTCCTCGATAAGCAACTTTGTTGAAGTTTTTTTGATTACTTTTTTTTTGTGTGTTTGTGATTTAAAACAAATAAGTGCTTATGATTGGCTAATCACTCAACCCTAATTACTCCGATAAATCTCCAACATATAGAATACTTTAAATGTATCCTTTATTTAAACAAATAAAGGCAATCCCAGGATTCAATTAAGTGTCACTTGTTATATACTTACTGTTTTATTCAGCAAGGATGCATGAAATTGAACAGAAGTGACAGTGTTATGAATGATTTCTATTTTATATATCGTTTTCTTTTAAAGCTGTTATTTTGAGCTTTCTATTTATCAAAGAATCCTGAAAATAATTGATCATTGATAATAAAGGGATCACTGATTAAAAAGAAAACGAAACAAACAAAAACACGTTGATCATAGGATGTTTCTTCAGTAGTAACAGAGTACTAAAATTATTTCATATGTTAATTGCCTCCAATAGAGTTCAATGGAATTTGCGACCATAGTTAGCTAGCAGTGCTTTAGGGAAAGGCACCCCAGATTATTTCATGCTAACTGACTTTCTACCACGCTATTTCTGTGAATGTGATGAGGACGACGCTCACACACCCTAAAGCCTCTGGAGGTCTAGATGTGGAAGAAAGGAGTGTAGAGGGAGAGCACTGCAGCCATGACTCATCTGCAGTCATAAACACAACACACACACTCACGCAGACCAGAGGTAAGATGAGCACAGGGCCTCCTATCACATCAGTAGCAATAAAGGAGGTGGAAACCCAGCATGCTGCTCTCTCTGAGGGGGGTGCTTTCAGTGGTACGTCTGTTGATTTTTGAACATGGCGTTTCATCGGGTCCCAGCAATGGTCACCTCACACCGTTAAACAGGAAGCTGATTTTCTGCTATCGGGAGGCACAGATGTTAGAAGAGCTAAATATGAGACGAGGTATCATGCTGTCCCTCAGACGTTTGAAAGTTGTTTGGGGGCAACTTCGAGCGGTTGGAATCCTCTTCACACATGATCATAGTCAAGGTCGTCCCTGCTGAGAGGGAAACTGTAAGTGTATGAATGATTTGAATGAGCTGGGGTAATTTCGTAAAATGTGCCGTTTCAGGGAAGCGCGCAATTCCTATAGCGACCAGATGGAGCCATTATCAGAGGAGAATTTAATGTCTCTGTGGCTGAACCATATGTGAGACTGCAGAGATCCTGCGCTCGTTTAACTGTCCCCTATTTTCTGTCTGTCAAACACACACATGCATGCAGGTTTAAGCTGCTCAGTCAGGAGGAGGGCGAGTACTTCAACGTACCTGTCCCACCTGAAGGAGAAGAAGGCAATGAGGAACTCCGGCAGAAGTTTGAGGTGAGCGAATGTGTGTGTTTACCTGCTTTTTTAGGTGTGCCACAGTTTGTGTTTGTGTTTGTTTGTTTCCTTTATCCAGAGATAATCCTAGAGCCTAGAGAACATTGCTGTCTTTAGATGTCGACTGATTGCCGGCACAGATATTAAAGTCTGCATTAAATCAAAATTGACTTTATTTACTAGCGCACATTGCTAGTCTCGATGTGTACAATTAATCGGTGCACGTTAATCTGCTAAAAAAAAAGAAAACTGTTCGTCTCAGTAAACTTTTAACAAAATCTGAAGAAAATTTCTCTTCTGCTGATGACTTGGGCTGAATATCTTTAACCACGGCCCTCCAACCATATGATTGCTATGAGTGAGACAACGCAGGATAAACGCAAAAATAAAACCACGCCCTCTATTCGATATTCGGTTTCTGCTGGAAAAACATCACCACGCTGAAATAAAGTCAGCAGCAACTTCTGGTTCACACAGATTTTTATGGTTGCTGTTGTCTGTCATTTTCAAAACCGATTTTCTGATAAAATTATTTAAAAAAGCAATTAAAGTTTTGTCAGAGCCCTTGTTTTTCATAATTTTAACATTAATTATAATTAATATAGTAGAATATAATTAATAATAATTCAAGACATAGTTTAAAATTACACACAATTATTGTGTACTTGATCTGTATTAATCGGTAATTGGCACTGAAAACACATACTGTATCGGTCAACCCATAGCTACCGTAATTTAGTATTGTTTTTGGTTTGTTTCATTTTTCGTTTGTGTTCGATTTGTGTTAAGATTTATTTGTTTGTTTTATTTTTGTTTCTGCTTTTGTTTTGCACATGCTTTGTTTTGTTTTTCAAACACTGGCACCTTTAGTTCACTACCCAGGACTTGAGGTAGTGGAAGTTGGGTTTGAGAAGTAAGAAGAAGGTCAGTTTAGCAATGTCTATATATTTTGATTGAAGATTATAAGGACAAACACTTCTTTTTTATATTTTGATTTTTTGCTTGATTCATGTCTAATAAGACCAGAAATGTATAAAAGTAAAATAGAGTTCTGATTTTTATGTGGATTTTGACTCTCTCACCTGGTTGCGAGCAGGTAAAGTGAAAAAAAAAAGGTCCTTGTGCATGAAGCATATATCACTCACTGACAAATCTGCCATAAATAACACATTGGCAAATCCCAGCGTCCTCCCGAAGTAATCACACTCACGTCAACCTGCATTCTGCTCCACACTTCCCAATTTGAATACAGAGTAGAGCTGACTGAGAGGTACCAGCACGAAGCTCCTGATCCCTGGGCTTTCTTCACCACAGATTGATTCAGGCACATTTTAAAGTCCCTTTTCCTCTGGTTTCCCACGTGTACGGTGTACATTTTAGGACGTCCTCAGACCTCAGTCATAAAATGAAAATGCGTCATGCCTAAAAGGCCTTTGTCAATGGACCAAACGGCATCGTGACTTAGACTGAAAGGCTTTAGGTCTCGGAAAAAACAACGTTCGATGTCAGATCTCGTACAATCAGGCATAGGGCGAAATGGACTGCGATTAAAAGGCATCAGACAAAAAGTCATCAGCCGAAACAGACTCAGTCAGGTGGAGTGTGAAGTGTTGCGCTGCGTGGTAGTTCAGACAAGTTGATAGGTGACAATGGTCTCGATATTCGCTTTGTGCCTATTGGTGCGTGCATGTGATGGCATGTATGTACAAACTGTGCAGGTCTCTGAATAATTCAAACGGTCCCGCAAGCAGACCCAGTGTACCCAGTGCATGATGGTATTATTTATGAACAGCCCAATGCAAAACTTAGCGCTACTCGGACTGTGTGTGTGTGTGGTGTGTGTGTGTGTCTGAGCTGGCAGTTTTCCTACACATAGTGCTGCATAATTTAAAATGTGAGAAATGGTCAATCTGTAGCTCCTCTGGTGGGCTGGCATTTCACACATCATGGAAGGAAAACTTCTTAAATCGGTTCAAGTCTTTCTTTTCTTCTCTCTTTCTTCTTTTGTCCTTTTTCGTCTCTTGTGCGCTTGTGTGTTCTAGTGGTATGAAATGGTGAGATACTTTGACCAATTTTAAAAGCAGTAGAGCAGCCTCTGGTCATTTGGCCTCAGTCCCACGTTTCAAGAGCGCCTCTCCGTGCCCGCGCTGAAAGAGCGTCCCTCCGAGCACGAGCTGAATGAGCACCTCTTCACGTTCACACGGCAACAGCACCTGAAGCCTGCGCCATGGGAAACCGTGACAGAGAGCGTGCCACGAGAGCCGGTCCTGTTCTCCGTGGATTCCAGTCCGCTGTTTCCTTGGGTTGGGTATCATTTAGGGTTTTTTTTATTTCAGTGCCAAATCGATACTTTTAAAACGGTTCCGGTGCCTGAATCGATACTAAAACAATAAAAATGGTAACACTTTATAATAACTGCACTCTATGATCATTAGTTAAGGATTAGTGCAGAGTCGGTTCATCCTTTATAAACCATTGTTCCAACATTAATATTCATTAGTAAGCAGTTTATAAATACAGTTGTAAATGCTTTGTTCTTGATTTATAATCATATCTATAACAAAGGAGATTTAAAGGCTCAGTTATCTTCTGTTCAGTTATCATATAAAAACAACACAGAGGGATACAGAACTATTCATTTCAATATGCAAATAAATATAAAACTGTACATCTGTTCACTTGAATGAGTTATCATAAAAAGGCATGAAAGGAACGGAAATAACCAATGACATTTGACAAGACTGACAAGATTACAACTAAAACAGCAAGACCCGCGAC
>JAUCMT010000068.1:9664997-9683713 GCA_032357475.1 Enteromius thamalakanensis
GTGAGCACCCCCTGCTGGCCTCTCTAACACCTCTACCAACAGCAACCTAGTTTTCCCAGGAGGTCTCCCATCCAGGTTCTGACCAGGCTCAACACTGCTTAGCTTCAGTGGGCAACCAGGCTTGGGCTGCAGGGTGATATGGCTGTGGATTATTCTACATCCCTAATCCTACCCAACACTCAACAAATGTCTTATTAATTATTAGCAGCAAATTAGGAATTTATTGAGTGAAAAGTCATAGTTAATAGTGAACAAGTCTTCCCTATTCTAAAGTGCTTCCACGTTTCTTTTTTCTGTTGATCTTAGAAGATATTTGTTATGAATTTTATTATTATTTTCTCTCATATTAAGGAAGAAAACTATGGAAGCCAATGGATAGAAAAAGATGAGGAATGCTAATGGTACAGTTGTTGGTCACCACTTGACTTCCACAGTTTTTTTCCTTCTTTAAAGTTCCTCAAAACGTCTTGTTCAACTTAAGAAAGACACTTTTACAGGTTTGGAATGGCAACTAAATGTTGACAAAATTGCAAATTTGGATTAGAATAAAGACAAAGATGCTCATTAAAAAATCTTTTAGAAGAGGAAATGGGCTCTCCGGCGGCACTTTGTCAGAAACACTGTAGACTGCATGATGCTGAGCTTTCAGCAGAGGGAGCTTAAAAAGCTGACAGATGTGCACTTTCACAAGCCCAATTGTGTGATTATGGGGTTGATGCAGATCTCACAGTTGGAGACATGATCATTGATCAGATTCTGCCCTTGAATATGCTGATCCTGGAGCAGTTCTCATCCAGGACCCAGCAGATAGTTTTGTGTGGCTGCACTAGCTGATGCACAATGTCCTTGAGACTTTGGAGCACTGTGTGCAGTCGCGTACCTTTTGTTTGATGTGCGTTTTTCTAAACAGGTATGCAGCGGTAATGAATGCGTTGGAATGGATATGACCTGCTTGCTATGCTGCCAGAGTAGTGTGTGTGTGTGTGTTGGGGTGTAGAGCCTGTGAGGAGCAGATGGTGTCCTCTGTTATGTTGAAGTGTATCGCTTCTCTTTTCCCATTGCCAGTCACAAGGTGTCCATCTGGGGCTGCCTTTACACTGAAATAACTCTGCTCGTTTCAATATGTGCATTTATTTTCAAGAGAGAGCTAAAAGGCAGAGCCAGACTGTCCATAAAGTTTCTTCAAGTATTACTTTTCCATTGTCAGGGGTTTCCTCTATGTGACCTTGACGCTGAATGAGGGAAAGTATTTGAGAGATGCTTTCACACACTGATGAAGCGCTATTGGTTTGGTGACAAGAGGTGCTGTGTCTGTGTCAGCCATATTGGATTGGGTTTAATTTCATCACACACACACACACACACACATGCATGCACATGCATAACAGTGTTGCAGAGCTAATTTAAATGTAAGTAGCTTTCCAGACTACAAGATACACATAAATAGTTATGGGCTACGGTCAAGCTACTCTTTCCGCAACCTGAAAGACATCAAATTTCTGTATCTAAGAAGCTTTTAAATGCCACATAAATTGGTAAATATTTACAAGGACAGATTCACTGCAAAGTACCCGATTTTCTAGCTCTACATATGTGAGAGGATATTTTAAAGTGTGTGTTTGTTCACTGCCTTGTCGCGCTATGCTGCTGCCTGTTGAAAAAGTAGTTTCTTTTTGGAAAAGATACACAGTTTTGAAAAATGGTTACACTACTGAAAAAAAAGTATTTAATTTGCATATGAATTGCACTGTATTAAGTCAGGCACCGCAGTGTGATATATAAAGTGTGAAATGTTGCTGTGAAAGCTCTTATTTGTTTTCTTTTAATGTTATTGACTGAGCTCAGTGTTTGATTTCATTTGTCTGGGTCAGCTATGTTTTAGTTATGTTTATACGGTAACAGATGTTTTACCAGATGTCTCAATATTAGATTACAGTAAACAATATTACAGTGTAGCTTAGCTCTGGGATTATTTATAGTTGTGTTAGTGCATTTAATTCATCTTTTTCATTCTGTTCTGATTGTTTTAATCTGTCTGGCAGGTTTTATTGAACATGTAACATTTCTTTGTTTCTTGCTCTTTTTGGAGTAATACAAAAATGATGTGGGTTAAATTAGATTTATATGAAATTGTTTATGCATTAAAATTAAGATGTTTATAATTTGTCATGTGTGTGATATTAAACTCTCATTGTTTATTCTCTCATTTCGGCTGCTCTTTGTCTTGCTCTCTACTCTTTAAACTTTCTCCCTCTTTTTTCTTCCATCCCTCTCTCTCTGGTTGTCTCTTCTCTTTAGCACATGTGCCTTCAGGCTCAATCCTAAAAATGAGCACAATTAAAATCTGCCTTCCCATCACTCAAGATTTCCTTCACCTTGGCATAGTGCCACACTCAAATCTGCTCCTTATTGTCTTCACATGTGTGCGAGAGCTTCATCGCTTCCGTCAGTCATTTCTCTTTGTCTTTGTATATCCTCTGAGCCTCGACTACACTACAGTATATTCTGTGGCCTAACATGCTCTGAACGTGCTGAGAATGAGTGTAAACTCTGCTGTACTGATCCACAGTCAAAGGCCAGTGTATCTTCTGCTAATAAACGAAGCTTGTGCGCTGGTTTACAGTGTTGCTTTGCTCATCTCCTCCTGCTCGCTCGCTCAAATGCTTCTGTTATGTGCTTGGTTACATAACTCTGAACATCCCTGCTACCTTCACACACGCTCTCTCTCTCCCTCTGTTTGTCTTTTTTAGGTGATGCTGGCAGAGAGGAAGGGAGGTGAAGAGCTGTTTGCCATAAAGATCCTGAAGAAGGACGTGGTGATCCAGGATGATGATGTTGAATGCACTATGGTGGAGAAGAGAGTGTTGGCCTTGCCTGGAAAACCACCCTTCCTCACTCAGCTGCACTCCTGCTTTCAAACCATGGTACTGCAGCTTCTCGTCTCATCCCCTCTGCTGTCATCTCATTTCATGTCTTAGATTCATCTCATGATATCTCTCCTTTCTTCTTCCTCTTGTCTCATTTCGACTCTCATTTTGTCGTCTCATCTCGTCTTCTTCATTGATTAACCTCCTGTTGTCTATTCAGTTCTCATTTCACCCTGTCCTTATCTTCTCCTCTTAGTTTCTTCTCGCCTCTATGTCTCAAAGACACATCTCACCTCTTTTGCTCTCCTCATCTTCTTTTTGTGTTTTCTCCCTTCTCTTTGGTTCTCCTCTCATCTGGTCATTCTTCTCCTCGTCTCTTTTTCATCTTATATTACATCCTCTCTTTTGTCCGTCCTTACCACATCTTCTCATTTCATCTCATTTCTTCTCCTCTCCTCCTTTCGTATTATCTTGCCACTTTTTCTTTTTATCTCCTCTCTTCTCGTTTTCTTCTTAATGTATATCCTCTGACATAAGCTGAAAGGTTGGCACACATGTCACTGTGTATTCTTTCATTTTGCAGCACACACACAAGCTCACACACACTTGAATCCATCCCTTCCCATCCCCCACAAGCTGCTTAGAGACTGCAGTCATTTGTACATCGACAAGAATGGTGTTTGTGTGTGTGTGTGTGTGCGTGTGTGGTCATGTGAATGTGACATGCTCACAGGGGGCAGCCCGCCACACACTCATCTGTGGCCGCAGCAGAGCTGTGACAGGCAGCATCGCCGTCTCTCAACATCCTACTGAGCACCGCATGAGCCCCTGTCACCAACAGCAAGATAGCGAGAGACGGAGAAATCGAGACAGGAAGCAAGAGTCAAAGGATAGAGAGGACTGAGTCAGAAACCGAGGAGACTCTGGGGGAGGAAAAGATTGTGACGTCACGCGGCCAAAGCTCTTTTATGCCTTGTTTTTCTGGAGCTGCATTGGATCTCAAACGAAGCTACGTCACTAAATCATCTCCTCCTTCGCACATACGTTCGTTAAGAGCAAATAAAGCCTGCGAGATATTCGAGCGGGGCGTTGGGAGGGGATTTCTTTATGGAGGGGAATCAGTCACAGGAGGTATTTGACAGCCAAACAGCTGCAGTCATGTAGATTATCCTCAAGCCTATAATGGGGAGTTAGTCAGATGGGTGTATGTGTGTGTATGTGGTTGTGTGTGCTGATGTGTTGTAGTCGTGGGGGTTTAGGTAGTTGGTGTGTAGTGGAGTGAGGTAAAGACTCTTTCCCGCCGCCCGCCTTCTTTCCTTCCTGACAGTGATGGGACCTCCTTTAAGCACTCCTGCCTAGCAGTCCGTCTCCCCCTCGCACTCTTCATCACTTTCAGTCTCTTAATCCTTCCTGACTCTAATTCCCCTGACCATCACACACACACACACACACACCACCACTGCAGGAAATTACACCACCCGCAACTGATGCAAAATAAGCCTAATCATTACAGGAAGAAAGCCAATAAAATGGAGCCCAGGGAAAATGTTGGCTGAAACTTGCAGATATAAAGACGTCCGGCGTGTTTTGATCTTTGGATTTTGGCCCTGGGATTCATCTTGTGTATTAGTGTGTGGAGGTGCAGTTGTGTGTGTGTGGATTTGATAAAAATGTATTATTGACTTGTGTCACTAATACTGTAGTAAATATTCTTGCGGGGGTTTGAGTGACAGTAAAAGTAATGCACAAATACATTGGCATTTCATAAAATCTTACTTAATGTCAGTACATCAATACTCAGAATTATACAGTATATGGAAACATAAATAAATTGTCTGATTCCGTTCATTTTAGTGAATCAAAAATATACAACAATATATAACAATATACAATGTCAGCTGTAGTGTGTTTGAATTGTTTGTTAAGTTCCCAAAAAACGACTCCTATGAACTGATTCATTTTTAATGAACCAGAAATAAAAAACATACAGGATATTTGTAAGATTCAGTTTTTTTTTTCTCTCATGTAAATCAGAATCATATACAGTAGCATGACTACTTCTATCTAGTTCCCAGTTCTCTTTAGTGAATGAGAAGCATTCAGTGCAAACAGTGTAATCCAATTCTCAGGAAATTAATCTTTACAGATATATTTAAGTTCCTTTATTTAGTGAAACAAAAATATACAATATGCAAAATACAAAATATACAACATGAGTCCTCTGCACAATCTGACTAGTACCTAGAATTAAGCTTCTGGTCTCACCTGGCCAGAGGAGAGCGGCACACTATTTCCCTGTTTAATACTGTAAAGATGCTTTGACACAATCTGCTACTGTATATAAATAATAGCGACTTGATTTGACAATATGTCCAGTGTTTTTCAGTTCCCAGTCAAATGAGCGGTTTCTTTTTAGCAAATCAGTAATATAGAGCCAAACATATTCCCGAACAAATGACTACTATGAGCCGATTCTTTAATGCAGCTACTGATTTACCAAAATTTACTTTTCCCGAGTTTGCCTGCCCATCCAATACTGATGGTTAATGCAAACAAACTTGGCTTGCAGTGGAGGCTTAAACCCGAGGCTCAGTGCAGAGTTCAACACAAGTTTTCTTAGTGCCTAAGAGTAAGAGAGGAGGAGATCAAGAATTGATGTTGGAACTGTGCAGTGATAGCTGCTTATATTGGCCCTTAATAATGATTGACAGCACCGAATAATAAGGTTCCTCCCGAACCTACATTTGAAACTTCATTGGTCATGGCCAATTTAAACAATACCAATGACTGTGTTCTATTATAGTTAAAGAAGCATTAAGAAAGCATAATCAAATTGGTTCCAAAATATTCTCTTGTGTTCTATTTTATTCTAAAACTTCTGTTTAACTCATTCGACATTCAAGTAACTCTGCTACTTGACTAGCACTGCGTCTTCTAGAACTGTTCTGTGTTACATCAAAATTCAACCGTCTTCTTATCTTTCCTCAACTGTCCTGTGTTTGTCTCTTACCCCACTCTCTTTGTGTATCTACAGGACCGCCTGTACTTTGTCATGGAGTACATCAGTGGTGGGGACCTCATGTATCATATCCAGCAGGTCGGCAAGTTTAAGGAACCCCACGCTGTGTAAGTATAGCTCTCATCTTTGTCTCTTGTCACATTAAAAAGATGTGGCATTTTCAGATTTCAGATTCATAAATTCAGTTAATATTACAGGCCCGTTTTAATCGATGATGCATCAGCAAGTAAATGAGTTCCCCAGTGCGAACAATACAGCAGTTGGACTAACTGATGAATTTTGTCAGTCAGCTACAGTAGCTGATTATTTCACCTTGAGCTCACCGATTAGTTGATTGATGAGCACATTGATTACTTCATGATGAGCTCACCAATGTGTGTGAGTGAACTGAATGTGGTTGAACTCATCCAAACACACTCTGTAAAACGAACAGGTGCTCTCCTTGTTATTGCCCAATTGGATGATGGGTGGAAAGAAGGGACATTCATAGGGCAGCAAGTGTTTCCCGCTGTGCTGTGTTGTCACTTCAAAGTGACCTCAGAGTAGTTTGACCCAGTCTTGCTGCTGCCGCTTCTTCTTTACGCCCTTCTGTTGCCGATATGAGGTGTCTACTCAGCATAATTCGTAATTAGGTGTACGAAGGCCAGGTCAACCTGCTTCCCCCAACTCTCACTTTCTCTTTCACTCTTCTTTTTTCTTTTTAGCTCTTTTTCTACAAGCTCTATGAAGTGTTGCAGCGATGGCATATTTTTTGTAGTTCTCGATTTTTAAATGTTTTGCTCATCATGAAAAATGATGCAATTTTAAGCTTAACTACAAAAAAAAATATTTTCTTGGACTTTCTCGATAGTGCACGATTTTTCTGTGAGATATAGCCTGTAGGGCGTAGTTACAAAGAGCAGCAAAAGTATCCCTTGTCAGTTTTTGTCTTATGTTTATTTCTTATGATAGGCATATATGTGCTAACATCACATGAGCAAGAGTGCAGTTTTTACCAAATATCAGCACAATTGCAAATGTGATAATAATTTTATACAACAGTTCAATAAAAGATGATAATATTCTGTTTTAGACAAAAATTGTGTCAATATTTCAATGATGCTTCATTCCTGGATTAAACCTCATTTTTAACAAATTGGGTAAGTGAGTGATTCAGTGACTCGTTAAAGTTAGCCTACGATTAGTGAAAAGTAGACTAATAAAGTGAAGCATGTTGCATGGCTGATACAGTCTGATTCCTGGGTTCATTTAAAGTGGTAACCAATTTGAAGAAACAAAAAAAGAAGCAGCAGGAAACAGACAGGTGTTTGAGGGTGATCTCAGTATGGGCGAGTCCGTGGCAGTAGATGACTGAGCTGACCTTTCGCAGTAATCTCCTCTCAGAACCACGCTCTGTCTCCACATCTAACAAGCTTCATCTCTATTTGCTCTGCTTTCAGCTTGCTGTCTGCCCTTTATCATAAAGTATTAGCCTGTCTCTGTGGAGGAGAGCAGCGTTGTCATTGTGTTGGGTATGGAGCTCAGCACAGTTCAAAGGTCAGGGTGATTATGAGTGGCCAATGACAGGGAGGACATGAAACAGTTGCAGCACATTATAACTGCTGGTAGTGGGATAGATCCAGGTTTCCAGATGCAAAAGCACACAGTGGTTCTGGAACGCAGCGGGGCTTTTATTTGTTTGTATTATGATATAATGAGAGTCAGTTGTATTGATTCTAAGGTACAATGACTATTTCCTTGTACTTTGCTCTTCCTCCCTTATTCTCTCAGTACTGTATATATAGCCATCATTTGCGGTTCACAAAATGTACGCACACATCTCGTCTTAAACGAAAAGCCATTTAGTGACTATTAGCACAGATGGTAATAACACTGTGTTAATTGCGGCAGACTATTGCTGAGTTTTGTGAATGAAGCTGAAAGTATGAACCTAATTTACATAGAAATGTATGGAGGATTGTGAATACAATTTAAAAATAGAAAAAAAAAGAAATCAAGTATCAGTGTTTTAAATGAAGTAATAAAAGTGGAAATTAAGTAATTTTCCAATTTCCAATTTTTTTTCCTGCTCACCAAGCCTGCATTTATTTGATGCAAAATACAGCATAAGCATATATTCTGCATGACCAGCATAATAAAATACCAAAACTGAACAACTGCCTTACTATCACTAAGCAGCAAATTAGGAGCTTATTAAGGCAGAGTCATAATTAGTACTTTGTTATAGCGAGAATTGGACCTAAGTGGGACCTGCATTGAATACATCCCGCTTCATTTGGACGTGTTCATATAATGTCAGTGTTACAATAAAATAATAGAGTAATAATTTTTAATAAAGTTTTTTTTTACTTAACTTAAAAGTGTTGGAAATGTTTTGTGAAATCACTTCTACTTGCTCTCTCACTGGGTGAAGATATCCAGAGGCTGGTTACATAAGTTATCTTTTAACATAATCTGACTCTGTATTGAGACCCGTTTCCGCCTCCACCCCCAGCTGCATTAGTCACTGAACACGAATGCTAATTCTCTTCATATGTAGTTCTAAAATATAGGACAGACAAACACGCCACCTGATAAATAAAAGATTACTGCATGCTTGTATTAATGACAGATATCTGACTTGCTTTATCTCTCTTATGTCTTTTCTGAGGATAGAGCTCCCGTTTCAATGCTCTCAGCTAAAATGCACCTTTATTTTATTTATTAGACAGATGTTGGGTATACTCTATTCTGATTGGACTGGTGTCACACTATGCAGGCTCCTCTGTTTTGTTTCGGGGTTTTTTTTTTTGATAATGACCACATGGTCAAATTTTGGCCTTGACCAAGAAAAACAATAGATTCATCTCCTGTGCTCAGATGTTCATATTGATTTGGATATGTGTGTGTTTGTGTGTGTTTAGGTTTTATGCTGCAGAAATCGCCATAGGCCTGTTCTTCCTACATGTGAAGGGTATTATATACAGGTGAGTGAAGCCCAGACAGCACCACACGTATCAGTCACACAAAGAAGTGAGAAGAGAACAATTGACTGTTGGTCACCACAAGGGTCTTTAGAGGAGCTGGGATATTAGACGAATTGCTTCCAGAGCACCACACACCAAAACACACTTGCTAACACACAGCAATTGATCCTAGTCAGACTCAATGCTGTATTTAGTTTGACGCCAAAAAAAAGACCTTGAGGATGGAAGTACCCTCCGTTCAATTTATTGTATTGTTGTTTAACTGGGCAATGATCATTCAGCTCGTTGCAACATTGACAACGCAATAAGTCTCTCCAGAATTGTTAAGTGGCCAAGAAACATTGCACATCATGAGCTGTGATTAATTAAACATAATCTCTGACTTTATGAAACAGCTAAGAGTATTGAATCGTTTTGTTTTATTGCATTGCAAAAAATAAAAAATAAACATTGTACAAGTGCAGCGAGTGAACCCCTGGATGGTGGCCTAAACAGGAAGTAGAGCTGTAACCCAGGCTGTTAACAGAAAACCTCCACCCCATGTTTTCACTACAAACACATAGCACTCATGAATTCTTTACAGAGCTTTTTTTTCTCCTTCATCAAGCTCACTTGTGCCTCTCTTCATAAAGCTGCCATGGTTGGCCATGTAATGAATATTAATGGTGTATTTGGGATCATTTTGCAGACGAAAAAAAAAGGACAAGTCAATATTGCAACGATTTTATACACTTTTTATTTGGCCATTAGGTCTGCATTATTAGACTTAGGAAAGTTTCTCGTCTTGTGAAAGATATTAATGTTTGGGATTGAAAATGGTGTGTACAATATAATACAAATGTGTTGGTAAACATTTCTGTTTAGTTTTAGCGATGTGTCTATGTACTTTTAATCATGTTATTTAAAGAAAAAAATCAATATATATTGTAGTATAGTGTGTGTGTGTGTGTGTGTGTGTGTGTGTGTGTGTATGGGCGTAAATCTTATTTAACAGTAGGGGAGGACCATAAACATTAAAATTTCTCACGAGCAATTTTTGAAGAGGACACAAATAGAGTCAAATTGTACTTATAGATTTGTCAACAAAACGTTGCTTCTATCATTATTGTAGCATGGAGACTGTGTCATATGGTTTTTTTCTGAATGAAAGCTGTGCACTTTTTGTGACCAAAATGGGTCTCAAATTTGATAAACGGCGTGCCTAAATTTCCCTGAAGTCACTAAATTGTCAACGGTATGTGCGTGACTGTGTGGCACAGGACCTGAGTGTCAAGGATGGGTGGCTAATTGTGGCCGTTAATTTTAACATTATGCAAAGTCGGCAAAAATAAAATAATGCATGGGAAACGGCTTTGGCGTGTTAGTTGCTGTGCATTATGCAACAAGCTATTGTAAACAAGCTAATGTTAACTAGATAAGTAACATTTTAATCGTTAACATAGCAGATTAACGGAAAATGACATCTGAAATCAGAATATTTGACACAACTAATATATTATTAAATCAGCATCAACTACATTAAAGAGAACTGCTTCATTTAAAGTGAATAAAATACCTTACTTAATGGAGTTCAACAACTACTAATGAACAGAGCCGCAGACACATACCTGGCTTGTATGTGTGTAGCGTAGGCAAGATAAACTGGGAAAGCAGGCAATGGGCCAAAAAACTGTGAGGAAGGAGAGGGGAGCTCAATTATTTCTAAATGCTTTTTTTGCGTTTGTATTTTTTTCTACTTACAGAATTATTTTAGTTATACTGTACATATATTTTTCACAATAGGCAGTGCAATTTGTATTTATTTTTTATGATTTTGGGGCAGGAGTGAGGGGGGGGGATACCCCTCGGATTGGGGGGACAAGTCCCCCTGCCCCCCCTGGGATTTACGCCTGTGTGTGTGTGTGTGTGTGTGTGTGTGTGTATATATATATACTGTATATGGTAACACTTTGGAATAGGGAACACTTATTCATTATTAACTATGAAATTTCCCACAGAAAATTCTTAATTTGCTGTTTATTAATGGTTAGTAAGTTATTTTTAAGTTTAGGTATTGGGTAGGATTAGAAATGTAGAGTAAGGTCATGTAGAATAATGTGCTTAATTACCACTAAAAAACGGGTAATAAAGTGTTACCATAGTAATCTAAATTATAGTAGTATAGTATATAATACAGTATATACATTTTTAACACATATTCATACATCCCTTGAAAGCCTTCCTTGAACAACACTCATTTTCTCAGTCGTTCCTTGCTCATTTGTGTTGTCTTTGTGCATCAGAGATCTAAAGTTGGATAATGTCATGTTGGACATGGAGGGTCATATCAAAATTGCTGACTTTGGCATGTGCAAGGAGAATATGCTTGATGGAATCACCACTAAGACCTTTTGTGGGACACCTGACTACATCGCCCCTGAGGTGAGTGCTCGAGGACAGTACATGTGTGTTGATGAGACCCTTGAGCAAGGTACCATACCCTGAACTGCTCCTAAAATAAATAGCTGTATTCATGGTGTGTGTGTTTATTCACTACTCACTGCTGTGTGTGTGCACTTGGACGGGTTAAATGAAGAGCACAAACTCTGAGTATGGGACACCAGACTTGGCTACACATAACTTTTATTTTCACTTTCATAGACATTCGCATGAGCTAGAGATGGATTCAATTCAACAACACACTCCCAAACCAAGACACAACATGCTAAAAGAGTGAAGGGATTTCAGTTCATCTACTTCTCCAAGCTTTAGCTGCTTGTTTCTTTTTGTGTGAAAGACACTTTTTCATACATAAAACACATCGTAACACATGCTGAAAGCACCATAATCACTTCAAAACTCTTGAGAGAGCTCACAGTGGGATTTATTGTAACATTTACAAATGTGCTTGGAGTGTGACAAATTTCGAATTGTTTTTTTATGCCTTAAGTAGAGTGTGTCTGTTTCAGATCATCGCTTACCAGCCTTATGGAAAGTCGGTGGACTGGTGGGCTTTTGGAGTTCTGCTCTATGAGATGCTGGCTGGGCAGGTAAGAGTTATGATAATCCAGATCAAGAAGGCCCAAAAGGCCCAGGTCAGGGGTTTGTGCCTTTTGGGCCTTCTCTGATTCGCTCTGTTTCATTTCTTCTCTGCTGCTTGCAGTAAATCACCTCTTGCTATCTCAAGGTCAGTTTTTATTAATTACGTTCTGCAAATCTCCCGAGACTAACGGCAAGTATTTCATGCCTATCGGGCTCAGTCAATTATTTATGAATTGTTCTGAAACAAGTCAAGCTTTGAACGCTGCAGAAAAAAAGTCTGAATTGTTTCCAGCGGAGACTGCTACTGCTGAGCGGTCCTGACAAAAGGATGTCGTAATTCTTTCTAGTCTCTGCTAAACAAACAAGACTTGAAAGGCACTTTTATGGTGATGACTTTGAAATTTCCAGTGTTAAAGGGCCACTAATTATGCAAGTTGCAAGATTTATGTTATTATTGTGGACCATTTATAGGAAAAGGCATTTTCTTCACTGTTTCTGCTCTCTCTATCTCTTTTCAAAGCCCCCATTTGATGGCGAGGATGAGGATGAGCTGTTTCAGTCCATCATGGAGCATCATGTGTCGTATCCCAAATCCATGTCCAAAGAAGCTGTGGCCATCTGCAAAGGGGTGAGCAGACCGTATACAACACATACCTTATTCAGTGTCTATTGTTTCAATTATAGTTTTAATTTAATATTATATTTTGTACTTTTTGTTGGGGGTTTTTTTGTGAAAAAAGATTACTAATGAAAGAAGAAACCAGTCCAATGAATAGTTGACATTTAGAGGCTTAGTACTATAAAAAAGCAATAAAAGTCTTTTAAATGTTCAGTTTATTTATTTTCATATAAAAATGATATTGAAGTTGCTTCAAACAATGGTATAAGCGTCATTCGATATACACTGTGTTAATCATATTTAATAATTGCAATTACAATTTCAAGTGAATAATTGACAATAATAGTTATTGTTGTGCGGCCCTAATTTGAATGATTTCTGAAGAATCACGTGCCACTAAAGACTGCAGTCATGATGCTGAAAATGATAACATTGTTACAACATTTCAGTTACATATTTACTGTATTTTGATCAAATAAATGATGTGCTGGTAAGCAAAACGTTTAATTTACATTTTAAACGTTAATGTAAATTATTTTTTTTAATGACTTTATATTTGTCACGAATGGTCCCTGTTGTGATCCGAGAGCAGGGGATGAGGAAAGTGCAAACATTTATTAAACAAAACTAAATACAACAAAACAAAAGGCTGGCGAGGCAGCAAAAACCAACGAGACCCACATCACAGACACATGTAACTTCAACACTGACTAACTCGAACTCAAAAACAAAGGGCTTTGAATACAAGAGAACTGATGAGGAAAAGTGAGGGCAGCTGGATAAACACAGGTGAACAAAATGAACTAATCAGAACATAATGACATGAAGAAACAAAATAAGGACAAGACAGGACTAAACCAAAAAGGACACATACAAGAAACATGACACTATGTATTCTCAGGGTTTCTGCATGCATTATGAGGGTAAGTCTTTTAAACGTAAAATGGTTCAAAGTTAGAAAATACAACTTTTGACCAGTTTTATTTTACAGTATATTAGAGTTTTTATTACTTGTTTATTTAATTTTATTTTTAATTAAATGGTAAAGTTTTAGTAGTTGTATGTTTTCGTCTATTTTAGTAGTTACATACATAATATATATATATATATATATATATATATATATATATATAAAATTTGGTCCCACTTTATATTAAGTGTCCCTAATACCTGTGTACTTACATACTGTAGTAACTAAATGGGTATCTACTATGTAACCACAATGTAAGTACACACCGATTACCCTTCAGAAATCTTTCACATATGCTGATATGCTGCTCAACAAACATTTCTGATTATTATCAATGTTGAAAACTGTTGTGCTTATTCATATTTGTGGAAGCATAGATACATTTTCATTGGGTCCTTGGATGTATAGATAGTTCAAAAGAACAGATACTTTTGTAACATAATGGTTTTTACTGTCACTTTTAATTAATTTAATGAATCTTTGCTGAATAAAAGTGTTAAAAGTAATAAAAGTATTAGATAAAATTCTAATTGGCCCCATTCTTTTGAATGGTAATTATATATAAACTTTAAATTAAAGTATCACTTTTTCACTCACAAATGACTACCCTAGCAAAAAATAACAGTTATTTCACATTTTCATATTTATGTACTTAATATTATGTCATGCAATTGTACTTTTAGTATACTAAACTTGTATACTTAAAGTCTGCTGGCAATATTATGAAATTCTGATTAAAAGAGACAAACATGCATGTTAAGCTTCTTAATAAGAAATATGCATTGTGCACAAGAAATACTCCAAATAAAGTTTAATTAAAAATTTTATATCAGTACATTTGGAGTTATCTATCAGTAAATATATTAATATATTATGAAATAAATATATTTTTAATATATTTAGTATTTTAATTAAATTATAAATGTCTCCTTTAATCATTTTAATGTTTTCTTTCTGAATTAAAGTAAAAAGTTATTTTATATAATATATATAATATAAAGAAAATATACAGTATAACTTTTTTTACTAGGGTATTTTAATTAGATTATAAAAGTCTCTTTTGATCAATTTAATGTCTCCTTTCTGAATAAAATTAAAATGTTATTTTAAATAAATGGTGGCGTACCTCACGCTTTACTCAGTTTTTTTCAAGGATGCTGTTTCTTTCAGTAAATAGTATTTTATTTTAATTTGACATTTATTAATTTCTACTTCACCAAAATTCTCCACCAAAGTTTACACAAGTTACAGTTTATCTAAATGTCAGGGCCTGGGAGCAATTCTGTATAATTTTGTAGTTTTTTTTTTTATGGTGAAATAAAATTAATGGTTTTTGTATGGTTTTAGTACGCTGCACCTTTAAATCCAGCAGAAACCCTGACGATGAAGCCGTTTTAAGAAAAGCAAGATAACAAATATTCAATTCAAATATTTATTCAATGACAGCATATACTGTACCTAACATAATCTGATTCGTAATCTCTAGAGAGTGAGCGATGATAATCCGCATGCACAGATTTTGACCTAAACTGACACCACTTGCACAGACACAATCAACATCTGAAATCCCGTGCAGATGCATTCTTGCACACACACATACATACACACAGATCTCTGTCATAGCCTCTTATAATAACATGATATCAAACAAATAAATGCATTATAAACAAGCATTTTTTGCATTCAGTGGAGACATAATTTGTGATTATAAGAATTTAATATTGTATTTTTACACGTCGCGTGGCATCACGTCTTATAAACATAACACCATGTCTGCATTCATCATCGGAGAAACGAGAAACAACAAGCACTTGGATTTGAATAGTAAGCAGCAGATTATATTAATAAGAAAATGTAACTTGCTTAAAGGTTTCGAGTCAGAAGGGCTAGACAGTTAGAACTGCTCCAATGACTCTGTGCACAGCTAACATAGATAGCCTGCTTCCAGGTTCTGGAAAAAAAGTCCCCTGTAAATGTGCAGAATATTTGTGTTGAACTTTTCTGGAACAGCGTTGTAAATACATCTTAACCACTAATTTCTAATCGTTCTAATTTCAGTTTCACAACGACACATGGCGCGTCTAGCAATAGCTTCACCTTCTGTCTTTGTGTAAACATTTGAGGGGTGTTATGAAAGCATGCCCCCACTTTGTGATATTACACAAAGTGTTTAAAACAATTGTTTTAGGAGGGTGTGTGCAAATCACAACTTTTATTAAAAAAAAATATCTCTTTAGTTTTTAGATTTTAGTCTTTGAAATTTTACAGATCTCCTTTATGCATCAAGAGCATGTAACACAGAGAAAGTAAAATTTAAAATCACACCATATTGAAGGTAACTCTGAACAGCTTTTTTTTTTTTACTTAACTTTGGACCATTAATGATTAAGTTAGTAGTTAGTCTTGAAAGTTGTCTTAAAAACGAAGACAACATTGTCTACTTACTACTACTAAGATATCCAGAAAATGGGCATAAATGGTTGGACATAGTCTACAGTATGCTTCAAAGCTAGACAACCTAACCTCAAGAACGATGACGATCAGCAAATGTTTAAAAGATGAGCTCTTTAAATTACAGTGCAACAAATAACTAACAACAATGATAAAACAACAACAAAAATTGAATGAAATTAGCAAGCAGCAAAACAATAATCCTATAACAGTAACTGCATAATTATTCATGCTGCAATGCATCCTGGGAACTCACAAAGAAAATTTCAACAACATTAAAATTCTTTGTTCAGACCACTGTGTGAGACTAGCTGTGACAACATTTGGGTAATTTTGTTGATCTGACAAGGGTTTAAGACTCAAAAAGTTTCCTAAACTGGATGTGTCCTTTGCTCTCCAGGTAAGAATGACATTTTCGGGGAGATGATTCACCTGTATGCGAAGCCGGGAAAGTCGAACGCAGACGTGCGAGCGCTCAGCTACTGCGACCTGCACACCATCCAGAGAGAGGAGCTCCTGGAGGTCCTGGACATGTATCCAGAATACGCTGACTACTTCCTCACCAACCTGGAGCTGACCTTTAACCTGCGGGATAACAATTCAAAGGTGCTTCCCATCAGCAGCTATAAATTATACATGCATACAAAATAAAATAAATGGAACATCATCGTGTGTTGTTGGGATGTTCTCCTAAGGCCATGTATTCACAAGCCAGTGATTCAGATGGAGAGGAGACCAAGAGCCGAAGGAAGAACTCCTTTAAACGCAAACCATCCAAAGGTGAATATGATCTGTTTATTAATTGTATTATGCCATGCATTGTCGCAGAAACTTAAGGGTTAAATGGTTACAATTTCCAGTTTCAGTTCAGATTAGTAAAGACAAGACAACAATCATTGCACCACAAAATGCACCACAACATGCACCATAATGTATAAAAATAATTAATAAATATATTAAAAAATAGTAAAAAATGGCCCCCTCTGCTCACCAAAGCTGCATTTATATAATTAAAACACAGTGAAAAAAGTAATATTGCTAAATATTATAATATTTTAAAACTATTGTTTGCAGTTGCAGTTAATTTAATTTAAAAGTAATGTAATTTTGTCACGCCCAGCTAGAGCTGCCACCTAAAGACTGTTGATGGCACTCCAGCCCTCTAAGAACTATGTGTTTTTATGTCTGTTTCCACTTCTGGACTCCATTTCCCAGTATGCACCTCTTCCCCACAGATGTTGCTTGTCAGGTTAAATTATTCAATCAGTATCACCTGTATAAATACCAGTCTGTTTGTCTCAGTGCTCGTCAATGTGGATGTAACTTGTGTTTTCCCCCTTTGTCAAGCCGTCCATGTTTTCCTGTGTTCCCCGTGTTTCTATGTATTGGATTTTCCGTTTCCGACCTACGCTACTCTTTCTGGATTTCTCTTTTGCCTTTGTCTTGGAAATAACTGTTAGCTGTTTGTCGACCCCACCCGTGTATACTCTGACCCTGTTTATTAAACTGTTTTTGCATTTGAGTCCGAACGTCTCTCTGCCTCTGCTTTGCAACCATTAGTGTCAGAAATGACGAGCAACGAAGGATTCAGCAACAGTTTACAGCAACCTTCGTTTAGAGACTTTTTGTTTCGTTTTTCGTTTGCCAGTGGCTGCACTATCCCCTGCGATGTCAACCTCGATTGTGGATTCGCTAGGGGTCCCGCTGGTGGCTGCACAGCCTCCAAGTTGGTCACTAAGACTCGTTATGAACCTGACTCCCTGCTCTGAGCTGGCCATGGTGGCCTTTGTATTATTGTGGGTCCTTGAATCGGCCACGGAGGCCTATAACCTGTTGTCCTATCCTGAGCCTCTCCCTGCAACTTTTGAACTGCTACCATGCTCTAACCCAGCCCTGAAGGCAATGGATCCTGTGTCCTGCCCCGAATCAGTCCTTGAGGCTCTAGAATCTGGTCCCTGCCCCGAACTGGCCATGGAGGCCGTTAGTCCTTTGCCTGGCCCTGAGTCTGTCCTTGAGCCCTTTGAACTGTTACCCAGCTCGGAATCGGCCATGGAGGCATTTGAACTGTTGTCTTGCTCTAAGCCTGCTACGGAAATCATTGCAACTTTACACAGCACTAAATCTGACCCTGGACCTGTCAACCTCTCACCTGTACCTGCTCTGGCTACCAGGACCCCACTTCTCGAACCAGTTGCAGGTATGAACTCGGCCAAAGAGGCCACCAGTAATCTGTTTGTGCTCCTTTGCCCAGTTCAGTTTCCTGTTCCGTTCTGGAGAGCCTCCTTGTTGTCTGACCAGCCCAGGTGGGCTTCTCCACCATCAGCTCCACCCTGGTGGGCTTCTTCACTGTCTGGTCCACCCTGGAGGGCACTCTTACTGCCTGGTTTGCCCTGGAAAGACTCTCCGCTGTCTGGTCTGTCCTGGTGGACGTCTCCCTTGTTTGATCCGCCCAGGTGGGTTTTCCCGCCATCTGCTCCGCCCTGGTGGGCTCCATCACTGTCTGGTCCACCTTGGAGGGTATCCTCGCTACTTGGTTCGTCCTGGAGAGACTACTCTGTGTCTGGTCAGCCCAGGTGGGCATCTCCGCCGTCTGCACCGCCTTGGAGGGCGTTGCACCCACCTGCCCCGCCTAAATGTGCCTCTCCGCCGTCAGCCCCGCCTTGGAAGGCGTTTCCTCCTGCGTCCAAGGTTGAGGCGTCTGGAAGTCGCCTCTTAGGAGGGGGGCTATGTGATGATCAGGCTGGATGTGCCAGCTCTTGCCACTGGATGTGTTGTCTTTCTGCTCTCATGCCCGGACTCCATT
>JAUCMT010000068.1:9686227-9707995 GCA_032357475.1 Enteromius thamalakanensis
AAGGGCAACGTGAGTCGAAAAGGGCATATGGGCAGTTGCCAGGGCAACCTGAGCAACCCCCCTGTGCACGTCCCTGCAGAGATGTACTTGTGAGGCAAGGAGCTCTGGTTCAAATTCTGTGTAACTACAGTTTATGGAACTCTGTGTAAAAGGAAGTTGAAATGACACGGTTGCATCAACAAATGTGTTTTTTATATCGGTTTTGCATTTGTTAACACTATCAGGTAGCTTTAGGGTTGGATTTGGTGTAGGTTGTATTTCCGACATGAGTATTAACTTTTAGCAACAGTCCACGGTTATTTCACACGTACCTATTTCACTGTAATAAAAATGTGCTAGAGTTCATTCAGTGGACATTTCTCTTTGTAACTGCGGCAAAGCATGCAGTAAGGAACGTAAAAAGGTGTTGCACAAAAAAGTGCACAGAGGTACATATTTTAATGAGACCAGGTTGGCCGTACTATATACTAGTGGTCCTCTCATAATTGTGTTGTCCTCTCTGTTGCAGCTGATGACCAAACACCCAGGTAAGCGTCTGGGCTGCGGTCCTGAGGGGGAGCGGGACATCAGGGAACACGGCTTTTTCCGTTACATGGATTGGGAAAAGTTGGAGAACAAGGAAGTTCAGCCACCGTTTAAACCAAAGGCTGTAAGTCCAGCCAGTCACCTCACCTCTAACACACACACACACACATTCTCTTTAACTTGCATTCACTCCTTGCGTGTTGCTGTGATCTAAAACTCTGGTGGTAATTTCAGATTTGAATTGAAAATTGAGTTTTTTACCTTTAATGAACAACTGTTCAAGATGTTCCTGGAACAACATTCCAATCAACCAATGAGATTTGAGGGATAATCTTTCAGGAAATATCTGTTTTAGATTTATGACAGGGTTAGGTGCTTGTTAATCAGCTATCATTTCCCACTAATTTTAGGAATACATTTTAGGTAGAGGTAGGTTTAGTGGTAGGGATAAGGATAAGTCTATATTTTTGGACAGTAAGGTTTATCCAGGATCATGTCTTGCATGGCAAAATCACAGCAACCCTTAAAATGAAATGTAACAAAAATTTGTACTGGATTGAATTACAGGTATTATATTTATAGCGTTAGAATAAGTGAAATTCAACAACATTCTTCATGTCATGCAAATTAAAATTCCATTTTAAAATCCTGTGGGGCTTAATTTAATTCCAAATCTTATAAAATATGTATTTTTTTCACTAAATTTCACTTAACCCTGCACTCTATAAACCTACCCCTAATTTCAGAGAGCTGTGATTGGTTAATAGAAATGTTAGGATGTTGATCTGGGAAAATGTCTTGTGTAAATCACATTAAGTGACCCGTTACAACACAAGCTCAAACTGGCCGACTGGACCTGTAGTTTTCAAAGACAGTGTCAAAGTAGTCATATTCTGCTGTGCTGTAGCACAGAGATGACAAGTCAAACTTTCGGAGCTTTGGAGACCGGTAGGGTGTAATGAGGAGTCTGTGTGTCCTCCTGAACACAGCACAGCAAGAGGCACAGCAGCATCGTAGCTTCATTAGCAGTGTGTGTGTGTGTGTGTGTGTGTGTGTGTGTGCCAGTGCTCTGGCCCAGCTGAGACGCGTTTGTCAGCCTCAGTCAGATCCTTAATGAGTACAGCTTCTCTTGCGTCTGTGTGTGTGTGAGCTGTCAGGTGTAGCAGGCATTGCCCAGGCAGTGCTGTATAGCGCTTTCCTCCACATCAAACCTCCTGACCTCCCGCTCGGACTCTAAACGTGATCTTCTTTCTGCAGCACCTCTCTGGCATTGAGGTCTCGGTGGACTCATTGAGAACAGATTGTCCTGTTGATTTATAAAAGCGAGTTCACACCTGCCATTACCTTCATCTTCACCTTAAAATCTAAAGTTTATCTTCAGCACTTGAATTTAATGTGTCAGAAGTGTGTCATTTCTGTGCCACTGACTATAGTGTCACCAAGTGTAATTGGTAAAAATTATGGTTTTCAACAGGTTTCTTTAAAACTCAGACCTCGAATGGACAAGCCAACAGATAGTCCATTTTCCAAATTCACACCACGGCTTGAGCCCATGTTTTTGACACAGCAGCATTTTTGGGATCAAACCTCATTGGTTCTTGTTGTAACACAATGCTATGTACAGTAATGTATTTAATGTAATTCAGTTCATTGTTTATTTTACTATACTTTCCAATTTAAAGGAATCCAAAAAATCCAGAAGTTTTAATTATTCACTCATAGGGCATCCAAGATGTAGATGACTTTGTTTGTCCATTTGGAAAGATTTGGAGGAATGTATCATTACATCACTTGCTCACCTGTGGATCCTCTGCAGTGAATGGGTGCCGTCAGAATGAGCATCCAAACAGTAGATAAAAAACATGTTTGGACTCTCAAATAGCATCTCAGATAGCATCTTATGAAACAAAAAACTGTTTGCAATAGAGAAATCCATCAAGACATTTTAAAACATTTCCTTGGAACTAAAATAGTCCTTTCTTCATGATACTTTCTTTAATAAAAAAATGTCATTACATCTAAATCAGGAGAGAAATACGCACAGATCAAGCACCATTTACAAGTGAAATCCATTCAAAACGGTTCTAAACAAAATATGATGATACAGTTTTTCACAGCTTTTCTGACGGCACCCATTCACTGCAGAGCATCCATTGGTGAGCAAGTAATGCAATGCTGAAATTCTGTAAATCTGTTCCTAGGTTTCAGGATTACTTATACTGTGAAAGAGCAGCGAGGCACATTAGCTCACTGTTCAGGTGTGTGTGATTGGGAGCGCTGGTGTGCTTTTGGCTGCCTGTGTAGCAGCAGATGGATGTTTGCGTGCTGGTGTCATTAGCTGAGCAGAAAGATGTATGATTTTAGACCCTCTTCGTGACGACAGCCGCATGTTTGATGGACATTCAAATAACTGTGATTTACAAACTCAGGCAATTATGATTTGAATGAGACTCGTGTTGTCTCATGTGGAGACCAAAAATTCATGCAGACATTAGCTCTGTTCTAAAACTCAGTAAGAGGCATTCATGGGCAGCATTTTAAGGAGTTGACGGCAATCCCAAAATGCATTGCAACAAACACAGTAAGAAAGAAGTCCAGGATGACAGAATATGTTAATGTGAACTTAAATGTAATTTATTACAAATACAGTTCATTCAAAACTATAAATTAGGCAGGCACTAAACAAATTTTTGACAAAATGTATCTTTGTTTTCATGCAATTGCAGGGACAAAATATTGCTGTTCCCCACTAAAAATGTATCTTATAAATCTTTGATCTAACTGACCATACCAGTTTTGCCAAAGAAATTTTGAGATTAAAATTTAATTATTCAAACAGTTTATCCACATAATCATTTGCAGTTATTTTTTTTACCCCATAATTAAATTTATTTATCTGTAACAATATAAAAAGGAGGTCAATATTAAGATAAAAATAATAATACTTAAATAATAAATAAATAATAATAATTAAAAAAAAATTGTGAATTTAGGCATCCAAACAAATTTATATACAGTATGAAATATGCTTAATTCACTTTCAAATGAGTTGAAATAAAGGGTGTAAATCGCTTGTCCAAAAAAGTTTGCCATAATTTATCATCAGCCTTTAAAGACAGTGAATGATGGCAAATGTATTATAAAATATATGCAAATGAATATCACAACTACATACCCCGTAAATAAAGAAAAATCGATAATATTGGCTTATGACCGATACGTGCATCCAAAAAACTTCTAATTAAAAATTATTTTAACCAGAAAATTTAGTATTTATTTTTTATTATTAAGAGTCACATTGTTTTAGCCTGGCTTCCGCGACTTTAAAGCTCATAGGAGCTTAGTCTGGCCAAGCTACCTTAATACCCACCTTCTGGGAGGCGGGCTTAACCTGCGTCCATCAGATGCCTCTGTATACTACTGGACGCATCTACAACCAATCAGACCACTCAGCTCGTTTCTCATTGGTTCCCACTTTTGTGGGAACAGAAATGCTCTAAAATGGCAGCTTGGCCAGACTAACTTTGCTCGCGAAATGAATGTAGCGTCAAAGGAAGTATGGGCGGGCACAGGCTAACATTGTTCCTCATGTCGTCTATATTTATTTTATCAAGTGTGAGATGAATGTTGCATGTTATTCTTAAGATGCAATCTTGTTTTAGTAGTTTTTTCAATCGCTCAATTGAAGCTGTTATGCTCGTTTAAAGTTCCAGGGCCTGTAGTTAAAGATCTGAAGGCAGGCTGGTCATTGAGGACAGCTCCCTAGATTCTGACCCGTCCCTGCTAAGCACCTCCTCACCCAGATCTCACTCCGCTGGGAAACGCGGTAGCCTGACGTAGGATTTGGATGGCATGTCCCTATACACATCACAGCCTGTGGCTCTGAAATTAAGCGTGACAGCAGTTTCTGGCAAGGGATCACTGCGTTGAGGTGGATTAGGGAATCGGACCCAGGGGATGCGAAAAGGGACGCAGGCCCTCCAAACATTCAGAGTGGCTTTACAGCTCAGGTTTGGAGCAGAACGAAGGGAGGGCCGCAATACGGAGCTCTTCATTTCTCTTCCCGTGCTGTTGAATTATCTGGTGGCAGGTGAGAAGTGACTGTTGATGTGTTGCTTGGGACGCGAGCCAGCTCTAGGTGGAACGCCTCTGGCTGTATGTGCAGCAGATGGACTGTTGTTGCCTGCGCGGTACAAGACTGGCAGCGGCTGGCCGCGTGTGCCAGCCACAGGAGGGCGGCTCTCTCAACGCTGACAGCCTCTTTGCTGCCAGCGCCGCTCACTCTCACTTCCTGTATGTTACACGGCACCTTCTCTGTGTCGGTGCAGATTGGACACAGTCACCTTAACCTCACCCTTTCATTCACACACACTGTCCGTCATGCTCCGCTCATGCTGGAACAAAGGAGTGATGGAGGGAGGTGAAAAGGGATCAAAGTCAGGTGAAGAGAGAGACAGATTCGTTATAAAATGTCCAGCTGATACCAGCATGCTAGTAAATGTTGATTTTTGCTCATCACCAGTAAAGCTTTTAGTGAAGCTGTTTCACAAAGGAAGTGATGCTGGTTATCAATTACATTTACAGTATATTAAAACTGAAAAAGGTACATCAAATAAATATTAAAATAAACGTGTGTGTGTGTGTGTGTGTACGTATACATAACCTCTGGTTTCTCTAGAGACTGTCACTATATGAAATATACTGTAAATGGCTATGGAAAAATCATCTTAGGGCGGAAGCAGTCTTGTGGTGCCACCAGGACTCCTTCATCTCACGCTAGGGTCCAGCTATGGTCTTTTGAACAGACTTTGCCCAGAGTGAAGGTTGGAGAGCATGTTGTAGTCAGAAATGATAACTATGGGCCGTGTGAGCGTGATGCTCGGTAGCTTTTGCATTGCCTTGCCTTAAAGAATATTTTTCTCCCTTTCATTCCCTCTCCCTTCATCCCCATGTGCAGCAGTCATTCAGAGATAGGAGCGAGCAGAGGGAAAACACTTTTTTCACAAATAAAAGCAGAGTGTGTGTCAGAGAGAAAAGGTCTGCGTCAGTGAGCGATGGACGCATGTGTGAGAGAAGAGAGAGAGTTGTAAATGGGCAGTGTTTAACAAAGCGGTCTTCAGACAAGCCCTCTTGACACATGTGTGTCTTTAATAGCAAGGGCTGTTCACAGTGGATGTGGCCCCCTGATGCTAATGACTGTGGACAGGTGATTTTAAGAGGACACCAAAAAGCTTTTCCCTCAATTTTCAGGGGCCGACAAGACGCAGGTCATTTGACTCTCTGTGGGTTCACTTGCCTAGGTGGCATACGGCACATATGGCAGCGAGCGGGCAGATCCATAAGTCGCAGCCTCCCCTGATCACATTTGGAAATACTAATGCATCTGCTGCGGGACGATAGGGGTCAGCTGGCTGCTGCATGGGACCATTAATTGAGTTAAAATTAGAGGGGCTTCTGAATGCAGAGATACACAGATGCTGCGCGGGGTGATTTAATGGTTCCCACACACTGATGTTATGCCTCAGCGCTCTCACTGTCTGTCACTCTGTGTGTGTGTGTGTGTGTGTGTGTGTGGCTGTTTAGTATTTAGAGGTATTGAGTGAACTTGCCAAGAAAGTCTGAGCTTTGATTGCACCTCTGTCTTATATAAGATGTATTGGTTGTAAATCATTCACATGGTAGTCAGAATCCCCTCGCTGAAAATGCAGAGGCACATCTAAAGCTATTGTGTTTGCTGCCAGCTCTACGCTAAGGATTCTGGGCTAATGGTACAGTCAAGAAAATGAGGTCATTTCATGCTGTATGAAATGGGACTTTTAAAGGCTCAAGCTTTTGTTGGGCTGCCCGGTGGCGTAGGGAGTATTTATTTGAATGGGTTCGGTCTCATTAATGCTTCTGATTACCTAGAATTCAGGTACAGGCTGTATTTAAGGATGTGATAAATGAGCATTTAATGTGTTTTTGCAAACCTACTAAAAAGCATGCATTGATGGATAATAAACTTTTATTTTATTTTTGTGCAATTATGTTATAACACATGTATATGTGTGTGTGTGTATACACTACATTAAGTAGCATTAAAGACAATTATGTTTCAAGTATTACAGTATTGCAGTGTTACAGTACTTCAACTGTGTATCAATTAAATGCATTTCTTTTGAATCTTCTATTCTAAGAATCCTGAAAGACAAAAAGTATCGTTTCCACAAAATTAATAATTGCCGAATCATTAAAGATTGTTGAAATTTAGCTCTGTAGTCACATGAATAGGTAACACCTTGAAATATCATTTAAAACTGTTATTTTAAAATGTAATGGTACTCTTGTTGTTGTTGTTGTTCAAATATGTGAATGTTTTGCAAATAACATAATTTCAAGAGGATCACTGAACGAATGAACCACGCACGGCTGGCAGCCCGTTATCTAATCATCCCTCGTTAATCCTCGTTAATGACACCAGCTTTCATTCTCCCGCATCTCGCTTTTGTGCGCCCCTTCTCCGTCTTTACCCACATAATTCACGCCTTTCCGGGGGGCAGATGGAGGCCGAGCTCACGCTAGGGTTCAATCCATTAGGGTTTCGGAGTTTGCCCTTCTCCCGGCTTGCTACCCAGACAGCATGCCAAATTTGCCTTATTATTTACTATGAGGAAAGCGTGAACTCTTGAAATGCAGCATTGGTGAGCATAAGAACTTCAATAAAAGCAATTTAAAGATCTTACCGACCCCAGTCTTTTAAACGTTAGTCCACGGCACACACTGAGGTGAGAAATGATCACTCTCTACTGGATTTATTGGATCTAGATTATGATTTATTTTAAGTTAGTTTAAGTGCTACCATATGGAATTAATTAGCTTTTGTATAGGTGCCATTATTTTATTATAGGTCTTTAAGTTTACTAAATATAATGCTTTAACACTGAAAACATGGGGAAGTAGGGGAAAAAAAGGGGAAAAAGTTACATTTCTTTCATTTTGAAGGAGCTGTAGTGAATGGACCCATAGTTGATTGGCCACCCATTGTGCTCATTAGAAGCAGAACCCTATACCTATACAAGACTTCCACAAGGTCTTCACTCTGATTGTTGGAAATGATGAATTCCTGTGAAGTCGAAGGCTTGTGATTTTTCTCCTGCGCAGTGGGTCTGGATATAAATTGTTTGATCCATCATATCTGCTGGTGTTGATTCACCACTAATGACCGTGCGGTACATCACAAAATATGCAGCCACAATATGTTGTTATAAAATAATGCATATGTTGAACAGTAATATGCATCACATTGTGAGCTGTCTCGGCTCTAGTTTTCACCACTTGCCAGTTTTTCCTCTTTCATTGTGGCTGCTCCAACAGTATTGTTTGCCAAGGGAGAGGTTGAAGATATGCCTCATCATGGGCCAGAGGTAGAGAACTGGCCAGGTATTCTGATGGTTTGACTTTGCTACCGAGTCCTATTCATGAATATTGCATGACGGGCTGTAAAAGGTGAGTTTTGATATTGTACTAGACTGCCACTGATCAATGCTCTTCATAATAAAGGTGTGTGTGTTTGAACAGTGCAAAGGATTTCACATTCATTTACAGATTGGCTTGCGTGGACTGTTTTTTACCATTATGACGAGCGAGCTATTTAAATGTCACTGGAAGTGCGATAGAACATTGGAATTTCAAAAGTTGACATTTGAACTGAAGCATATGTGTTTGTGGTGGCATTAATGCTGTTGTTATTGTTTTCACTGTTGATGTTTTGAAAAGCATCATGAATGACACTTTAACATGCCATTGACATCTGGAACATATTTCTGTATCGGTATGAGTGTAAAGGTCTCACACGCTCCATGAATTCATATTTTTTCAAGTTACACCCAATGCCATGATGAAAACACCAGTTTTGAGGCTTTTTCCAATTCGGCTAATGTGAAGTCATATATTGGTGGACCAGTGAAAAAATGCTGGTCAGTGTGCTTCAATAAATAAACCCAAATTTATTCTGTTATCATTTACTCATGTTGTTCCAAACTTTGACTGGCTTTTTTGTGGAATGCATAAGAAGATATTTTGATTTATCTTCAGTTTGATCTTTTACAATAAAAGGGGACTGATTTTTGAAGCTTTTGGGGGAAAAAAGATGCAAAAGCACTATAAAATGAATAATATACAACGTGTGCACTATTTTTCATATGGCTTCGGATGCAGTATGTTTGGTTGATGAAGTCATTATTCACTGATAATCTTCCCCTCCAGTGAGCTGTTAACCACTGCAAACAGATCTTTGAGTCAGTAAGTTTAATACTCTCCTCTATTTTCTTCAAGAAATAAATAAAAGATCTGACTGAAATGATTATTTATACATGAATCAGATATCATTACTTTTCAAGAGTTTTCAGTGAAGTCAAGATTTTCTGTAAACAGTAAGTTCAATTTTGGTTTGTTTCTCAAGCGATTGCATGGCTTCAAATATAGCACTTAAAATGAAATCACCACCTGTATTATTCTTTTATAGTGCTTTTTGCTGTTTTAGAGGAAAACATAGCTTTGGAATGACATGATTGGGAGTAAGTCATAACAGACATCATTTGTTTTGGTTATTTTGAGTATACTCTTATAAATAAAGGTTCTTTCTTGGCATCTATGATCCACTGAATTACATTTAACTTAACGGGGAATCTTTCCATTTATCTAAAGTTTTTTTTAGTCCAAAAAGTTTCACAATAAAAACCATTGCGTAATTTTTGGCCAAAATGTCTGCATGTTGAAAAATAAATATAACCTCATGTTGTGTCAATCACGTTTACACACTGCCTCCGAAACTGCTGGTCCATCAGAAAAAAATTCGGATGAAGTACGATTTTTACATCCAAAGCGTGTATTTTGGTTAAATTGTGAAACTTTTGGACTCCGTATACAATGACCTTATGAAAAAAAGTTTTTTAAAATTTAAGGAACCCAAAAAAGTTCTTCAATGGAGTCCTTATGAAAATTCCCTTTTGGAACCTTTATATTTAAGAGTGTAAACAATCACCTTATGAACCTTGTACAGTACAGTACAGTACAGTATGCTGGTCTAGTCAACAATATATCCATGTCTCAAAACTGCTGTTCAATAATCTACATCAGTTGTCACAGCCCTTACATTTACATCCATTCTCATACTTTTATTTGTTCTCTTTTACGTTCTACTTGACCATGTTCATCATCCCCCATCCATTACATGCCTCTCTTGTTCTTCTCTTCCTCCTGCAGTGTGGCCGGGATGCAGAGAACTTTGACCGCTTTTTCACCCGCCATCCACCGGTTCTCACCCCTCCAGACCAGGAGGTCATCATGAACCTCGACCAAGACGAGTTTGAGGGCTTTTCCTTCATAAACCCTGAATACCCTGCCATGGAAGCCCAGAGTTAAGGGCGACCTCCTAAAACTAACCCAGCCCTCCATCAAACCCCCTCTTCATCAATCCTCTTTACGTTTATGTACCATACACTCCGTAAAACAGGCATGTGTATGTATATAAACAGCCATGCACAGAAACTAAACCATCTATATACATATGCATGCGAAATTTCGATATTCGTAGATTAGCCTGAAGGTCGCTGTCGGCTTTCACGACATCCCATTGAGTGTGTCCATGCTGGAGGAACGTTCAAATCTAAAGGCTGTCTTTATACTATTTGTACTTTACGGCTTTCCTGAATGTGGTGTGTATTGCATAGCTCTCTTCTAAACTATCCTCAGATATGTGTGTGTGTGTGTGTGTGTGTGTTCTGAGCACCGCCGGTGTTCAGCCATTCAGCCATTTGCACTGAAGGTGCATGAATCACATATGAGATGCACAATGGCTAGCCTCGCTCTCCTTATCCAGCCTGTGACGGTGATATTCTGCTGATTTTATACTCAAACCATTTTGCCTGTTTCAAGAAGAATGCAATCTCAAAAGGTCTTTGCATGACGATTTTGTTTTGCCCGAACGTTTATGATACACATCCTTAGTTAGCTCTGTAGTGAACCCTAGTCTTGCTTTAATCTCTGACTTGCATTGTACAGACAACTAGATTACAGAAATTGACCAAAGTTTGTTTTTTCTTTTCGTTTTTTTTTTTCGAAGCATGAGTAAATCTGACTTTTTAGGATGCCTGTATCCTGTTTGCGTATATGTATGGGCCAATAGAGCTTAATGGATGTGCCTGATTGTGGTAGTGATCTGCTTTTTTGCCTGATCATCTCACACCATCAGCAAACACTCACCCATGTACAGGAAGCATGACTCCTGTGATGGTTCCCGTCGGCTCTTCCTTGTTTAACACTTGACTTCTGCTTAAAGGTCAGCCGGATTTTATCGAGAGGTATTTGACAGGCACATTAAATATCAACTACCTCCTGCTTGAGATAATTACAGATTGATACAGGATCAGAGTGCTAATATCAGAAACGAGCTAGCGCTGTAGCCAATAACCTTTAAAAGACCCGTCGGCCATGTATTACTGACCCCTATGTTAGATATGCATGTTTTTTATGGGTACAATCGGGAAGCATTTTTCAACATCATTGGTGTAAACGTTAACAAAGAGATGAGTAGTCACCCATGGGTAATATCTCAAAATTATACCCTGGATTTCATTGACGAGCTTGCGTATGAGCAAATTAGTCTAGTTGGGGCGCATTGATATAGCTTCACTTCGCTCGAACGATTCCATCTAGTAGCTCGTCAATAGAGACCCGCCGCATTATATTATGCAGAAACTTGCTACGTGAGAACCCTGAAAGAATACCACAACACAATAACGCGCATCAAAGGCGAAGAGAAGAACAGGATATAAAGATGACGAAAAAATTGCAGCACAATTAGATGGTGTAGCTGTGGAAATAAAACATTTCAAGCGTGTAAACATTGCTCATATGCGACAATAGGGGTCCGTTGAAGATATCTGTTGTTGTGTTAATGGGTCCAACATGGGCTGGTCAGTGCTTTAATACGGTGTCCTAATTTAGCATGCTGACGACTCCAGATACGACAGTGGGTCTAGAAACGCGAGCACTGTTCATGTCAGCGGTAACAGCAGCGAAGTCCCTGTGTGGAACAGATACCGTATCACTAAATAGAACTGGAAAGGCCAGAAGAGCCACACATCCACAGAAACGGGTCAGATCCTTTCAGACATCAGAGTTCCCTGAGCGGTTATCCGTGCTGACTAGCGGCCAGTGGCTTTTATTGGAAACCACTGGGGCTTCATATCATATCTTCATCGTAGATTTTCAGGGAAGGGATAACCTCTCTAAAATGGCAAAGGTTTCCAGATATGTTGTGGATTGCAGGATAAGACACTTTTGGTAAAACAAAAAAGGACAAAAAAAAAGTGCATTTGTAATTTCTGCCAAAAAATATATAAGCAGTTAATGTAGGGCTTTGATATTATTGTTGTTTTTTTTAAGTGTCTTATAATAATATAAGCAAATAAAATGTGTCAAATGTTTTTAAATGTCATGAATTCTATGTGGTCAGTATTGTAGATAAAAATAAATGAAAAAGGGGGATTTTTGTGTTTTCTATACCATAAAATGTACATAGAAGCTTTATGCATGAACTAGCCTATAGTGTTTTAGCGAGTGCTCTTGACCTTTCTGTGTGCTTTGCTTCATACATCCTCAATGCTTTTTTTGTGCCAAAGTATTTTCCACAAAAAAAAAAAAAACTACCAGTATGCATTTAAATAAAACTGAAACATCAATAGCCTTTGTTTGGTTTTGCGTTGTTTCCCTCATTGTAGTTTTGAGTGTATATAACCTTGAGATTCAAGCATACCTGTATGAACTCCGGAAACACAAAAGACCCTGGTGTGACATTTTATTCGATCACATAAAGCATTTGTATGTGTTTCTGAACCGCTTGGCAGAGGAAGTCTTGTCAATTTGCTCAGAGCATCGCCCGTATAAAACCAACTTGGACGGTGTGCAGCACGTGCCCACGCTAAGCTCTGCATATTTCATGCCTGCCACTTAACATGAGAACATTTCATCCTGTTCCACCACCATTCATCCAATGACATATGGGAAGAACATACATAAGGGTGGGTGAAAACTAGAGAGACGTTTTATATCCCGTATTAAACATGCTGCGAAGCTTTTATCGTGAAAAGTGGAGGTTGGTGGTTGGCCTGCTTATGTAAGTAACGTTAGTACTGTAAAAATCAGCATGGGGGTCTCGTAGATCTTTGAAAACTTGTTTTTTAAATGTGCGGTACACAGTTGAGTCTGGCGCTCCGCATAAGAGTGTTAATTAATTCTGAATGTCGCAGCTTCAAATTAAATGAGTCGGTTAGCACGAAGTGTGTGCGGCTTATCAGCTGAAAACAGGTCAGCGTTTGATACTGCTGTTCTCTTCTTGCGCTGACATCAGCTCGCCGCTAATCCGCTCCTTTATAGAAAGCTCTGTGCCTTAGTATCGCACAAAATTACAGAATCACGATTGGAATTAAAACCTAGCAAAACGAACACCTTGGATTTAAAGGAGGGTGTCTCTCGTCTTTTCTCTCCTACCTGAGAGCGTTTTTTTTCTTCGTTATTATCGTTCTTTTGGTACAGCATGCATCTCAAGCTCTATCACTGCTGTATATCTGTATGAAAAACTCAGATGGGCTCTGCTAAGGTACAAACATCTCATCCTGGTGTTTTCGACGTGTCGACGTCCCTTGTTCCGCTGTCATCCACCATATTATCTTATATGTCCACGTGCACCATAGCCTGTTTATGGGAACCGAGCTGCTCAGTGCGCCCGTGCTAATCTCATCTTGTCAAACAGACCTGTATCTAATCAACACAGAATGGCACTGGCCTGCATCAGCATGGCAAGCTAGCATGGATATTCCTGTCAACTGAGACCATTTTGGACCATCATTCATCTCTAATTAGTGTCATTTATCATTTAGTGACGCTTCAGGATGACAAATATTTTGTTGGATGTTCTTTTTACGCTCTTTGATCTGTTATAATCATTCTGATGTTAACGGTTTACACATTTTTTCAGTTTCTGGCACCCAGCGCTACACCTGTGCTCACATACAATTGCCAGTTTAGGTATCTAAATATGGATTTATTACTGATGCTAATTGTAATGTTATCTATTATTTAGATTTTTAAATGTTTTAAT
The DNA here is from genome assembly GCA_032357475.1 of Enteromius thamalakanensis. Classification (NCBI taxonomy): domain Eukaryota; kingdom Metazoa; phylum Chordata; class Actinopteri; order Cypriniformes; family Cyprinidae; genus Enteromius; species Enteromius thamalakanensis. The sequence continues at coordinate 9,699,894 of JAUCMT010000068.1, forward strand.
TACAAATTTTATCATCAGCCATAAATAACTTACAATAGTGCAAAATTGTATTTTTGTTAGTTTTCTTATGCCATGTATGTATATGTACATATTTTTACTGTATTATAGTTATATTAATACTGCATTCATATTTATTTTATTTACTTTATGAAATTTTCTATTTAATACTAAATTATTTTTTTACTTAAAATTTATTTTCTTATGTTTATTTATTCACAATTCTAAAACTTTTTCAGATATTAAAATTTTATTTTGTTTGTTTATAATTAGATTTTTTTATTTCATTGTTATATTATGAACTCATGCATGCTTAAATATTTAAAATTCAGAAACATTATTCATTTCTTGAGTAAAATCAAATTTAGCATCCCAGGCTTGTGTGCTGTCAGACCTTATACCTCACTGTATCTTTTAATGTATCACACTTATACATGGATCCATGCAACAGTAGACAGATTTATAGACTCATTTACTCTGCAAGATAATTACTAGATTTAAAACTAGTCCCTCAGAATCACGTCTACGTTGACCTACAGTCCTGAAGTTTCCATGCCAATGCCCAGTGCCATTTTTCTCTGAACTGTTTGGCTCTTGGTAATCTAGTGGCCATCACTCTGGAGTTGTGGCTTGTGTGCTTCGCTGTGCTGTGGTGTGCTTGAACCAGCAAATGGACATAAGGTAGGAAATGTGCTTCTGTTGTTGTATCATATATCTTCCTCCTGTCAACTGTATTCTTTCTGTCTGGAGCTGTTTTTATCCATGTGAGGAGAGAACTCAAATGCTCCTCAGGACCGTCTCTCTTCCCCAGTTTTCTCTTGTTTGATGTGATCTGCATACCAATATTTGGAGTCATATGTCTTCTCTGCGTCTGTGATCTTGGTTGTTTGTAAATCCTTTTTGCTGTGCTTTGACGCCACTCTCATCTCTCTCTGTCTTGCTCACCTGAAAGTGACTTGTCTCTGTTCTTTGTCATTTTAAGGTGCTGTGTTCATTGCCTTGGAAAAACAAAAGAGAAATCACACGCCTTGTCGTTGTTGGTTTATTGTCTTCAAAACATACTGAATGTTTCTTTTAATACCGAGCTTTATGCAGCCTGAAACAGCTCTGCACTTCCCACAATTCCCTCAGGCCCACCATTGACCAGAAAGCTGAATTATTTAGCTGGAAATAATAACTTAACTGAATTGCATTGTTTTTCCAAGACAGGCTTCATTTTTGGCCTTATTATCCAAGCAGACATCCAACAGACTGTGATTAATTTGTGAGAAAGGTTAGCACTCGTATATATACTGGGCCACCATGATTATTCTCTGTGCTTCTCTTGATGTCTAAAAGTCAGTGTGAACTGCAATTTGCAAGCAATTTTATTTCCAGAACGTGACATATTTTCAAGTGAAACGGGATATTCAACAAGAAAAAATTCTGAAATAGCCTGCAGCATTGGCAAAAAAGGATCATAATTTTAGAATGAGAGCAAGTTATTGCATTTTGATTAAAGATTATGAAACAAAAAAGTAGTTGGGTGCAGAAAAATGTGCATTGATGAATTGTTTATAAAACGACCTGGAGCACGCCATCGCAATGCTATTTCTTCCTCAGAGTAAAAAATAATACATTTACTTGAATGTCTCAATTATACTATTAGTTTTGAAATTCTTATGAATATAGTTGTAGTTGTCAGATATGCCTATAAAGTTGCAATTATGTGAAGTAACCAAAAAATGTGAGATAACCACATAGTTTTTCCCATTAAAGCAGGCACGGCCATATGTTAATTTTATGGGTCTGGCTTCTGGTGTCATTTGCTTCCAGCTTTTTTAGCTGTGAAAAATGCTCAATTTGCTGCTTGATACTGCAAATTGGTGTGTCTTATTATCTTAATTATGAACACAATGGTATGTAATGTAAACACTTTTACCGTTTACTGCACGTTGTTATTCTTCTTGTTATTTCCCTATAGCAGCTAATGAACCGGAAGTCTCACACATTCCCAGAAAACGGCTTACTTCCACATTGAAAGATAAGGTGGATAGAGTCAAAACTAACAGAAACAGTAGCATTGATGTGATATAAAGGTGCAATCTGGAGAAATTTACAACATTTCAAACAAATTTCTATTAATCAATAAAATTTCATTAATTTTTTTCTACTATGAGAAACAGCCACAATTATATAAAGTCGATGCTTCAAGAAGTATTCACAATTGTGTGATGTGAAGGCACAATTATGGGAAATAGTAAGAACTGTTACAAAATAGAGTTGATAGTGGAAGTTGTGAGATATGAAGTCACAATTATGACTGTCAGCTGTATCGTTGCAGTTATGAGAAGCAGTCATGATCCCAAGATATGAATGCACAGTTATGTGTGAAATAGTCAAAATGGATTATACTGTAGATGACGAGAAAAGTCAAAATAGTGAGGTTTGAAAGCAAAATTAACAGAAATAATCACAAATGTGAGATTGAATGCTGAAATTGTGTAAGAATATAAGAAAGTCACAGTGGTCAGATGCAAAAATGCAACTCACAAGCAAGAGATATGAAGTTGCAGTTGTGAGAGCAAAATTTTTTATTTATTTTACTCTGAGGCAGAAACAAGCTTCCATATTGACTTTACTGAACACAGCAATGCAGTAGCGATCATTCAGAAATATGTATTTTTCTCCCCTATAGAGATGACAGCCCCGTCACCCTATATCAAACACATTTCTACAAGACAACATAGCTTAGCACTCTGTGTACATTTGTGTATTGATACGCAGTATTTGCGTCGCCGAAGCTTTCTTGCTCCACTGATGCTTAGCATATTGAGCGCAACCCCTCCCCCCACGCTAGCGTTTCCTTTTCCTTTGTGGATTTACATTGCCAAGCAGTGCATTAACAATGTCTAGCCCCAGAGAAGGCCCAGTCCTCTCTCCTTTTCCCTGTTTTTTCTCCTCCATCTCTTCCACACCTTCTGTCGCATTCCCTCCATCCCTTTCTAGCTAACTCTGACCCACCTTAGCTCCTTTTTTCCCTTCTTTTAGTCTGTCTCTTTCCTTTGCCGTCCTCCCACTCAGTGTGTGTGTGTGTGTCCTCTGAGCCAGGCTGGCTCTTCCCTCGGGCGCGCTGGCACACAAGGCCACAGCAGCAGTAGCGCAGCAGAGAGGAATTCTCCCAGTAAGAACAGGCCTGTGGGCCTAACAAACCGTCTGCCCCTTTCATTTAGACTCCTCTCGCAGGGAAAGACAGAGACACAGGCATATAGAGTAAAAGAGAAAGGCCAGCAGTGCCTAAGCTCTAGCATCTCATAAAAGAAACGGCAGCACACAGAGTGTCAATGCAGCGAGCCGTCTCCCACCGCAGCTCTGGATGGGGACTGTCAGTGAGATATGAGTCTCATCAGTGGCCTGGGCGTCTTTTTAAGTGCTTGCGTGTTATAGCTTCTTTTCCTCAAGTGGAATCCCTTCTTCTTTGGCACATAATTCCTCTTCAGTCTTTAACACAGCTGGGCTTTTGCCTGGAGTCTACTTTTCATCAGCTTCTTATTTAATGTGGATAATTGTGGATTTTTAAGGGGCGGTTCAGCTGAAAATGAACATACTGTCTTTATTTACTCGCCTCATGTGCATCCAAGTAGCAACTATTTTTTAACACTGATAATGATAAAGTACTGTTTCCCGAGCAGCAAATCAGTGTATTGGAATGATTATTTTACATTGTATATTTGAACATAACAGCATTCTCTTATGAAAACATAAGAGATTATAAAACATCATAAAATCTTACAAACCCCAAGTTTTTTTTACAGTAATGTGTATTTTTTCCTTTGTATGGCAGTTAATAATGACCATGTGCTGCCTAGCTCCAAAAACATAATTTGTTATAATCCAGATATTCTGAAGTCACATCATATCTTAGAGGTCTGACTTCATAACATCATTTTGTTACAAGGCACCTAAAACCCAATGATGTTCTTTGTTTATTGACTTGTACTATGAGTGATAATTTTTAATGTTCTTTTTGTGGTGTTGCATTGTAGTTTCATTGCATTAAAAAGCTGCATTATTGTTGCATTGCATTATCCATTGTGTTTCAGTAGAAAAAAATAACATCTATCAGGCTTGTAACAACATGAGGACGAGTATATATTGACAGAATTGGCATTTTTGGGTGAGCTACCCAAGATCCCTTTAAGCTATAAATATTGTTCTGAGTGCACCTCTCTTCTTTCTCTTTTTTTCAGCGAAACAGCCGAGATACTTGCAACTTTGACCGGGAGTTCACAAAAATGGCCATCGAGCTCACGCCCACCGACAAGCTGTTTATCATGAATCTGGACCAGGATGAGTTCCTGGGGTTCTCCTACACCAACCCGGAGTATGTCAATCCCGCTCAGGGTTAATCGAGCAAGCGTACTAGAGACTGCCGGTCGTGTATCTCTCTGTCTGCCTGTATGTGTGTGACATGTATGCTCAGGGTCGTGAAAGCTCACTCATATTACTGTAACAGGATTTTACCAAAGGGCTCAGGTGGACCACCTCAGTGCATAGCTGTGCGGTATTCAGACATGTTTCCAAGGGGCCAGAATTCAAGCAGTCTGTCTCACCACAAGCCAAACAAGTTTCCCTCTTCCTGGCGTTCACGCTTTCAGGAGAGCCAGAAACCCCCCAGCTTCACGAGATTGCATTCAGTGTTTGGTGTTTATACAACGGTAAACGTGGCCTATGCAACAAACGAGGAACAAACATGACTAACCCCGAGTGAGCAATTTGAAAAACAACAATGCCTCCTTCAATTATTTATTTGCAGTTCATTATTTCCCCCCCTGTTTGGTCTCTATTTGAGCTGAGCTAATGTTTAATTCACTGGCTTAAACCCATTATACCAAAATATTATTACCTCCCACACATGACTTGAGCCGGCGCTTCCGTGCAGCTGCGAAGTGCTGAATCCCTGGCAGAAGTGTCCGCACTATTGTGACATTCAGGGGGAGGGAACAAGAAAGAAAGAAAAAAAAAATGTGTCAATATGGTTGCAAAGACAAAATGTCATTATCACTCATAACGCTGTATTACAGGAAGGATTCATATCACTGGGTTTGGAGAGAGCGGAGGTTTGTAAAGCTACTAGTTCATATTTCAGTATCCTTCAGGATGAGGATTAGAAACAGCCGGATAGATCAAACGCAGCCGACGCCGTCTTGCAATACAGAATTTAAATAGTACATAACTGTGTATCTATGCACCTTGTAGGAAACACAATGTGCCGTTTTCCAAGGGACTTCAGCATCCCTGTGATTTCAAATGCTTAATTTGCATGATTGCAATAGTTTGTTTATCCTCTAGGCATAATACCTTTGGATGTATCTATCATTCAGCCGAAAAGGCTCTGGTTTTCAATCACAGAAAAATCATACTTGCATTTCCGAACGCTTGGTCTAGATCAGTCGTATATAGCAATGTGATTCGAGTCCGCCACCTATGTGCACTGATGACTCATAGGCTTTGTGTAAATAATGTAACTAAGCACTTTCTGTAGAAGAAGAAAAAAAGAAAACATATTTCTTAGCTACATACCTTCCCATTCGTTTCAAAGATAAAGGAATACTGTTATTAAGGTTTTGCATGTTCGGATTTATTAATGGCTTGTAATTTGTTCCCTGCATCATCTTGTTTTTGTTTTTTTTATAGTATGTCAACATATTCATGTGTCTCAAAGATCCCTGGTCAAACCTCTAATGAAAACGACTTTGAGATTAGATGCACATAAATCGATAGCCTTCTCTCTCCTGAATAAGCGGAGCTGGATTGATCTGTTCTGCCTACTCTTGTACAGATCCTAACCTCTCTAGTGCTGTGTGTGTAGCGGTGCAGTCTCTGTGAGGTGAATAGTTGCATTGTTTTGATTGGGCTTAGTGTTTTATACTCGCCGTGTGGCTGCCCGGTAGTGCTATCCCATAATGCTACCCGAGACCCGTTTGGTCCGCTGGAAGTTAAGCTGCCGCGTATCGATTGGACAATTATCAAAAGGAGAAATAAAAGGCATATATCAGTTGACACTGTGGAGCGTGGGGTGAGTGCGAGGTGATTTAGAGGGAGAATTTTGCGAGCTTATAGGCGCTGAGTGTCTGCTTAATTGCCAGCCGAACAGTTTATGACTTCGAGGTCAGCTCCAGGGATAAAGGATGCGAGGTCTCAGAAGCCACAAACACATAGAGACTGGATGAGATGCTAGGTAAACCATTAAAGTTATAACTTATTGATGTATTTATGAGAGAAAATGTAATATGTTCTATTTATAATACAGATATTCAATGTAAAACTGTGGTTTTGTCTGGTTCATGTGTGAATGGTCTTTAAAATGTGACCCTGAAGGGATGTAAGATCCAGTTATTTAGCATTGTGTTAACAATTTAAGTAAGACTTCAGTGATCACTTCTTCCTATTAATTAGTTGCTTATTATTATGACTATTATTCATATACTGCCTGTTTATTATTACTTATAAAGCATATATTCTGCATGAGCATATTTAACATCTCTAATCCTACACAATATCCAAAGTTACTTTTAATAAGCGGCGCATTAGGAGTTTGAGGCTGAATTTGTTAACAGTTTGTTAATAGCAAGAATTGGATCTTAAAGTGTGAGCAGAGTTTTTATATAATTAAATATTATATGCATCATCTAGCTATATTAAATGTTATTTAATATTTATTGTTTTTTTTTCATTTATATGATATTATTATTTAAAAAAATTGGTCTATTGCATATTTGGGGATCCTTGGCATCAAACATTTTAAACCCTATAGACTAGAAAACAACAGAATTTGTAATTTTTAATATAAAATTGAATAGATATCATTACTGGACAATTAGCTCATACTGGTGGTTATTTAAAAAAATATGATATTTATAATTATAAAGTTTGTTTGTTTTTGGAACATTTATAGAAAGCCTTTTAGAGGAATTTTACGGTTTTCTTTCTATTTTTGCTTTTAAAAACATTAAATGCTTATCTTTTGTAGCTAAAAAAGGTAAATAGAACAGTTTGAAAACTTGTCTAAAAGGTGCATAAATAATTTGCACTTAAGCTGAACTTTAACATTTCTCGTTACACATCTTGTTTATTAAATAAAATACACAATTTTCTTGTTAACATTGGGTTCAATGTGGAGTCACATCTAAATTGGCCCTGCAAATACAAAACAGCAGATAGTCTGTATGTGTGTGTTTACCGCACTCGAGGTATTAATATTTGGATGACTCACACAAACACACAGTATTTGCAGGCATGTGAGAAGCTGTGGCCCCTGTGAGCGTTTTGCTAAGCACAAGATGCTATCTGCCAAAGAAATGTCCCATCTTATCAGCCTCCGAAATTCATGTTTGGGAAATGAGACGATGCGACCGGAGTCATGGGCAATCTGTGGACGCAAATTATTCCCCTGGCCTGCCGTCACTCAGAGCTGACTCCCACATGATTTGATCCTTCAAGAAGATCTCCCTCACCCGCGTCCAGGACTCCAGACTGTGACAAAACAAAACCGTAGAAACAAGAAATCCTCCTCTTCCTGTCCAAATCATTATGATGTTATAATGTGTGTGTGTGCATGAGAATATGGAGGTTTCGTTCTCAAAATGTCATCTTGGTTCTTTCTCTGAGGCTCGGTGCTGAGTGAGCATTTTTGGTGTAGCTTTCATTGTGACAGCTAATGAAATTATTTGCCTTTGACAACAGCTCATTATGTGCCTCAGAGGCATTGTCTGGGACTGCTGTGTTCTGATCTTTTTTATTCTTATTCTGTTCTTTTCCCAACCCCTTTAGATTTTATATACATTGGGTACGGAAAGTATTCAGAAGTTTTCACTCTGTTATATTGCAGCCATTTTCTAAAATCAAGTTCTCTTTTTTCCTCTTTAATGTGCACCCCATCTTGACAGAAAAACACAAAATTGTTGACATTTTTGCAGATTTATTAAAAAAGAAAAGCTGAAATGTCACATAGTCCTAAGTATTCAGACCCTTTGCTTAATATTTAAAAGAAACACCCTTTTGATCTAATACAGCCATGAGTCTTTTTGGGAAAGATGCAACAAGTTTTTCACACCTGGATTTGG
>JAUCMT010000068.1:9708095-9727800 GCA_032357475.1 Enteromius thamalakanensis
ACGCTCTTCCGATCTTTTTAATATATTTATAAAAAAATAATTGTCATTTATTTAAAAAGTGCTTTTCTCAAATCTAAGTGAGCTTGCACAATTAAATATCTTATATTGGTCAGTAATGCATATGCAATATAGAGGGATATAGATAAAAAAAAAAAAAAAAAAGGAAATAATAATTAAACTTAATCTGACCAAATTGAAATATGTTGTGCATCCTCATTTAAATCATCAATAGGCTATATATAGTTTCTTCTGCTGGGACTCTGTTTCTCAGTTGTTGTTTTTCTTCTTCTGTTATCATATTAGGGAGCTGTTTTGTCACCCTTGTCTTCCACGCTGTGGCTGGTGATCTTTGGAACAACATGAGAAGTGCTACAGAAATAGAGTTGAGCTGAACTGATTCAAGCACCATGCTTGTCGCATGCTGCCAAAGCTCCTAATGAAGAGCAGCTAGCGAGCGTGAGGCATGTGTGTAGCAGACAGCTAGCAAATGCAGTTACGGCTCGTCATGCCTGCAGTCAGCTCTACTTGAAAATGTACAGTACACGCCAGAGGAATGCTTAATAAATCAAAAAACTGATTAATGACATGATGTTGGCGTCTTAGTGCAGATGATAAAGAGTCACCTGCAAATTGTGAGGTCAAACGAGGGAGAGAAAGTGAGCGGGAAGGAGGATGAGAATGGAAGAAATAGCCACAAGCGGAGTTCCAGATCTCTCCAGGTGTTTCAGCACTGAACGGACTTGCTTCGCTCAGAGCCCCGGGCCACGAGGTTCAGACCAGGTGGAGCTACTACAAAAGAGACTATTAATTATGACTTCACCCCTCCTTCTTTTTCTCTCTTTCTTTCTCTCTTGCCAAACAAATATGATGGATGGGGTTATCAGTGTCTCACAGAAGCATGAACGGCTGTCAGGTGTGCTTTGATGTCCGACAGCTTGAATCTCCTGCCTTGTGCTTTGATGATGTGCTTGAAATCCAGATGAATTGACATACTGTAGTTCACACTCCATACAACATGGCGGGCCATTAAACACACTCCACATAAGATTTAATACACTTGTCTTTGCTTTGATAGCGAGAGAGTTCTACTTTACTTTCTTTTAAAAGCGATTCCCCACTGAGCAATGGCAAAAGCTATAGCCCTTATCACAAAAAATAACTTTATCTATTTCACTTCACTTCGTAATTCAGCTCGAAAGCGTTACGTGTACCACCTGTCTTAACTATTTTTAGAAGTTTATTGCTCCCTTGGAGGTCCTGCGAGTGTGTGTTGTGCTTCGGACAGCAACTTGTGAAAGGATTTACTTTTGGTGCTGTACAGCTGGCATCCAATAGGTGGCGCTCCTTACATAAAACAGACAGGCTCTGTGCTATTGACTGGAGGAGGACAGTTTTCACTTGCACTTTGGTTGTTGGGGGTTGTGAAGGCAAAGTTTGAGCATGAATATGTATTTTCAGGGGTGTGCGACTATCAGAATTGAATTGAAAATGCCTTGAATTTTTATTGACTCTGATTTGAGATGTAGCGACCAGGATGCAGTGTTTTAGTTTGAAATGTAATGCAAAGAAGTAGAATTGATAATGAATTTAGATATATATAATTGTCAATTTTATTGCAATTAAAAGTTGAACAAAATTCAGAAGCAAAATTGAATAAATAGTTTTTTTTTGTTTGAAAAAAATGAAAATAGCTATTAAAGATTTATAGATTGAAAGATTTGTAAATTGTTTTTTGCTTGTAATGAAAAAAAAATTCATCCCTATAACAAATTCCAATTCATCTTCATGTGTGCTTTAGCCAATTCAATTTAAATTTTAATTTAAAGGAAACTACTATAACACTTTTTGCTTTCTGAGTTTATATCTATCAATTCTTTTTTCCCCGTCAGAAATTATAATTGTTAGGGTTATTTAAAAAAAAAAAAAAAACAATTTACAAACAATTTTTTTTTTGTTAAATAAAAATTGAATAAAAATCAGAATCACAAGTTAATATGAGGCTATTTCACTTTTCATATCATTACATTTATTCTCATTATTGCAAAGGAAAAAGTAATTGTGAGATATAATTATATATATTAAAATTGTGAGATATAAACACAGAACGAGAGAACTCAGATTTGAGATTAAAAGGCTCATTTGTGAGATTAAAATTTGCAGATACCTTTATTTTGTTCTCCTGTGGCAGACAAAAGCATCAGTATGTAACCAGTAACATCATTTCTGTATTTCACACATCTCTCCTAATGACGTTATTTATTTATTTAATTTAGATTATTAGAAATTAATGTGCAAGGATGTTTGCATATATAAATATTTTTGGATTTATTAATGTTGTTAATATGTGCAAATTATTAATAATTTCTAAATAAATAAATGTAATAATTATTTCTAATAAATGTATTGAAATTAATAATTATTAATTCAATATTTTTTAATTAAATGTTAAATTTATATTTTTAACAAAAAAAAATATTAATATATTTAATTTCCTTTAAAATATATCTAAACTATAAATTGGCTATAATATATTTGCTGTTTGCTGGAGAATGAATATATTATAAACTGATTTGTAATTTTCAACATATTTTACAGTTGCTTTCAAAACTATCCTGTCACTATTTTAATAACCTAGTGCCTATTTTAAAAAGAGCGTCAAACATATTTGGCCGTAATCTTATTTTAATCACAACTGAGAAATCAAGTAGTTCCAGCAAAGCTAACATATACCATTCCATAGCAGCGCTGAAACGTATTAAACGACTATATAACACCTCTTATACAATATAGATTGTGGTGCTAAATTTTTGATGTTGATTTGACAAAGTCGTCCCTGCATCCGGTGAGTTGGACTGAGGCTGTTCTGTTAATGATAGCCCTCCTGTTCAACTCCCTGTGTCCCTGGAAGTCAGGTCGCGAATGAATCATTTACATTGTTTTAATCAGGCGGGTGTGAGGCTGGCATGCATAAATGAGCACTGGAACCTATTTGCACTTCGTTTGTGGGGGAGAGCGGCTGCTGCTTCCATCTGAGGTGGCAGGGAAATGAGGGCCAGTGTGCTGGAACGCTAAATGACCAGCCACCGTTTGGAGTCGCCCTTCAAAGAGGCAGCCACTCTAGGCGCCTCGGTTTTGTCTCTGTTCCTGATTAGTTCTCCAACCGAATGTATCGCACAGATGCGGAGGTGTCATTGACAGAATCAGGACTGGCTTTTTTTCCCTATTTTTTATTTTTAGCTCAGGTGGGTAGACAGTTGGCACGAGGAAGGAGCGACAGGCCAAAAGGTGTGCGTGCGAAAGGCTGAGGAGTCATTAGCCAGATACAAATGTTAGTCTGGACAGGGTCAAAGGATCAAAGACGGTGAAATGCCCAGCTGTACAGGCAGTGAAGTGACAGCACTGCCTTGCCACCGTGGCGTTTTGCTGCTGTCGCCGCTGCCAGAGACTTCCAGTAAATGGAGATTTTGCATAACATTACTGCAACCGCCTTTTTCCCTTCACTTGAACTAAACAGAGTCCTTACAGAGCTCTTTCTAGCAGTATTACAGCTCACTGCATAATTACATACTCATACCCCATCCTTACCTTCACAGAAAACCTGTACACTCCAAACAAGGATTGTAATGCTGTATTTATAGTAAAATACTGTAAATAAAATATAGGAATGTGTAATCGGTTTTGAATGACAATTATCTGCACCATCATTATCCAGGTATCCACCGATCGTTTCAGAGTTAAAAGGATAGTTTGCATGCATCAATGTCCTCTGGCACATAGATATTATACATGGGTCACGAAAAAGGGTGACCCCCTACAACACCCCCTGTTTAAATTAAATCAATTTTGTTTTTATTACACATTGTTTCCTGGTTTACTTAATGTATCCATTAAAATGCCATTCAGTGTAACAATCTTGTCAGGCATATTTACAACAAAAATAAGCATGTTTGAATTTTTACATAAATCATGGGGAAGACTGCTGATTTGACAGTTGTCCAAAAGATGACCATTGACACCTTGAACAAGGAGGGCAAGACACAAAAGGTCATTACAAAAGAGGCTGGCTGTTCACAGAGCTCTGTGTCCAAGCACATTAATAGAAAGGTGAAGGGAAGGAAAAGATGTGGTATAAAAAAAGTGTACAAGCAATAGGGATAACCACACCCTGAAGAGAATTGTGAAACAAAACCTATTCATAATGTGGGGAAGATTCACAAAGAGTGGACTGCAGCTTCAAGAAGCACTACACACAGACGTATGCAAGACATGGGTTTCAGCTTCACAGTCCTTGTGTCAAGCCACTCTCGAACAACAGACAGCATCAGAAGCGTGTCGCCTGGGCTAAAGACGAAAAGGACTGCACTGCTGCTGAGTGGTCCAAACTTATGTTCTCTACTGAAAGTTAATTTTGCATTTCCTTTGGAGTCTGGAGGAAAAGAGGAGAGACACAGAATCCATGTTGCTTGAGGTCCAGTCATATCATTTAAAATAAACAGCATGGGAACAGAAAGTTTATATTGGTGCATCCTTAATAAATACCTGTTAATTGGTTAATAGTAAGTTCCTTTACACTCAGTCACTATGACTTACGTCATTGACTGACATCATGGGATCCCGCCTGGGACCGACTCTGATCTCTGGCTTTTGCATGCCTAGCCACTCCCCCGTACATACGGGTACATAAGAAGGCGGTGTGCAAACCACCTTTAGCTTTCTGCTTTGGAGCCGATCAAATTGAAGGGGAACTAAGAAGAAAGAAGTTACCTGTTGCTGTAAGAAGATTTTTGGCTGGAGATCGTCCTGCAGATACAGCGGAGAAGATTGCCCTCATTGAGCGAAGGCATGCAGTGAATGCTTATGCATCCCCCTGGGCGGCTCTGATCTAAAAGACCAATTTTCTAACAGCTGCATGGTCTCAAAAGCATGGTCTCATCGGAGCATCTTTTCGGCCGTGTACTTCTGGGTGCGGTGGTTTCCTCACCTCGACTCACGATCACCGTTTTACTCATCTGAGACACAATACATACTGAGACACCGTTCGTGGATGGTTGCTAGGTCTCAGCTTTCTTTTGCTAGAAGGCTAGCTTTGTCCACTATCCTTTCCAGTTCAGTGGGCCTTAATGGCTCCCTCTGCTGCATTGCTTAGCAGCTTGTCCCCACGGACTCCTGATCCCTCAAGCATGCCCTGTAGAGCTTCCGAATGTAGGCGCCGGTTTGTCCCGCGGCGATTCCCAGCATCTCTGGAAGAGGTTGAGATGTCTGTCACAACATCAGAGGAGAGGCTTTCGTCCCCTTCAAAAGCTTCAAAGAATCTGACGCCGAGCTGGCGGCCATGTTTTTCTCTGGGCCGCTGAAAGCATCGGGCTGGAAGTGGATTTCCCACTAAACATTCAATGAAGAACTTGTGCCTGCAAAACGCCCCTGTCTGGACAAATAGGCCGCGTCTCCTATCCAAAGCCTAGGCTGTCATCAGCTCTTGCTGACAAAGCTTACAGCGCCACGGCCTGGCCGCTCCCACACTGCGTGGGACCATCTTGCAGGCACTATGGTGCTACGTCATTGGCTGACGTCATGGGTCAGTGCGGTAACATAGCAGCACGAGGGTAGTTCTGAACGTAGGTTGATGCAGGAGCCGCACATGACAACTATTTTCACTCTACGGATGACAGAAGTCTCGGCGCAGTCCCTCGATCGGTTTTGTTCACTGTATATGTACAGTGGGTACAAAAAGTATTCAGACCCCCTTCCTTTTTTCTCTCTTTGTCAAAAATAAAAATCTTTTTTTTTTCTCATTAATGTACACACAGCACCCCATATTGACAGAAAAACACAGAAAAGAAAAACTGAAATATCAGTATTTAGGAGAAGCCCTTTTGATCGAATACAGCCATGAATCTTTTTGGGAAAGATGCAACAAGTTTTTCACATCTGGATATGGGGATCCTCTGCCTTTCCTCCTTGCAGATCCTCTCCAGTTCTGTCAGGCTGGATAGTAAACGTTGGTGGACAGCCATTTTTAGGTCTCTCCAGAGATGATCAATTGGGTTTAAGTCAAAGCTCTGGCTGGGCCATTCAAGAACAGACACAACTGCCCAACTGCATCTCTGGAGCTCAGACACAGTAGTCTTTGGGTTTTTCTTTACCGCTCTTACCAAGGCTCTTCTACCCCGATAGCTCAGTTGGTGCTAGATGACCAGCTCTAGGACGGGTTCTGGTCGTCCCAAACATCTTCCATTTAAGGATTATGGAGGTCACTGTGCTCTTAGGAACCTTAAGTGCACTAGAAATTTTTTTGTGAGTATATTTGAGTGTCACAGCAGGGTCTGAACACTTAGGAGCGTATGATATTTCAGTTTTTCTTTTTTAATAAATCTGCAAAAATGTCAACAATTCTGTGTTTTTCTGTCAATATGGGGTGCTGTGTGTACATTAATGAGGAAAATATTAACTTAAATGATTTTAGCAAATGGCTGCAATATAACAATGAATGAAAAATTTAAAGGGGTCTGAATACTTTCCGTAACCACTGTATATAATATATCCAATATATCCCCAGTGACAAAGAATCTGTCATCCGAAAGAGTAAAGTTGGCCTTAAAAAAGAGAACATATGGATGAAGACAAGACAGCAAAGTAAAGCTTGCTATGGAATAATAAGATTCATAATGACTACATCCCACAAGTCATTTATCAGCATATAATTTGAGAGAGATCCCCTTACATTCTCCCCACTTACTCATGCAATCAGCTCGGCACATCCACAACAGATACTAATTGTACATTCAAGTCCTCCTGGGAAGTTTGTATTTACAAGTTGGGAAGTTGTAATTACAATGTCAGGTGTGTTCAACTCACTTTGGTCGGAGCAAGATGGGAATGTACCTTTTCTTCAAAAAACTTTGTTTTAGACTCTACTATATTATGAATAAAGAATGTGCAATGGGTTTGTTTGTGTTTTCATATTAATATATGAAGGTGTTGCGAATGTAATTGTTAGATCATAACTATCAGAACAGTACTAGGCTTAAAGTGGCATCCCAGCTCAAAACAGCTCATTATGTTTCATGATATTGGAAACAGGTATTTCATAACTTATTATTTCATTTTATTGCAATTACAAACACAATGGTTTGTAGCAAAATGGTTTAACCATTTACAGCGTCTTGTTATTTTTTCGATTTTTACCTTAAGTTGCTAATGAACCAGAAGCAGCTTTAAGGCATGCCTCCAAGGTTAGTATGATATGCATGAAACGAGACCTTGAGGTATCAATGATGCAGGGGCTTCTCTGCACCGAATAAACTGCTTTTGTAAGAAAACAACTTGTCATTTAATGAATCAACAGTCTATTAGCTAATCTTTTGACATGTTTGCCATTAGTTTTGGAGTTTTAGAGTTTAAACTGAATGCTGTTCAACTTTGAAACTCTGGGCATAAAGTGAAGTATGCTAGTGTTATCTAACAAATGTATAAAAATGAAGCATATTTTTAATCAACCTTTACAAGCTCATCCATACCATTACTTAACATTATACCACGTGACAGTTAAGAACCAACAAGCGTGACAAAAACGTATGTTTAGCTAACCACTCGATTAGAATCTTCACAGCTTTAGTGTCTCAGACCAAAAACAATTAGCATTTTGGCATGCTCTCCTGTAGCCAAATCAAAAATGTAGCATGTAACACATCAAACATGTTATAAAACACTCTCTGACTCAGCTTTCTACAGTAGCTATGCCGCAAACCCTCACTACTGATTGAGCTGAAAAGAGATTGACATGTCTTATTGGAATACTCTGAAAGGTTTGTCGGGGAAAATCTATGTTTACACTTTCAGGGGAGATAACCCATACATGGTATCTTAAATAACTAATAAACTGGTGTAAGATAATGTATATATTTTTGACCATATCCTTATAAGTACTGAGATTCTCACTTGTATTTCTTACATTGCTCATGTTCGTGCATGTTCTTAAATATGATAGTACCCATCAATCTCTCAATAAATCCAGGTTAGATATATTCTCACCTGTTGCTAGTGTAATTGCCTGCTCAGCCTAGCCTCTCTTGCTGCACACAATGTAACCGCACAACCATTATGCTATATAGACAATGCTTCTTTTAAGCATCACAGCACATAGTGTGTGGGCCCTGTGCAATGGCCCCCTATCCATCCTCTAATGACACCCTAGCAGGCCCCTGCAGCGAGATTTACAGACCAACAGACGCGCCCCTTCTCCCGCTTTTTGTATGGGATGTAATTAAAGCGGCGTCGGGTGCATGGTGTGTGTTTTAGCGTGCATTATATCCCAGCGGTGGCTTCCCTCCCACTTCCCCCACCCCCCTAAATGCCCCTCAATTCTCCCAGCAACTCCCCGTGCAACGAGCAAACAAATGGAGAAAAGCCGCTATTGATTTGAATTTGTTTTGTTCTTCCTCAATTAGTGTTCTCTCCTTGTGCTGTTTGTTCTCGCTTTTAAAGAAGATCCCTAATTAACTGCAAAACAATTTGCTCTCTCGCACATGGCAAACACCAAAGCGCAGAGATATTCTTCTCCACAGAGAACACTCTCGTTCTGAAGAAGAGAAGAAAAAAAGACAAAGGCCCAGCGTCTGATATTTATTTCATTCATTGGATCTTAGAGAACGTTTAGGAGAAATGCATGACGGAAGGATTTATTGGATTTGGTAGCAGAGACGTGCATTGGCGAGAGAGGGAGAGTCATGCATTTTTTTCTTTTCTTTAATTGTGATAAGTGGTCTGGCTGTCCTGTAGTATAGAGGTAAAACAATTTAAAAAGCAATCTCCTGTTTTAATGAAAACAAGCATGCGGGCCCGCATGGAGCTAATGAAGCCGGGAGAGTTATAGAGGCTCCAGGGATCTTCCACATGGTCCTGTGTACAATCACAGACGTGGTGTGGAAGGGGAGGGCTTCACTTGCTGTGAGCACAGGAACATAGTACATGCAGATGAAAAACCAGGTAGACCAGGAACAGCATGTTCATTTACCTTTTAATATTAGTACCACACTGCAGACAGTGAATGCTATTACTTGAACTGTAGTAACTCTGTAAATATGTGTGTTCAGTATTCTCTACATAAGATTCTTTTTTATTATTATATCATATTACTATAAAACTGTGAATTTCTTCTCTGTGTAAATTCCAAAAATAAATAAATAATTTTGAGGATTCCTGTAAGCCTGATAATGATTAGATGTGTATTCATTAAAGGGATAGTTCACATAAAAATGAAAATTCTGGAATCCATTTCTCACCCTCATGTGTTCCAAAGATGAACGAAGGTCCTACAGGTTTGGAAAGACGTGAGGTTGAGTAATGCCAGAATTTCCATTTTTGGGGTGAACTACCCTTTGAAGTGATTAAGGTGTTTTCCCATAAAAGCAGTTTATTCGGCATACCGAAGCTTCAATTCTGACCTCCATTCAAAAAAATAGGCTTCTTGTTTTCTTCCCAGTGTTTTAAAACTTTCTACATATGTTTGTCAACTTTACTTGGCCGTATTTAAGCAGTTCAGTACAGAACCAGCCTAATTCCTACTACAAACTAGACAAATCCCATTTTGGGGGAAACTGGCTATTTAAATTGGCTAAAGTCACATCAAACCATGGCAACAGTATAAAAGAAGCCCAATTTTACGATTTATATGAAAATGTATAGAAATGAAACACACGAAAATGTGTTGTTTTTGCCGTTGCTGTAATTACGTTTTGCTTGAAATAGACTTGCATTAATTTCCAATGTTTACGTCTCTTCGTTTGACATTTGCTAAAAAAACAAAAACAAAACTATAAAGATAAATATATCCAAATATTTTTGATATTTCACGTTGAGTTTCATTTACTGTAAGGTAACTTGGCGAATACATTAGCTTACCTGTTACCTTGAATCGCCACGATGCGCCAATAGCATCACGTGATTATAAACGGTAAAATAGTACTTCCTTGAAATTCATCACATGAGCCCTTCTTTAGCGGTCTCGTATGACTGAAAGCAATTCGGGTTTTTGCTCGGAACTCGGAAGAAACTGCGTCATCCTTTTCCTGCAGTGCCGTTCTGTCAGCTCCTTAGAATCAGAACAAGCAACTTGATTGGAGTCGGTTATTTTCAGTGATCCATCGAGCTCGTCTTAATAATCGAAGACACAAGCTGAGTTTTAAATCAGGAGGGCGGTTCCAGCATAAATGACTCACTCCATCAATCAACTCTGTTCCTGCGTGAGTAAACAAACACATCTTTTGTATAAATACTCCTGTTAAAGTGTTTGGACATGTCACAACGTCTCAACATACAGACAAGGTTTTTATTCTTGTTTAAAGATTTTCAACCCAGCTTTAAAACAAACCTAACCAGCAGCTGGTTTTTCAGCAGGGAAGTTGGCATATCTGAACACATCACGTCTTACTATTATCAGTATATTGATAATAATATATTATTACTTTTCCATGAATTTAAGTATTTGTTTTTTCTAGGGTAAGATTCAGATTATCTAAACTAATTGTTTTCAATAGAGTTGTTTATAGCTTAGCTAGAGGCATTCTTTTGAGTAAGAATGGAGGTTTTGTGCTTCTTTGAGCATCATTATAGGTGCAGATGGATGAAAGTGTTCTCCTCTCCTGCTGATGTGCTCTTATATTAGTGGCATTTTACGCAGAGATGCTGTTCGTGGACATTCTGTTCCATTTCAGTGGCTCTTGCCCCTCCACTGGCCTCTCCTCCTGCAAACTCAATAATATGGCATCATCACAGACCCACTGAGAAGATTTAACCCAGAGTGACTTCAGCCGCTTCGACAATCTGAATCAAGCACACTGTGCTGCGCCTCTCCTTAAAGCACAAGGGATTCGTGCAAGGTATAGAAGGAGAGAAACGATCCTTTCCGCTATTGTGATCAGTAATGAAACATCTGGGATGCTAATTACGGCGAGCCCTGGAACTGATAATTACTGGTGTTTTTATAGGGGTCTAGTTCATAACTCCCAAAATGATACGGCGAGAGAATAGTAATTACTTGCCTTTGCACACCCATGTTTGTCAATCAGTGGTAATCTTCAGAGAGCGTGGTATAGCTCTGAGCTTTTGATTTATAAAAACACTCATCAAATATAGAAAACTTCATAGGAAACTTTTTATTCTATAAATATTTCCCAGAGTACAGAATGAATAGATAAGTTATTCAGAGGGAATACACCAGCAGAAGCCTGGCTTTGTCTCTCTTTTTTCCCCCTCTCTGAGGAGTCATAAACTTTCCGGCACATTTAATTGGCGTTCTTCATGTTTATGTAGTTGTTCTCCGACAGCAGCTTGTGCTGAAGAGGCAGCGAGGTAGAGCGAGCACTGCCTGATCATGATCCAGCCTCTGATTATGTAAGTGTCCTTTCATCCCTGTGTGAACTCTCCTCCCTCTGCCTGAGCCTGTCACTCACCATCACTGTTCCTATCTGCTGCCATCTCGCTCCAGACCGCCCTTTCTGTCCGCGCCCCCCCTTGCGCTCCTCTTGCAGTTCCTATTCTTTTTTTGTCACAAGGGCTTTCTCTCTGCTCATTCTGACACACTAGGACTTTGGTGTTTTCCCAGGGGGATGCTTGGAAAATTTGTACCTGTATCCTTTCAGCTCTCACTCTTTTATCTTCATGATCCCTTTCATCATAACCCTGTGCGGAGTGAAAATCACTTCATTATCATCAAATCATTACAGCCATTAGTCATCCAGAGGTAGCTGCATAGTGAAAAGTCGTAGTCTAACTGCTGCATTCGTAATTAAGCGTGTTGACATGTCGTAAATGTACAGAAATTCCTCTGCTTCGGAGAGGCTGTGTAATCTGACAGCTCTCACGCCAGATCCTCGGAGGGATTTCCTCTATCAGTCTCAGTTTGGTGAGGATTAACTATTTGAATCCCCCGGCAAAATCACACAACTTGGTGTGAAATTAAAATAGTCACTACTTTTTTGATTACACTTTATTTGGACAGTCCGCTTTAGACATTTAACTACGTTTAAGTAACTTTGTAACTACACGTCAACTAATTCTCATTAATTTGTATCTACAGTACATGTCTACCAACTCTCAGTGTAGACTGTTAAGGTAGATTTAGGGTTACTAAATTGACATACAGTAGTCTGTATGTTGTGGACCCATCAAAATAAAGTGTTTGTTGACTGACAGAAATGCACTTAATGAAATGTACTGTTGTGTAAACAATATGCAGACTTTTTTTGCTGCCAAAACATCTTTGAGAAATAATGTAAAAACATTTTTTAAATTATTAGATAGTATTACATGATTACTTTGACCTCTTGGCTGAAAGCTGCAGGCTTGTAATATTGTGGTAGAGTGGAGTAGATGGTGTTTCCAAATTTGAAATATATATCACAATTGGTTTTATAACACTTAACACTATCTGGCTTTGTTTGTTTGTTTCTCTTTTCTTTCTTTGAAATGGAACAGATGCCATTTAGTAAATCATAGATGGACACAAGTTAAGCTAAATTATTATTGCATATATAATTATTGTTGTTAGGCCTTGAAGCCTCTTTAGATTGTATCTACAGACTGTGATCTTTATACTAGATTAAATAGGTGCATCATTGTTTTGTGTTGTCTCTCTTTACACAATGCTTTTTCTCCCTCTCCACTTTTGCAGTTATAATGAACAGTGGTGCAGTCCTCCTGTGGCCTGGCCTGTGATGCTCCACTGCACCAGAGGCTGTTCAGAAACATCATCCATTGCAGTTGACAGGGATGAATTTGAGCAATACTAGGGCATGTGTGTTTAGTCTAGGGTCAATGCACTTCACAAATAATGACAGACTCCATGGTTAATATCCATAACTGCAGTGGGCTCAGTGCCTTCGTTGAGCCCACCCAAGACCGAAGCAGCCTGTTGTCCTAAGCTGCGTGGGAACCATGCATTTTTTCGATGTAAATGCAAATTTAGCTCTGTTTTCGTGGATGTTTGACCTTAATGAAGGTTACAGTCTTTCTGAACCGAAGCTCTGTTTAACATCTTTCATAAAGTGTTTACACGGCACAGCGCTGTGCGACCAAATATGTCTCCGGTCCCCCTTGTTCTCGACATGTTGGCTCGCAGACTGAAGCGATTCTGAAGGTCTTTGATTGTGTGGGTGAGCAGAGGCTGCATTCCGGTGCTTTCAGCGAGCGCAGACTCATCCGCAGGGCTTTACCTCACTGCTACCTGTGGCTTTATTTATCATGTTCACTCTGCAGTGACTAAAACTACTTTACAAGTCACAGCGCGGAATTAATGAAGGATTCTGACACAGGCACCTTCCCCCAGGGTTCTAAAAATAATTACCAAGATAAATACAAAGCAGTTTTTTTGTCTTTCCTTATTAATTATCACGTTACAGCAAATATTAAGGCTAACAGCACTTTTTAAACTGGTTTGTTTATGTTCATTACAGAGTCCATTTTGGGGTACTAATTGGAATGGGTACTGCTGTTCTCGGTGGAGATCTTCAAAGTGCCTCTGTAGAGCGTTTGCTTTAAACCGAGCTTCACTCTACCCATTTAAGAAGGTGTTCATCACCAAAATCAGCCTCAAATCTACAGGGCACCATGCGTGGTATGGCAATTATTTTTGGCTGAATGAACTGAACAACAATGAAAACAACAACAACCAAAACACCTTTTGTGAACAAAATACAACACCATGTCACAAAATGCATTGGTGGTGACAAATATTTACATCTTTGAAGGAGGCTGATGTAGGAGGGTAGAATTATTGATGAAATGTTGTGACAAGAAAAATCGCTGAATAAAATTAAAAGAAACAACAATTGTGAGCAAAATTTAATGATCTGATTCAAGAAAATCTGTTTCATGGACAAAAAACAGACTATAAAATTCTTAAATGTATAGGTACAAACAACAACTGGCAGCTGTAGTTACAAAAACATTACCAGAAAAAATACAGTAGTACTTAAATTTCTTGTAATATCTTTATAGTTAAAAGTTACACAATATTATTGAACCATTATGATACACCGGCAAACACCAAAACCATATAAAATCAAAGCTAGATACAGGTACATTACTGATAATACTGAAGGTGTCATGCACACACACAAATACAGAACATTACCGTTGTAACTCACTTGACACTAATGCAACATTTATTGTATCATTAATTTGACAAAATAAAGATTTAAAATAAAGATAACAGTTAAATGAATGACCATCAAATATTAAGTTTCACACACAGGGAATTCTGGGAATGCCAGTTAAATCTTTAACTGTAAATAGTAAGATGACTTGTTCTTTTTCCCTTCAAAACGTATTTTAGTCTTTCACCCTTAAAGTTACATAATATATTTATGTCATTGAAAGATTAAGCATGTCCTGGAAAAATCCATTTGATGACATTTTTGTCCACAGACGCTTTCTATTATTTCCTAAAAAAATAAATAAATAAATAAAAGGTACCTGTACATTTAAAAGTTAGCCAATGTTGATATTTCCTACCACAAAAGGGTATCGCCCCTATATTGTTAGCTTTGTTCCCTTACAGTCGGTCACTTAAAGTCATGTCAGACCGACGAATTGGGATCTCGCCTCGAGAGAACCAATCTACTTGGCGTGTATGAAAACAGGCGCGAGTATAAACAGGCAGCTGATGCCACGCATCTTTAGCTTTTCGCTTGTGAGCCGAGCTGATGAGTTCTGCTCTCCCGCTCTATGTCGAACGAACAGTGGCTGGTGTGATGGTGTTTACAGTGGCGGTGGTTCCAGTGTCGAGTGGGTTGTCACCGCAGGCTGCACTATCCCCCTCTTGTGTGCAGAAGGTTATGGAGAAAAAGTTCCGGCCATCGGAGTGTCTACTGGGCGTTCCATTGTTCCGGATACAGATCCATAACTGACGCCAAGGGGATCAGGCTTGAATTAAAAGCTCAACCGTGTCCCAAACCTGGATGATTGGTACTTAGGGGTGGCTTGTACTGGTTCTCAGGGCCCCACCCCGGTCCCTTTCTACCCGGAAGTACATGAAGAGCTCAGCAGAACGTGGACGCCTTTCACTGCCAGAAACCAATCTGGTGGCTCTTCCTCCTTCACCACCCTTGCATCGGTGCAGCTCCTGTGCAGGTCCTGTGCTCCCCTCACAGGCCTGTATGCACTGTAGGCAGCCGTCTTGCCCATCTAGTGCCCCACCAAACCTGGTGGCAAGCAAAAGTAGCAAGCGGCCGGAGGATGGGCGACCCAGGGATGAAGGGAACTGCTCTTCAGGACATTGTAATCACACCTATCCTTCACCCGGGACAGAGGCAGGCGGAGAATCATGTTACTGGCCTTACGGGGCCCAAAATCTCAAGCAGTTTCCTCTTTCTCTGGGTCCCCGCTTCGCCCCGCCTACGAGACGCCTGAGCCGGGTCCCTGCGTTTCCTCTCACTGGTCATGCTAGTGCCAGTAGTTTGGTCTTTGGAAGCTTGGATGACCCCATGTGTATACTCCATGGTTTAGATCTAGAGCTTCCATATTCCATATGCACTGTAATTCTGTCCATATGTGTATTAGTTTTAAGACCTGTTACGGGAAGGCTGGACTTCCATACGGCTCTGTTCAAAGAAACAGGGACATCCCAGTGATCCAGATTACTGAATGGATAGTGCTTGAAACAGTATCTGGCCTCTTATGGTGAGTCCCAGCCTACACCAAACAGAGGGGGCTTGGATGACTCCCGCAGGACACTAGAAGGATCAGCGTCCATGGTGTTTTGGTAGGGATCCCAAATCGCCGGTCATATCCAACGTGACTCAGTGTCCGACTGAAAGGGAACGTCCCGTCGCCAATGGTACTGCACCGCTGTACACCCAGGTCACCAGCTCGGCTCCTCAGTGCAAAACTAAAGATGCACGCATCCGCTGCCTGTTTATACTCACGCGGTGATCAGCTGCAACTGGATGCAATCAGTGCATGCCAATGTTCATTGCCGTGTTTTCATGCACGCCAAGTGATTGGTCCTATCGAAGCGAGATCCCAATTCGTCAGTCATAACCGACATGATGTCTCCGTTTCCTTCTTCAGGGAATAAGG
Organism: Enteromius thamalakanensis; assembly: GCA_032357475.1. Taxonomy (NCBI): domain Eukaryota; kingdom Metazoa; phylum Chordata; class Actinopteri; order Cypriniformes; family Cyprinidae; genus Enteromius; species Enteromius thamalakanensis. Next base: position 9,724,173 of record JAUCMT010000068.1, read on the forward strand.
GTTAAATGCATAACCAAGACGTTCTTTCCTCTCTTCATGAATAAATATGTCCCTTACTACTGATTGGCTCCAAGTTTTTTGTTGTATTCAGCCTGACAGAGTTTTCTAAAGCATTTAGAAAAAATACATACCTTGTTTTTAAAGAATATTTTTTTGGTTTAAACTTTGTGCTGACTTGACAATTATTTTGACGAAATGTAACTGCCTTTTGCCTTTCTGCAGAACTTCTCCCTTAGAACTACTTGCACAGAACTACTCGTTGGCTGCAGTCTTTATGCAGGTCTGAAAAAAAAACATCAAAAGAGAGCAGGAATCGCTTGGTTATCCAAATGACGCTTTTCTGTTTCCCCTTCCCTTCGCTCCCTCTCGTTGCCCTCAGCCAGTCTTCATTTTTGTCTTTTTACTCAACTACCCCCTCCCTCACATCTTCTGTTTCTCTCCATATTAATGGAAAGAGAGAGTTGAGAGTTACCTGTGCTGGGTCCTGCTTCTTTGCCTCTGCCTGAAGTAATTTCTATGCTAATGAGACTCTCAATAAGATAAGACAGTCAGCAAGGGCTGCCTCTCCAACACAGACTTTATGATGAGAGGGGCTGCCGGCTTTGCCCTCTGTGTCTATCCGTTCATGCGGATATTTATCTTTTATTCATTCACTTTCATTCAGATTCTGTCAGCTTAACTGTTTGTAAGGTTTTCTTTTCCTGTCTAATGGCATTAGATGCTGTGGAACAATGCCCGAGATCATAGGCAAGATCTAATGGAGAAGTCATCGTACTCTACTTGTTCTGCGTACTGCATGGGTTGGTGCATGGGTTTGTCTCTTGTTCGTTCTTTATTATTTCCACCTTTTAGTACAACCTGCCTTTGAATGCATCGAAACTTATTCTACGCAGCTGCTAAATGTGACAAATTACTAAAAAGTTTGGAAGCAGGTGTTGTTGCCACCTGTTCTGACAGCATGGAAATTCTTGTTGTCCTTGCTGTCCAGATTGGGTGTTTTGTCCACAGTGACTGTCTTGCACTAGGACTTGCCGTCATGTTAGCCGACTGTGATTACTGTTAGACGCAACTTAGTATGCACGCTGAGGCCCAAGTCTTTGACATTCAAAGGCATTTGGGTCTGCCATAGCAAATTAAAATGCATTTAGTTTGCAATCCCATAAGAAAGGGTTGAAAGGAGAATTTTAATGAGCGGTAATGAAATGCTGATATAATGAGGAATTTGACAAATATCTGCAAAGAGCGCTGCAATTCCTCAAACGAATTGTGAATCTCAAGAGCAACAGAGGTATTAAAACCACAATACGAGAGTGTCGCTGTATTGTCAGAAACTGATTTTTTAAATTTTTTTTGAGGTGGCATTTTACACAGACACTGCCTTTATATCATGCGAATGACACAATAAGTGTTTGCCTCAAATATGCAATGAAAAACAATGGCTAAATAATTCAGAAACCACACAGCATGATTGTGCATTTTAATAAATAAATGAATCAAAATTATTTATCAATAATGTATTTTATTATTATTATTATTGATGGTAAGAAGTAATTTAGCTTTTCTTTTTTTAACCCTAGTTGGGTCTAATCAACATAACAAATAAAACAATGTAAACTACCCAGAAAATAAAATATACAACCTACAAACAACACTGGGAAAAATAGTTTAGTAAAAAATTATTTATTATTCAAAGATGCTAGGAAATTTGAACTAATAACTACACAGAGTCTTACAACTCATTGAATTAAACATTACATTTTTAAAGTAGAAAAACTAAAACAGTGTTTTTTCGTAAAACATACTCCTAAAATCTTTTAGATTTCAGCGTTTTATTTAGTGAAGGCAAATAAATCAAGGAAATATGCCAAGTGTCAAAGTGTGCATGTGGGTAAATCGATGTTTGCCCATAACGCAATGAATTTCCCCTCTGTCAGTTTCATCTAAACTTCTTTACTTCAGCCATTAGCTTTATTGCTGAAGGAACAGAATCCTTGTGCTTCTCTGTCACCCTTAAAGCTGAGCGATCTTGCTGCATTCCAGCTCCATCAGCAAATGACACAGCTATGTGAACTGACCTTCATGGCGCTGGTCCCTCTAACATAAAACCCCACATCCCCATTTAAAGACAATCTGGAGCTCATTCACGGGCATTCATACAGTGCCAGATCAATCAAGCCCAGTGCCTCTGTGGGGAACCACTGTGAATGAGAGGTTAAAGAGGGATGTGAACAGAGGGGTTATCGTAATCACTTCACAGGAAATGGCACATGGTGAATAAATGGATTCATCTCAAAAGCTTGATGTCTTGTTATTGCAGTGTTCTTCGGGTGAAGTTCACACTCTCTGTTGTTTATTGGACAGCTTTAAAAATGATTACCCTTTTTTTGACTAGAATGTCATTCACATTGATTTTAGAATTGTATTATTGATTTGAATACGATATGAATAGCGCAAAGCTGTGTCGGTGGGAAAGAAACTTAGTCTTGCATCACTGCAACGATTTAGATGACACTCTTTCGATTTGTACCATCAGTCATTATCCTTCTAGAGATTTGTAGCTGAGCGTTTGAATTATAAAGTGTTATTCATAGGATAACTTCATCCTCAATGCTTACGCTGGCTCTGTCAGAGGAAAGTCGGAAAAGAAGGCTGAGGGATAAAGGTGCTTCCCACTTGTTCATCGTCTTGATGAAAAGGGCGGGAATCACACTAGCGGGTTTTGTATGCACTGTAAGGACCGAGTGAACGATAACAATGAAGTAAAACAGAAATGTCAAATGTCATGGCTATATTTAGGGGTAGTGCAGATGGATGTCATGTTAAATGAAGGGAGGTTATGTGGGAAAGCATGTAACACTGCGAGCTGTAGCGGGAGGAAGACTTTGATCTGATTTTTACACTGTGCAGGAGGTGATGTGGCACATTAGGTGTGACACACACGTTTCTCATCTGCTCATTTATTTCACAACTTGAAATAATGTGCAAAAAAAAAAAACAGGCCCTGACCTAGTGTCCCTAAGCACGGCCTTGCTTATTTTTGCTATACAGTATAAAATGAACGAATTAAAAATGGTGTTAAAACTGTTTAAATGTGTGTAAAATGTTACATTTGCAAATAATAAAGCTGTTTAGTCAAAAGATCAATTTGTAGGATTAGGCCAGCCATTTAGGCTAATAGCATAATTCCTCAGTTTGAGATAGAAAAGTTTCCAGGAGTGGAATTTACAAACACAAAGGGCTGTGAAGTGTAGAGGAGTTTTCCACACTTCATCATGATGTTTAATATCCATAAATACCTTTCCAGTTTGCGTCTGTCATGATGTGGGTGTAAGAAAGCACCAGCAGAGATTCAATTTCACGAATAGTCTTTTAATATCCAAACAGACAGGCAGGGTGCTCCACATACAAAATAACATCAATAACCGGACACTGAGACAAAACTGAATAGAACTTATAAAAGGGAAGCAATTAACACAAACAAGCAAGACACACCTGAACGTAATTAGCAATAGATAGAAACTAGTGCTGCGTCCGAAATCGCATACTGCTTTAGTAGGTACTACATTTAAAATTTAACATACTACTCGACCGTTAAAACAGTAGGTACTATATAGTATGAATGTGAGTA
>JAUCMT010000068.1:9727900-9745605 GCA_032357475.1 Enteromius thamalakanensis
CCTCCTCTCCCGGAGCCTTATGGGATAGGAAAGTGTCCATGGTATGCTTACTACAGAATTCGGCCGGAAGTAGTAGGCCAGCCGGGTACTTCTCGCCTACTGAATTTCGAATGCTATGAATTTGGACACACTACTCGCCTCGCATGCTGTTTTTCACCTACTATATAGTAGGGAAGTAAGCGATTTTGGACGCAGCATAGGTCACACAGAGCACATGGGGAAAACAACAAAAACAGTCCGGGGCATTACAACATTTCTAATACAAAAAAAAACCCTATCAGACCAACAAAATTACCCTGAATGTTGTCCCAATTATTCAATCAGTTATCTGAACACAGAATTTCAAATTCTTGAAACATTAAGGCTTTGTGAGTTCCCAGCATGCATTGCAGCATGAATAAATGATACAGTTACTGTTTTAGGATTTTGCTGTTTTTTGACTTCATTTAAACTTTTTTTTTGTTTTTTCATCATTATTGTTAGTTAAATGTTGTATTTGTTTAACATCACCATTCTTGAGGTTTGTCTAGTTTTGAGGCCTGAGTATTTTCAAGCACTTATGTCTTTTTCATAAATATATTAGTATTGTTAGCTGTTTTACTAGTAAAGACAATGACAAGAATAACTTATCCGTTAACATTTGTCATTCAAAAATTTGTTAACATTTGTCATTCACAGTTTTAATAATGCGTTAACTTTTTAAACATTAATTTTTTGTTCTGCAAAATGGGGGTGGAAGGGGGGGGGGGGGAAGAATTGCATCAATTACAGTAATTACCGTTTTATTTGTTGAGACAAGAATTTTGTTATCATCAAAATATGACGGTCAACATTGTATGAACAAACAAATTTACATTTAATCAACAAAGTATCTTTACTGAGCAGACATAAAAACTATTGCCTTGAAAAAAAAAACTCATTCACTAATTCCAATGGATCCAAGGGGTTATTTTTATGACAGGTATTTTCAGAAATGTGTTTTGGCCAACATGACAACTGTGCTTTGAGGGCCTGAAGAGACAAATTTTTGAAAATTGTTGTGAAAACAAGTGTAAGTTTTTAAAAAATAATACCATTATCGTAAAGGTTTCTTGCGTTTAATGTGACATCGCCAACTACTGGTCTGGCATGCATGGTACACCGTTTTTAGTCGTTTTCTCCTATTGATATGAATGGGAATCATTTTGACAGTCTTGCTTGTTTGCTAAATTTTTCGAAGTGCAAAGGAAAAGCTTTTCTGTTTTTGTAATCGCTAAAAAGCATGCTACATTTCGCGTTGTATATTAATGGCATTCTTTCGCACAACAGAATCAGACATATATAGATTTATAGGTTTCCGACCCAATTCAAAAATCAGATCAATGCAAATCGTGCAACTTTTGATTGAGCTGTCATAACCATATCCCTATGAATTTAGTGATCTATAAATCTCTCCGGAATTACCCATGTGAAGGTCTCCATGGAGGAAATCATCGAAAATGTCTGTGGCTCTTTAAGGACGTTGCTGTTCTCCAGGGTCCGATTTTTCATGCATCGCTTCTTGCCCATATCTTTGCATATGAAGGCCTTAAGTAGCACATTGGTTGAGCCAGGGGCGCTGTGCGGGGAGAAACTCAGAGATTAGACGAGAGGCTTCGTCCATTCAGCAGCGCGGAGAGCAGCCAGCGCGCTCCGCTCCGCTCCCTCTGTGGGCGGTGTTTCAAACGAGCGGATTCGCGAGGAACGTGGGAGCTGTCATTGCTGTAAGACACGTTTGCGGAGACCAGCATCACCATTGACAGCAATTACAAGTGCTGGGATTATGTTCATTTAAACGATCACTTCTTGATAGGTGCCTTCATAACATGCTGCTCCCCATGTAATCAAATGAAATTTTCTTTAGATTCGCCAGATCTGAAGGGGAATTTTGGACAGACACAAGCTGATCATGAAGTGGGATATTTTACTCATCTCCTGTGTTTTAAAGAAAAATACCGGATGCATCCGTTGAACGAAGGCATTTTCCTCTGGATTAACAAAGGACAGTATTTTTGATACTTAGTCTCCGTGCAGAAACACTGATTTGTTGCCGTTTTCGGGAAACAAAGATGTTCTTGTGAAGTCACAGGCGAAACATCGTGTCATTCGTTTAGACTGGTGCCTCAATTGCAAAATGCTGTGATGCTGATAAGAGACTGTTCCTCGACAACAGTTTTTTCACAGCCCAGAATGACAAACAAACAGCTCTCCGCTTAAGCGATGGAAACACTGTGAGGTTTCTTACTGAACTTGAGAAGCAGCAACAGCGACTGCAACAGTCTCGACACCCCAGATATCAGCACGTAATAATGGTATGGGCTTCTGAAGTCGATTGGAGCATGGAGTCCGCGCACCAGGCAGGCTAGGAAGCTTTACGAGACACGCTACTAAAAACCCTGTTTTTACCCCCCATCCTGAAATGAAGCAAAATGTTGATGTGTGACAGAGGAGTCCAAATGCTCATCACCACAGTGGGCGCGTTCGCCGCGTTCAGCCTGATGACTATCGCTGTGGGAACGGACTACTGGCTGTACTCACGAGGAGTGTGCCGGGTCAAAAGTAATAACGAGAACGAGACGAGCAGGAAGAACGAGGAAGTCATGACCCACTCCGGACTGTGGAGAACCTGCTGTCTAGAAGGTAAGTAAGAGATTTCGTGTGCTTCTCAAAGTCCAAGGGGTCCAACTTACGTGCTTTCCCATCTGTCTGTCTAGATTCTAGACTTGCTTTTCTGGCACACTCTTAAAAATAAAGGGGCATATAGAAGAAGAAGCAGATTTGGTTCCAAAGAACCTTTCATCAACGAACAGTTCTTAAAAGAACCATTTTTTTTCTTAGTGTGAAAAACATTTATAATATAAAGGACCTTTTTACACTGTAAAGAACCTTTTGAAAGAAAGGGTTCCATTTATGGTAAAGGTTCTTTATTGGAACCATTGATGCCAATATGGAACCTTTATTTTTTTTAAATGTAGCACTTGTGTTCATTCTATCCTATATAATTGCCGATTACACTAGGGATTATTTAATGTGACACACTAGAAGCACTACTAACCTTCGTCTGTCACTTTATGTTAAAGTATTTAGTTCAGTCCTAACTATTTAAATGATTTTTTAAAATTATTTTAATAAATCGAGTCTTGCATAGGCATCATGATGATCGCGGCTGTCATATAACCAATAGATCAGGGCTAAATTGCCTAATTACTCACTTGTCAATTCAAAATAAGATGGGTAATCATATTGATTACCTTATATTGCAGTTCAATAAAAGCACTCTATTCTGTGAAGTATAAATGTCTCAGTATTGCAAGCTGTTGACACAGAACAGAATAATTGGATAACTGTTAGTGTCATTGCAATAATGTTACCAATAAAAATAACATAAATAAATCTGTCCCTTACATAAACGAAAGATTCTAAAAGCCTTAAAATGATGAAAATATATGTTTTTGGGGTGCATTGTATTCACTCCTAAAGCTGTAATCAGCCCGTCCGTTATGTCAGTCAAGATACTGTGAATAGTCTGTTGTCTCACCTCACATGCTAAGCAGCTTTAAAAGCCTTTTTGAGGAGAAATCAAAGTCAATTCAAACAAGAAGCCTCCAGCCTTACACAAGTAACAGTGAGCTCAACAAAACACCCTATGGAGTTTAAAACATACCCTGTTATTTAAATGTTCATCACATACCCTCGAAACACGATGATGGCTTTCTCCCTTTGCTTATCCTCTTCCAGTGTTTTCCTCGTTTTCATTCTTATCTTCCCTCTCTTTCCTTGCCTTTGTCCTCTGGACGGATTCATTTTAATTCCATGCAGTTTAGGTTTTGGCAGCTTTGACACTGCTTGACTGGGAGCGAAGTAATGTACTTCATAATGTCTTTTCAAACTTTGATTAATCTCCTGCCCCAGGGAACGCAGAGAGGTGACATGACTGCAGTGTGATGGGAAGATCCTCATCTTTAATTGAAAGGGATGGGTGCAATCCAATAGATGTGACCATGGCAGATTACACAAATCCAGTGATTGACTTTTCAGTATTAATTTAATTGAAGTGTATGTCACTGTCACCCAGTGCACAGATACCCACAGCCATATTTGACTTTAAATCTCAAAAAGATTCTCATGATTTATTTGCTTAATATCAATGAGGGATTGATCCATCTAAGTAGAAACCTATCACTCTGAGTCATGGTCTAAGCTTGTCTGTACATAAATCTTTGAGGAAGGTAATAATGAGGCTTTCTGCTGAACAAGACTACATGACTGCTCTCTGGATATAACCTTCAAGAGTGTGCTGCTCTACAGCCTATCACTTCATGCATGACGGCTTGGCTTTGGCTGTTGAAGTTATTTGAAACCAACATTGACCCACATTTCTGATCTTATTTTATTCTTTGTAATCTTTAAATTAAATATAATTACTTAATCTTAATGAAAGCAACTTTCTTGTTGTGATGACCTATTGAACCTATTTGTGACATCAAAACCAGTCTTAAGTGGCTAAGGCATGTTTGTAGCAGTAGCCAAAAATACATTGTATGGGTCAAAATTATCGTTTTTTTTTTTTATGCCAAAAATCATGATATTTAATAAAGATCATGTTCCATGAAGATATGCTGTACATTTCCTACTGTAAATATATAAAAACTTATTTTTTGGTTTGTAATATGCATTGCTCAGAACGTCATTTGGACAACTTTAAAGGAGATTTTCTCAATATTAAATTGTTTTTGCACCCTCAGATTCCAGATTTTCAAATAGTTGTATCTCACCCAAATATTATCCTATTCTAACAAACCATATACCAATGGAAAACTTATTCAGATTACAAATCTCAATAAAATTCATCATTTTAATTTTTAGTATAATGTTAACCAATAGCCAAAAAGGTATGTAGACACATTTGTACAAACTCTCCTTCGGTCTGCCTCCATTCTGATATGAAATGCCTACTTATCACAATCCAATTAATTCTCAGTTGATAAAATCAAGTTTTTCCCCCCTCATCAAAAAGTCTTTCTTGATCAGTAATGTGTTGAATTATAAAGATAAAAAAGGTTGTGAAAACCACTTCAGATTGACTTTATACGCGTTGGATTATTGTTCTTAAGAGATTGGGCTTCTTAGTGATTATTGGTGTTGTATGATGATAGTTCACCAACAAATGTAAATTCTGCCATCATTTACTCACCCTAAAGTCATTTTTTGTAAACAGAAAACATATCATGGAGAACAATTTAGTTTTTTGTCCATAAATTGAAAGTTTCTTTGCAGCTTTTTTAAACCATATGGACTTTCCTTGGAAAAAAAAAAAAAAAACACAGAAAATTTTCTTGAAATATTTTCCTTTTTATGTTCCATAAAGAAAGTCATACACATTTGGATAGAGTAAGCGATGACAGAACTGAACTATTGATAGTATAGTTGCTTATAAATTTAAGGGTAAAGAATCAGAAGAGAGCTGTTTGCAGTGAGAAAGAAAATGTATGAGCCACGAGTGCAACATGAAGTGTTAGAGAGAGAGTGTAAGTTTGTGTTTTCAGTCTGTCAAGTCACCTCCTTACATGTCCAGCAGTCAGGTGTGTTAAACGCTCTGGGGGAGTTCATAAAGTACAGTTCTGTGTGCCAATATGTAAATGGCTTAGTCTCTGCAGGAGGTCTAAACAGCATCGCTGATCGAGACTTCCTGAAAAAGCTGTGAAATGAAGTCTGACTTGGATTTGATGAGCCGCCTAAATCATGATTCTTACCACATAATTACAGTTTAAATGCCAAAGGCTGATGGTACAGTCATATGTTTAAAGCAAACATCATATCAGACCATTAGAATTCATATGAATGATATGAATCAGCATAAGAATGTGATTCATTGCTCCAATTTTCCATTGAAACGCAGTTTACAAGGACCCCCGTTATTTCGACTACTGTACTAGTATCAAAACTTTTAAACAAAAAATGATCAGACATTATACAAAATTTTTCTTGAGCATAGGATCATATGACACTGAAGACTGCTGAAAATTCAGCTTTGCCTTTACAAGAATAAATTACATTAAAATAGAAAATAGATGCTCTAAATTTTAAAATATTTCTTAATATTACTGTTTTTACTGTATTATTCAGTAAATGAAAATCAGTAAGCATAAGAGACACGCAGCGTCAGAAATCCTACTGGTGGTATATGTCTAAAAATAATAAAGTAACTTCAAAATGAACCTTTCAGAATGATCATAATATGCTCCTCTAATCTAAACAAAAACCCAGTCACCAGATAATTTCTGAAGCATTAGCAATCAGTTTTATCATAAAGCAGACATGCACTCTTATATATGTGAGCTTTATTAATTCCACTAATTCTAATAAAGAAATCTATATCAAAACAAATCAAATAAACAATTGGCAAGAGTGTATTTGTACAAGTGCCTGAGAACCGAGCATGTAAAAATCCATTACATTTAATCTGGTTTTATATCTTGGGTCTGCAAGACCCAAACAGAAATGATGTAACATTTTTCAGAGGAGAATTTCTGAAGCGTAAGTTAAAAATTGTGTTCATAATCAATTCTCAGAAGATTAGCAAAGGCCCGCTCCTTTAATATAAAGGATAATTTTCACACTGTTAAACTGGCCTGCAGGCCTTCCAAACAGAACATGAGGGTTAAACATATGGCGTGATGTCATCATAGGGAGACGCATTAGCGGTTACGTACGTAATAATAAGGGAACACTCTGGTGGAATTTAACACGGGTTCATATGCTGAATGGAGGTGTAAGATTAATGCAGTACGTCCTCAAGTGCAGGTGGATCTCAGGGGAACGGTTTGGCCGTGCTCAGGATAAATGATGACCTGGGAACTGAGGTAAGGAGGGGGAGAGAAAGGCAAAGCAGGGAGTGATGAAGAGGGACTCTTCCTTCCAAGTGTGCACCCAAGCAAAGCCTGTCTCATACACTCTCATCACGCACACACATCTCCTTGGAAACCAGCCGCTCCCGCCTGTGAGATAGGCCCACTGCTCTATCTCCATACCTTCCCCCATCCTCAACCCTGCTTTCCGTCCTCCTCCTCCTCCCCTCATTCACGTAAGCCTCGGAGAAGCAGAAACACGAAATGCTGGCCGGCCGGCACACGGAACCTCAAACATGTGTCAAACATGCGTGGAGAGATGCACACGCATGAGTGCACACATTGTGAAATGGACAATGCGATTGGCGCGTTGGGATGCCAACATGCTACCTCATAAGCACTTACACTGCCACTCGGGACACTTGGCAGGTTTTTGCCTTTTTAATGTGCACTAAAGGTGCAAGTGAGGGCTGTTAGACTGGGAACAAAAGGTTGGGCTAATACACACGGCTACAGTGGACTTCATTTATTATGGCGGTGGTAATGGAAGAAACTTGTCAGCACTTTGCAGTACATTGTTGAAATACACTTTTTATCTATACGCTAGCAGATTTTTTATTTTTTTTTGGTGGCAATTTGAATGAACAGAAGAAATTAATAATGAATGTTTCTTTGTGTTAAAGCCCAGTCAGTATAACAGTCAGATATGCTTTCACCATTTTCATTTAGTGCCTGACATGAGCTCCTACACGTCTTTGTGTAAGGACTTATGGGAGAATGTGAGGAGACTTCCTGATTTTAAATGATGACAAGTAAGCAGCCTATTCTTTCTGGTGAAGTATATACATGTGATAATGTACTCTGCCCTAAGCTGGGGGTCTATTTTGACTTTACATTATCCAACATTAACACAGCTATACCCACAAAATAAATCAATATGTGGATAATAAATATTGATTAAATGTTAAAATGGCTTGAAAGTTTAACTTGTGCTTTAGTTTATTACAGTTTACAAAACATTCAGCGTGTAAATAAGACTTTATTTATAATTAAAGTACAGTATTGAGTGTAAGAAAACGTATTAATAATTGTGTACAATTTCAGCATGTTAAAATAATTTCTGAATGATTATGTCACACTGAAGACTTTGGTAACCTCAGCTTTAGAAATAAATCACATATCATGAAAAAAAACAACAGTTATTTTAAATTGGAATAATATTTCACAATATTATGTTTTATTATTATTTTTGATCAAATACATTTCAAAAACGGCATTATTCCAAACTTCATTATATTTTAAAATGCATGTGGTTTCAGTTGCTCCTACTGTATATATATATACATATATATATAATTTTATATTAATTATAATATGAAAGTTATTGATGAACCAATATTTGTTTGTCAACACTTTCATATGCACAGTTAGTGATGTATTGTCTAGTATGAGTATGGCTGGGCTTCAGACACATGCAAACTGATGTATTAATATCTAATGCCATGCAAAATCAATACAGCATTGATGGTAGTTGATCCCTCCATGATTTGATTTGTGTGTTAAGTGTGTTGATTTGATGTGGTGGGTACACGGCGTCCTGTGAAGCCAGCAGGAGAATGTGGACCATAGTGAGTCACTGCTGTTCCAGGCTCCTGCCTGTGATGCTGCCTCTGCCCCTGGCTGCGATGACCTTTGTGAGGCAAATTAGTCTTGATAGATCCTCTAACAGCATTGGTTAAGCTTGCAAAAATAGCTCCCCATGTCTCCTCCCCATCTCAGAGGCTCAACAACCATAGATAACATGACTGGCTCGACTCCTGTGGGCCGAGCTGGAGGAAGTGAGGTTACATTTTACGAGAATGCATTTTTTGGTTAAGTAGTCTTAGCTTTGGGTTAATTAGTCTCAAACGTTACCGATTAAAGAATGGTGACCCATAACTGGGTGTTCAACAAGGAGGAGCGATTATGTATTTTATATGTGCTGACATTTACTAAGGAGCATGATATAGTTTTATGGATGTCGCCAGGCCCTCTGCTGACCCCAGAACACTCTCTTTTGGACACGTGCCTGCTGTATACAGTACATAAATACACACACATATTCATACGGACCTGCCAGTGATACTGAGTGGCTCACATTAGCTTGAGATGAAGTGCCAGGGCTAGGATGGATTTTATATGGGTTACTGTAAAATAAAGAAAGAGACTGTACTATATTGACGAGAGGGACAAGGTGCCAAGAGAAAGCAGGCCTGAAAAATCTGTTTGTGCAAACACTTTTCAATGAGTGTTGATTTAGGTGATAACAGGGCTTCTGAGAATGTGTTGCTGGCAATCCGTCTTTGTGTGTGTGGCCCATTTGCTCTGCCACTAGTATTGTCACTTTGTTGTCACTCACAAAGAAAACTGTCATAAAGACAAAGTGTTTGAATGCTGCATTAATCAATATTTTATTTTTGCATGATTTGATAGACAATAATAAATGCTGTTCCCAAGACATTGTTAGTATTAGACTTTATTACTGTATGTATGTTTGTTACTATGATAAAAAGCATTTCATTAAACAGAGGGATGTGTGATATTGGTTCCATATAAATGATCAACTGATATAATAGAGATTTTTTAAGTTATTAGTATTTCCCAATCTAGGGTATTTAGTGAAGTCAAGTCTTTATTTATATAGCGCTTTTAACTATACAGATTGTGTTAAAGCAGATTTACAGTATTAAATAGAAAATTGTGTATAATAATGCAAAATGTATTATTTTACAATGTTGGTTTATTTCCCCCATTTTTACATTTTGATTACCTTTGCCATCAAACTGCTCATTTAAGTAAATCTTTAAATAAATCTAGACTGTTATGTAATTTTAGCACAAATGTATGACAAAATAAATTTTGTTGCGATGCCTGAAATCACAATTTTTAGTGCATTATTATTTTTCTTTGTCTATATGCCAACTCAAGACTCTTTATGGTCCCTAGAACTAGACTTAAGTCTAGGGGCGATCGAGCGTTTTCTCTAGCTGCTCCGAGACTTTGGAATAGTCTCCCATCAGAAATTAGATCCGCCCCCACTCTATCCATTTTTAAATCTAGATTAAAAACATTTTTATTTGACCAGGCTTATGATATTTGATTTGCAGTGGCTCTCCTGTGTAGAGATTTTTAGTTGATGTATTTGTCTTCTTCTGTACAGCACTCTGGTCAACAGTAGTTGTTTTTAGTTGTGCTTTATAAATATATTGAATAAAAAACATTTTTATTGACAGTATATTGTAAATAAAATATATGTATATTGTTTTCTGTCTTTTTATTGATTATAAGCCATGAAAATAATTATTGGCTTATCAAATTATTAAGGCTGAAACACTGAATATCTGTTTCTTCCTGTTTTTCACACACACACATTAAAGAATGTTTATTTAACTTATAGATATGAATATAGTACAATATAATAATTTATGTATTTATTTATATTCAATATTTTGAAGTTTATATGAAAGAAAAAATAATAAACTTCATGTAATTTCTAAATGCACATATATATATATATATATATGTGTGTGTGAGTGTGTGTGTGTGTTTTAATACAAACCTGTACTAGATGTGTTATAACGTGATCTTCCTGTGGAAAAACAGACTTCTCTTTAGTGACATATGCAGGACTCATTTTGTCCAATCCACCCCTTACACTAGATTACAAGCTCACATTTAGATCTTTTAGTAATTTGTTTCACTTTGATATATGACAAAATAAAGGTCTCCATATCATCAAAACATTACAATTACAGTAGATTAGAGACATGAGCAGACCTATAAAATCTACATAAAAAGCACTTGTAAAAACTTTGTGTTAGTTTCTATGTGACCTTCATATAAAAGAACGACAGTGGTAAAGTTATGTTTCTAGTTTAAACCCCTGGGAAGTGCCTGCTGTTGAAGACATGCTCATATACAAGTGTACATGCAAACCCACGCAATGGTTGCATCTAAATACTGAGCTTCGTCTGACACTAGCAACGATACAGGTCCGGCAGTCCCAAGGTCCTTGGCGGTGTCAGACACAGACTTTCACACTACTTGGGCAAGCATTGATTGTGCTGGCCTCCAGGGGGTTTCCTTAATGTACTTAGAGCTCAATAGTATGGCTATAGCTCTTCAAAGCAGCACCCACACCGGCCCCGTCCGCACAAGTCACCGCAAAAATTATTGTGGCTTTGGCAATGAGTAAGTGTCTTCAATATCTGCAGCATGTCCACCTGCGGGGTTTCATAAGCTCACCGCCGAACAATAGTTATGGCTTTGTCCCTGTTTTTATGAGCTATCCGTCTTGTGTTTCTGCGATCTCCTGGTGTATTGTGATTAGGAAGCCCGCTGAAAAAGCCGTGTTCCTCCCCTGTGTTATTAAGTGCCGTTATCTCCCTTAAGCCCCGGTTGTTTACTCGCTTGCATCCACTCATGTAGAACAGTTTTAGCCACATTTCATGTAGATGTCCAGTGCTCTTGTATGATACGTCCTTTATTAGGGATAGTGGGAAAGCGAAGGGATCAGGGAGGGCTAGAACTGAATATTGATGTGTGTGTGTGTGTCGGCTTCACCTCTGCATGAATACGGGCAGTGCTGCTAGAGTGTTAACAAGCCAAATAAGTCCATTAAACTCGATGTTGGCCCGCGCCTGAGGAGACCTCTCTGTGGAGAAGGGGCTGGCAGGAACCTTTGGCTGGCTTTCGCAGGCAGCTTCCTCCTTTTCATGGAAAACTAAAGAATAGCCATGAGATGAAGGCCATGCGATGTGTGTCAGAAAAAAAAGTGCTTTCACAGCAATCACAGCGTCAGCATTGGCTGCTGTTGGGCTCACATGTATGTACCAGCTGGCTTTGAGTCCCTCCCATACGTAGCAGAACGCTCCTCATCCTTTGGATCAGGCTTCGATGGTGTCGGGCAAATGTTTATCGGCCGAACATACGGCCTTGTAGGATTCACCCCCCACACAAAATGTGTTCACTTTCATGGTTCTGCTATTGTATGTTGTGCAGTAAGTCCAAATATTCATGAGCTCTGTCTTTGGCAACCAAAAGACAAGATGGTCTCATTGAATTACAAATAGGGAGCGCAGCCCACTTTAGATGAATACTGTCATTCCTCTGTCGAAGCACTTTAGCCTTGCTGGGGTGAGTTAGCAGTTTGGAACACATGAAACTGGTGAATTTCAGACCATGCTTGGGTCAGTTTTTCATGCATAACCGGTGTTTTTATAATTGTTTTAGTAATATTTAAAAGGGTAGGTTACTGGGAAAAAAGGAGAGTAAATTATGTCATCAAATAGAGTTCAACATCAAAATGTATCTTTTTTTGTAATTAATAGAAAAGAAAGTCATATAGTTTTGGAATGACATGTGGGTGCGTTAATAATGAATTACATATATAAACAATTTTATTTGCAATTATTTTGTTTCTGGTGCATGCAATTAAATATATTGACATATACAGCAGTTCAAAACTTTAGGGCCAGTAAGATTTGAATTGAATTGAATTGAATTGAATTTTTGCATGAACAAGTTAATACTTTTATTTAGTAAATGGTAACACTTTACAATATTGTTCATTAGTGAACAACATTAGTTAATATTACCTAAGAATTTACTAATGCATTATTAAAATCACAAGACTTGTTTTTTAACATTAGTTAATGCACTGTAAACTAATATGAATAATAATAAACAACTGCATTTTCATTAACTAACATTAACAAAGATTAATAAATAACATAATAAATGCAATGCACATTGTTTGTTTATGTTAGAAAACAAATTAAGTAAATTTAACCAATGACACCTTATTGTCAAGTATTTCCCAATAAAAAATAATGCATTTTTTACATGTCAGTAAAGACATTTATAATGTTACAAAGTAATAATAAATGCTATTATTTATTAACTTATTAATGCTGGGGAAAAGTATGGAAGCTGTTTTCCACATTTCAACACCAAAAAGAAATGTTTCTTGAGCTTCAAATCAGCATATCAGAATGATTTCTGAAGGAAAATATACTTAAATTAAAAACAGGAACTTTATATTTTACAATAAATTTACAAATTAATGCATCCTTAATGAGCCTATAAAAAAATTAATTTTAATTATCAAAGATACAAACAATATGATACAATATGTTTTATTTCTCTTGGAAATTGCGTTGCTAATCCATTTCTAGGGGGCACTCGGATTGAATGGGCTTCTGCAAGGAAAAGAAGAGATATTGTCCTGGAGTGATGTAAACCTGAACCCCTCAGGATTGCTTAGACTATTCAGCCCCTGAGAGGCATTCAAGAGCCCCTGCGGTTCTTCAGGAAGTGGCTGCCTGTATCAGCTGCTGCACAACCCCTCTACCCGTCTTCTGAAGTGTGCTGTCGTTTGAAAAGACTCTATTTAATGAAAAAGACCAAAGCAGAAGTAGCCGACTTAAACAAACAAGAATAGTTATTGGGCCCTGCTGAGACAACAGTAATAAGCAGCTAACGGCATCCGAGAGAGCGGGAGAAAGGAGGGGGCATGCGACGCCACAAGTGGAATAAGATTGCCTCTTGTACAATTTAAAGTCTTTCAGCCCCATCCCAGTTGTCTTGGACAGGCCACATTGCACATTTATTACCCCATTCTCCAGAAACTTGATTTAACATGGACGCTCCATGTCTCCGCTTATCGCAGAGCTCAAATAAAGCATTCCTTGCCTTGTTATGTTTAGTTGAATTAGCGGGCTGGTAAGTGAGCCTCTCGTGTTGGTAGGAATATTATTGTGCAAAGATATCGTGCCCTGTGGAGGATCATTAAAAACCATGCCTAATAAATATGGATGACTCACAGTGTCAAAACCATTAGGCCAATCAGCCTCTCTGCAAGCTGGGCCTTAATTTTCAGACTCTACCTGCAAAATTAAACACACACAGGTCATTAAAAGCAGCAGAAAGGTGCAGCGTTGATGCCGGAGCAGTGATTACTGTCACACTCTGACTGGCACGAGCCATTGCTAGCTCAATTTTTATTGTGGCTACGAAAATGTGCTATAAGCTTCTTTCCAAAAGCGAGTGAGCTGTCTTGCTTTTTAAAGCCTGCATAGATAGCTGCCTTTGAAGATAGCATCCTAAACAAAATGTGAAGCGACTTATTTGGAACAACTCCGCGTGACGCACAAATAGCACTATTCATAGGGCTGGGTAAAAATAATCAGAATCTTTATTTAAATGATCTCCAGTTGAAATCCCAAGGTCGAGCTTTCACTCTATTTTCATTAGTCGTGTGAAAACCTTTTTTTGCTTCTGAATCAATGGCACCTGCTGATGCATCTTCAGAACCGCCACAAATGAACTAAATTAATTTGTGAAGTGCGTTTTGATTGTGATGCAATGCGTATAGTTGGTACTATATGGTTTGAAACCTCTATATGGTATGAACATGGGGAATGTGAATTAAATTCATTCATATTGCATCAACTATGCTGTTACTGTCACGTGAACTTGGTTCTTTGCCATTCACCAATCCTCTCCTTTGGCCTCATGGGATAGTAAAGTCTCCATTGAGTGAGCACTCTGTCATTTAAAGGGGAGGTCTAATGCTATTTCATGCATTCTGGCTGATAAAGAGTTAGATTCTCATGCAAATCATGAGAGTCTCAAGGAAATGAGTTGGACTTATGACCCTAAAGACACTTTGTATAAGTTTCAGAACGTTTGAAGAGTGCACACATTTTGACCAGAGCAAGAGCACTTCTATCAGCTTGCTTCATTTAGGTTAATTCTGGATCAGATCTACATGTGGCTGGATCTGATTTTTAGCCATAGTTAGTTTAAGTCAATAATGATTTTTTTTATGTTATGTTATATTTTTATCAATGTCACAGCTTGCAGACGATTGCTATGCAAAACTTTTGCATGCTTGTGACGCTTTAGCTCCACCCACAGCACACATCCAAGAGCTCGACTGTTTTCTGAAAGGAGAGTAATTCTTATCTGTCTTTTATAAATCTAATAAAACAACAACACTTTTTGGATATATGAAGGATGCAATACTACGGATGATTCAGATGAGACTGGCTGAAATTGTGTGAGCATTTACTGCATTTACATTTTTGTTCAGTTCCCATAATATTTACTAAATGTAAGATGGATAATTTGACAATTAATTTGTATGAGGAATATTTATGTAGGCTTCCGGCGCACACAACAGCTGGATTTACCAAGGTTTACGGAAATAATTGTTTATTACATAGCCCATTCAAAGACTTGTTCAAATGACATAAATGCTTATTTGCTGTATGCAAACAGTATAATACTATTTCATATAGCCTACCATTCACAGTACTTTTCACTTTTGTGTAACAGTTCTATCACATTTATTTGGCAGAGCGTTTAAACAAAGACTATAAACTATTATATATGGAGAAAGGGCGCTGCTGTGTGTCTGGCACAGGCTTTCTCTGAGAGTCAAAACGAAAGCCTTCCAAAATCAATCACTAATGGTCTTGTTCATAGTCATGAATATTCATATTTTTTGAAGTTTTAAATGTAAGTGTAGTGGTCAAACACATCTTTAGCATGTTTATATATATATAAAAAAACAATAGAAAGCTTAGTGAAAAGGCTCTGAGACTGCCTACATCGTCAATGGATTTGGCCATCATATTCCAGAAACAGGGTAAAATCTTCCTTGACAGGAAATTTTATGGAAATGCTGACTTCTGCTCCGTGGCTTGGTTCAGCACAAATGAAGTCTTTACACTTTGACTGTAAGTTCCCTTTAAGCTGAGGGTGAATGCATAGGCAAATTAAGCTGAGCATGTATTTCTCTGAAGTGTGACTAACCGTGTGTCAATCAGAGTGAGGCAGGCAGCCTGTGTGCTATCAGAGGAGCTCCAGCGGCAGAGCTCTTCACTGCGCCCACAGCCACCCACCGCCGGCCACACAGGACCCAGAGAGAGGAGAGCAACGATGCCGAAGCTCACAGCAACACAAAAGCCCCTTTTCATCCCTCTTTTCCTTTTATAAAAGTGTCGCTTTATCTGTTGGCGACGCGCTGAATAGGCGAGAGCGCTGCTCTGGCTACACAATCCAAGAGGAGGAGGGGATGAAGGGAGGGCCGAGTGGAAAATGTCTCCATCAGTTCTTAATCTTTCTGGTCTCCTCCAACAAAGCTGTCACCTTTGAGGAGATCTCTGTTGAATTATTCAAAACGCAGGTGTGTCGGTGCGGCGACAGCCCCCAGCCCACGGGACGTGCCGCTCACCGTTCTGTTCACCTTCTCTCCGATCCGGACACCCAGAGGCTCGAACCAACACAACCGGATGAGTTGTTTTCTAATCCACACAAAGGTAGCCTTTAATTGAAAACACGTCTCTGGTGATTTTACCTCAATATTGACTGTAAACTACTTGCTTTCCCACTTCTCTCTCTCTCTCGACGTCTCTATTGATATCCGAGCACGAGCACTCCATTAGATTAAAGTGTGAAACACAGACTCAAATGTGACTAATTGTTTTAAGAGGGTCCTGAGACAAAAGGGTCAATGAGACCTCAAAGTGAGATGAAGACAAATCTGTCCACCTGCAGACAACAACACCAGAAAAAACAAAAAGGTTGCACCGTGTGTGTGTGTGTGTGTGTGTGTGTGTGAATTTACGGAAACTGAGTTTGAACTTTCTAATCAGATTATTCTGAATCATTGCATTGTCAGCATAGAAACCAAATTAGGACTTTTAATTCCAATGCAAAGTATTCCTCGCAGGCGTTTTTCCAGGGGACCCTTTCAGCTAATAGCATCAGTGTTCTTTTTATTTATTCACAGGCTGTTTGTAATGATAGTAAACACAGAGATAAAAGCTAATGAAATACTTCCTCGCTAATGCATTCAGCCGTCCTCCGGTGAAGCTCTCTGACAGGTCCATGACTGAAGTTGTGACAAACACGCAGTCATTCTGCAGGTTTGTGTTATGTAAATGGAGACAAAGAGCCGGGCTCTAAATCTGAGTGATTGTTGGTAAAAGCAGCTGCTGGGTCTTATGATGCTTTTAACGCCGCTGTAATCCATCGCAGCTCATTGGAGGATGGAGGGGCCTGGTTGTACTTCACACTATGCTAGACAGATAAGTGTGGACACGGGCAGTGGACAGGTGATTTATAGAAATATGATATGAGATGACTGTCTTTCAGTTGACATTCCAATAGGGAGGAGTGCTAGAAACTGGCGCTCTTCTGTGTCTGCTTAATCAAATTTTGGGGACAAATTTGTTCCCAAAAGAGCTTTCATTTATAAATAATTGTATTGTTTTTGTGAATGTTTAGAAAGCTATCTGTTCAATTATGGTATTTATAATGAGCTGTACATAAAAACAGCATAAGTCTGTGGAATGATCTCATTCGTTTGTTTTGTAATATTGTTGGGTAATTCTCACGAATGTATTGATAATTTTACTTTATATATAATAATTTTAATTTTTTGATATTAAATATCAAAATATGCAATATTACAATAAATATATAATTTGTAATAATATAATCAGTGTTGTGCAAGTTCACACTTTTCATGAACTAGTTCAAAGTTCAGTTCACACATGCTCAAAGTGAACTGTTCACGTTCATAGCTCACTATTTAATTTCTGAACTAGTTCAAAGTTCAGTTAATTTTATTTTTATGTGCGCTATATAGTCTAAATCAGTGGTTCTCAACCTCAACCCTGGTCATCACGCACCCTGCTCTGCGTATTTTGCGTCTCTCTCTTTGTTAACGCACCTGATTCTGATAATTAGCTCATTAGAAGAGAGCTCCTTGCATGGGCTGTGTTCCCA
>JAUCMT010000068.1:9745705-9819058 GCA_032357475.1 Enteromius thamalakanensis
CGACTGTCCTTGGCTTTACACTACGTTACCCAAGATGCACTACACACAAGCGCTGAGCGAGAGTCAGCCTGTGCATTGAGTGACAACGCAACGACCTCACTCGACTCATCAGGTGAAAAAAAATCCCGATGTTTAATTGCATTCTAACAGTGAACGACGTCTACACCGTTCATCACGCATAAAATTCACGTTCAAGTTCTTGATTTACTAATAAGTTGCGTTCAGTTCAAAGTTTACTGAAATTTGAACGTGTACAATGAACGCGTTATTTTGAACTCGTTCATGCACAACATTGAATATAATATTGTTTTATCATGACTACTCTCTAAGAGATTGGCATGGTAATGTATTTGGTCTTGGCGGAGGAGGCTGCTGCTGTGGCAGAGCTAGTATGGAGACTTGCTACTACAAACACATCCACAACATGCTGCTGCTGAGCAGGCAAGAAATACTGCTGCTGCACATATAGTGTAACAAACATGATGATATAACAAAGCAGGAGACATAGAAGGGACAATACAATATAAGCCAAATATATGCTGAATATAAGGATAACTTCTGCATCAGTGGACATGCACACATAAAGATGAACAGACAAGACAACCCAACAAAGCAGGTCTATCGTCAAAACATATGTACTCCTGCTCCAAAGAGCCATGTGAAGTGCATGTATTACTATCTTTAGAGGTGGCTACGACGGTATTTTTCTTCTGTGAGAGAAAGTGGAGTTGTCATGACACTGCATGCAGCTACAAAAAACACGACACAATAAAAACGTACCTTAGAAAAAACGAACGTGAACACTTGAGATTACGCCGATGTAGACTGTATGGTGAAGCCCAGTCAAAACATGTGAACAAGAATGCTTATTTAATTCAGTTCATATCTGTTACTATCAGTGTGTCCTCAGAGTGATTAGATGCTCTAAACACCTTTGCTTCAGATGTATAAATTGATGCTAAATGCTGCTGCTAATATGCAGAAAATGTCGCTGATGCATACAATGATTGATTGCACACTAGTTATCATGGGGGGGAAGAAAATCTTTATTATTATTATTCAAAAGGTAGTTCATTTAAAATTTTGGATTAAAATTCATCCTTGACATTTCTTTATCATCCCCCCCCCCCCTTTTTTAGGTCTGTAGATTATTAATATATTTAATTATACTAAATTATTATTCAGTTTTATAACATAGCTGTCACGCTGTGGGCGTGTTCTTGTGTTTATGTTTGATCATGTCCATGTGCTTCTTTGTTTTCATTCTGTTCCATGTGCTTGTATCATTTGTAACCCCGCCCTTGTAATTAGTGTTTGATTCCCTGCCAGCTGTGTTGTCCAGGTGCCTTCAGTCTTCGTCTTGATTAGTCTTTGTATAAACTCACTGCTCTTGTATGTTTGTCAGTCTATGATGTTTCTATATATAATACATACTACATACTGTTACCATTGCTGTTGAAATGATGCGTTTTGTGATAAACCCACATGGAAAGAATCTATATGAGGATATATGTGCCTATATTAAACCTATATGCAGTATATAAGCGCATATATGATAATATATATGCTGCATATATGCATATATATGCCACATATAGGCAAAATTGAGGTGCATATATGTGCAAATACAGGCCATATACTGTAGGTATACGAAAGTCGTGGTCTAATGGATAGGGAGTTGGACTTGTAACCCAAAGGTTGGGGGTTCAAGTCCCACGTCTAGCAGGGATTGTAAGTGATGGAAATGAATAAGCAGCTCTCTCTTGACCTTCAATACCATGACTGAGGTGAGACACTTGGATGGTTTAAAAGTTATTTTTATATATTTTAATAATTTTACTAATATATAGGTGAACATGTATGTGCATATAATATAGGAAAACGGCCAACTTTATATATGTCACATATATGTACGCATATTTTAATAATATATAGGTGAACATATATGTGCATATATGTACATATAATATAGGAAAACGGCCAATTTTATATATGTCGCATATATTAAAAACCTATATGAAAACATATATGTTTATATAGGTTCTTTCCGTGTGGGTAAAACCACATAGCCCTATATGCAATTGTAGTGTTTTATCGAAGGATATGTTCATAATGTGCCAAAAAACCCACAGTGGTACACTTCGTAGTTCTTCATCCTTTTTTCGTTGCAACCTTTAGGGGAAGTCATTGATTTGTGGGGTGTTTTATGCGGCACATTTTCGATCTTATCAAAATTCTAATTATTTTATATCCGAGGACCCACATCACATTAAAGCCCTTCCCACTCAAAGCATAAATGCGTCACAGCAGTCACAGTCACCATGACAATAACCGTCCCTCTCTCCGAGTCTTCATCGCCTACTCGTTTTCTGATCTGCCTCCATCTTTGTGAGCAGGCTGTGTGTGTGTGTGTTTGAGGGAGTGAACAGAGCTGAATGGCTTTGAGTGGCCAGTCTGTCAGGTCACCTGTAGACAGTGATGGTGGGAGAGGGCTGCAGGCTGAGCCAGAGGGGATTTCTAAAGAAGCCCGAGTGCCCTGATTCACTCTGAATCATTGAAAGCCCTCACCATCCACCACAGAGACCTGTTCTGTCTCTTTCTTAAACAAAATGGCTAAAAGCATTTCACAGAAACACAAACACGGACCCAGGAAAACTAAAAGTTGGTCTATGTGGCCTCATTAGGTGCTACAACCACATGTTCTTATTCCGTATCTATCTATATTTGTTTTGTCTTGCCATTTAATGTATTTCTTACCTTTCTTATCATTTTTTAAATGTATTTCATTATGTTCTTCCAGAGTGTGTTTTGCTTTGATCAAATTGAGTCTGAATTAATGCCAGTCACATATCTTAGAATATAAATGATAATCATATGATAAAACAGAGGTTTAAAGATTCAATGATATCTGTCAGATGGGTGTTGATTTGGTGCAAGGAGGGAAATTTGAAGGGAAAATAAAAGGTTGATTTAATTTAAAATGATGTAAATGACGGGGCTCTTTGGAAGCACAGAAATATTGGGGAAAATGAGGGGTTACGTCTTGGAATACTTCCATTTGAACAGTTTTAACAGTACTGTGCACTGATCCTAGCTACAGAGAAGCTGATACATGAGTATTGCTTAAAATGGAAACATTTCAAACACAAACCGAGCATTTGAGCTGCATACTCCTCCTTTAATGCAGCAGAGAATGTGACAGTATGTGTCAGAATGGTTTCCCCCTACATAGGGAGCATGTATTTGGTACGATAAACCTCTTCATTAGCCGGTCACATGTTACGCCCGAGGGCAGAAGCGTTATTTTTGTTCATTTGTCATCTTGAGCGCACAGCCGAGTGAACAGGGGTTGTCAGTGAATGCACAAGACAGCATGCATACATGCACACACACACACACACACACACACACATATACACATAGCAAGCAGCTTACTAGGACTCTGCTCATTGACCTGATAAATGCATAAGAAAATGCTGCAAAATAAACACACCAAGACATGTTTACTTTTGTATTTACACGTAAAATGGACTCCTGTAGTGTGTGTATTTGTATGCGCTTTAAACACATGCACACCAAAATAGACTAATGGTATTTGACTCTCTCTCTCTTTCTCTCTTTGTTCTTCGTGGCTGCAGGAACATTTCGAGGTGTCTGTAAGAAGATTGACCACTTTCCGGAGGATGCAGATTATGAGCAAGATGCAGCAGAGTATTTACTACGTAAGTCTGTCAGAACAACACACATCAGGGGCGTTTTCTCTGAGGAGGCAAGGCACCTCTTCAAAATAAATTGGATGAGAAAATAATCGGATATAAAAAAGGCAAAACAAATATTTCAAAATATGAGCTGAAATATTGTATAAATCACTAATTTTAATGAAAAAGCAGAGTGATATCAGCAGATGAGGAGGAGGCAGTGTCTCTTTTGGTTCTTATTGAGTTCCTATAGGCTGACATAAATGTAAGGCCAGGGGACGGTAAAATGGCCTCTGTCATGATTTGCTGGTTTTGTCAGTGCAAAAATACTCGCCTTGTGCGTCCCACAAATTACCTTCATTTGTCCAAATTGTGGACAACTGTCAACTAAACTGTCTAATTACAAACAATAGACTCAAACAACAAGCATTCAAATAACAACCGCCTATCAAAAATGCCATGCTTTGCACAAAAATATTAAACAGCACAACAAGCTTCCACCAGTGATAATAATCAGAAATGCAGAAGGATTTCTAAAGGATCATGTAACAAGATAAAATGTAAAACAAAATTGCTTTGCATCACAGAAAATTAATTTACATTTTTATAAATATATTTAAGTAGAAAATTGTAAAGATATTTTACAATACTAAATTTTTTTCTGTTTTTTTAATCAAATAAATGGCACCTTGAGGCTTCTTTTAAACATTCAGAAATATTACAGACTGTTAAAGGGATAGTTCACACGAAAATATACATTCTGTCATTAATTACTCACCCTCACTCAAACTCTGCATAATGGCATCAGGGTAACAGGGGACTAATTATTGAATAAAGTTATTATTTTTGTTTTCTTTGCATACAAAAACTATTCTTGAAGATTCGTAAAATGATGATCGATTCCTGATCTAAACAATATTCTTGCTACATGTCTGGATGTTGATCATGTTAATTACATTGCTGTCTATTTGAGGGTCAGAGTGCTCTGAGAATGCATCAACAATCAATTTGTTTTCCCAAAGATGAACAGAGGTCGTAGGGTTTAGAACGATTTGTACTTAATGACAGAAATTTGGGTTGTACTATCTTTTTTGAGTGGTTGTGCAAGCATAGAGTAATGTTATATTATTGGTTGCATATTGATACTTTAAAATAAAACTCTGTTCTCATGAGAACCTCAAATGAAATATGAATTAATACTGGACTAAAAGCTCAAACTTGAGTGAGTTCACCACGCTCACAGTCACAGCTCCCCGACTGCAACGGTCTCCCCCACACATCTCAAACATACACTCACAATCACCCAGACTGATCATATGCATAGAGAAGGGTCATATTGGTCAGATGGATTTTTCTCGTTTAGCCCTGCTGGGTTTCTTCAGTTTCTGCAATGACCTCCACACTTTTTAACATCTTATAGATTAGGTGCAGCGTGTCTTGAAATTGCTTGGTGACTGAAGCTGAACAAAGTAGATGCACGCATTCAAGCATGTCATGGTTTATGCTTAGTGATAAATCATGCTTACCCACAAGCCTTTACACTGTCATGGCCGTTTGGTTGTACTATTTAAGTGACATCTTTTTTAACTGGCTCCCCTGTGTAAATTCCTACATATTCTTGGAATGTGTTAGTGCTTTCATTTCTGCGTTTGCTTGTGTATCAATTACATTATTTACAATGACGTGCCAAGCAGATTCCCGTGATTATGAACCAATCACACTTTAAAGAGATACTTCACAAAAAAATGAACATAGTGTTATTATTTACTCAGCCTCATGTTGTTATCAGCTGTTATTTTGTCCTGTCGAACGGAAAAGTAGATTATTTTTAGCAATCGTTATGCATGAATAAACATCAATGAAAACTTTTGTAGTGGTGCGGCATCGATCTGGACTGGATTTCTTTTCATTTCATGATATTTATTCATTCCCTGCCACTCACTCACCCACCCACATTCATTTATTTTATTTTACCTCTGTTCAATTAGAAATGTGAACAAAAAATGGCAAAAATAAAGTAAGTCGAGGTGGTTTCTCAGTGATGTCCATTTATCAAAAAGCTGCAAAATCAATCATGTGTAATTTAAATAAATATGTGAGGAGGGGGAATACACACAATACTGCTAATGACCCATAAATACACCCTGGACATCAGTAATTAGACCTTTTACAGTAATAGGCATTTAGAGATACAATTGTACATTATAATGTTATTTGCATGATAATTATTAAATAATAATGTTTTTGGAATTATATACGCTTTTGGCGAATATGCAAGTCAAGTGTGGGGAAATAATAACCATACCTGAAAATACAGTTATGCATTCAGTGGGGTTGGAAACATGTTATTTCTGATGTGTGAAATATATAGTGGGTTAATCTTCAGTGATAGTGTTGAATGTAGTGATGTTCATCTTGTATAGATTATTTTTTAACTTTTCCTTCATTTCAATGTATAACAGAGTGTAATGAATTATAAAAAACATGTAGGGCAGTGATTCAAAAATTGGGCAACTTGCAGCTGATGGCGGATGGATGGGGTTTTATGCATATTAATGGTGTTTTCACATATACAGGTATTACACTCTAATTACTGTTATTAATTACTCACCCTCATCTCGCTCCAAACCTGTAAGACCTTCGTTCAACTTCAAAACAAAAATTCATATATTTTTGATGAAATCGAAGCACTTTCTGTCCCTCCATAGACAGCAATGAAACTGCCGTGACTGATAAGAGGAAATAAAATGGTGAATAAAGCCATTATTTTTGTTTTCTTTTTAAAAAAATAGTATTCTCGTAGCATCATAAAATTAAGGTTGAACTTCTGATATCATATGGACTAATTTAACAATGTTCTTAATATCTTTCTGTGCCTTGACTGTATCAGTTGGGTTGCTTAAAAATATCATATTTAAGTGAACTATCCCTTTAAACCTTTTGAAACAAGTGAACACAAAAGGGAACAATCTCAAAGTAACCTCAGTGTTTTTGGTGTACAAAGAGGACGCAATGGAACCATTAAAGGACCCAAAATGGAAACCATCTTAAGACCACCTCCTGAGGCTTGTTTTTGGGTCAGAGATAATTTGGTGGGTTTGAGTTATGTGATTTTAATTAAAAGTCAAAAATAAAAATAAAACACACAGATGAATCTTGCATTTAGAAAGCATAGGAATTAATATTTTTATTCAGAGTTTAAGGCACTTTCATGTTTTTATTGTTCAGTTAGTGGCTATGCGTATGGATATGCGTATTTGTATGGAAAGGTGTAGAGAGTGAAAATTAGTTATTAATAAAAAATGTTTTTTTGTTGTTGAAAAATACAAGCATATCGTTTTTTGTTTGTTTGTTTTTTTCCTTTAACAAAGACTTTAGCTTTATGAAGAGACTGATGTGAAGTGAGATCGTACTGCATGTAAACACCAGACCAGAGCAAACGGGGTTTCTGCCAATAACTATTTACACTAGACATCTCAGAGTAAAGTTTCACAGGGGGCGAGTCTAACATGATCGGTGTCAGCATGTCGACGGAGAAGCCACAGATACAGACATCCTACCCAGAGTCCTCTGCGTTACAGCTCCATTTGCTGCCCTGTTCATTATGCTGTTGGCATGTGATTCAAAACAACGCAGTGAAATACATTGATGAGCATTACAAATATACGTTTCTGAGCAAAAAAAGAGAGCTGATTTTAAAGGCAAATGCAGTTGAAAAGCTTTTCCCTTCTCTGTTTTTTTTCTCTGCCTTTGATTCTCTCTATCTTTATCTGTCTCTCTCATGGCGCACTTTAGTTGCCCTTGAGATGGCTGTTTCTCCCTGTGAGCATTGTTCTAATTTCTCTGTTATTCGTTTGAAGCAGAGGGCCGTGTCCTCTGGCCTAACATGCTCTGCATGCAAGTTCAGACGGGCATTTCACATTCTGCCCTTAATATCTTTGTGTACAAAATGCCCACCGCACAGACTTCAGGGGATTCACGAGGCTGATAACCTCGACTTGTTAACCAGAGAGGCCCGTCAGTCCAGTTTGCAAAAAATGAAAAGTCTCAGCCTAGCACGTACTGTAGAAATGTTTCAGTTGTCCCACTGAGGTCTTACTCTACGTAGATCTTAACTGTCAGCGAGACGATGGACCCATCAAGGACGCAGATGTCATCCTTTTTGTTGCATGCTAATGCTCTGTACAATCCTCCTCAATAAATATCTCTCGTTTCCAGTTGTAATTAAGCACGGCTCGGCCACTGATCCATTTTTCAAGGATGGCAGGAAAATTGGATGATGGAGGAGTATTTTGTCTTCCCCTGGGCATGAATATATTAATGAGGTGTGTCATGGGAGACTGCTGATCCACTGAGGAGAGAGAGAAATGAAGGAGAGGGAAGGAGAGTGATGTTTGCTGGAGAAAGACAATGAAGCCATAGCGCAGTTTTTTTTGCGAACAACTTCACAACTGATGGACAGTGAACGTGTGGACCTGCGCATCTGCTTAATAATCAAACGATATATAAAGTCATCAGAGATGCTTCATAAATGGTCAAAGCAAAGGTTTTTGCTTGTTACTTTTCAGAATAGGCCATTCAATTGAAATTTCAACTGGAATGACCAAAATGAATAAACACGGTGAGGTTTTAGTAGTTGTGCAAGAAAACAAATAATTTTGTAATTCATTTGGACTTATTCTGACATTTTTCCCCCTTTCAGGCTCACCACAGATCATCCTCATATTTATTTGTTTTTTACGGTGGATACCTTTCCTATTAATTTTGACAAACATCACAAAAAAACACCACAAAATGTCTGGCACATTAATTTCAGATATTATAGAAATAAACATGTTTTGGTATAAATTAGAGCATCCTTAAAAATGAACTGTACCTATAAATGTTTTAATTTATAAAATATAATGAAAACATATTTATGAAATATATACATTATATTTTTATTTTGCATTTCATCATGAAAAATCATTACTGTCAAATGCACTGGCGTAAAGGATAATGCAAAGGCTAAATTTCAGAAAGGCGAAACTGACATATTTTCCTATCACATCCCCTTGTTATTTCATCTGTAGACATGATTGCACCTCTTGTCCCGAAATATTTATTTCTTAGAGGAGAGGCGTTCAGAAGGGCAAATGCTGCAGCGCTGCGGTATGCATAGCAATAGCGTACTGATAAGGGCAGTCAACTAGGCTATTGACATTGATCCTGACACTCTCAGACGCCCCTCCTTTAGCTTTTATCCTATTTCTGAAGAGCCTGATCAAGCTTGATCTGAAGCAGAGTGAAGCAGCGAGGAGTTCAGCCAGTCTGAGAAGCCTCGTGTGGGCTGCGTTTTCTGAGCCGGAACTGTCCACAAATAATTGGAAGGAAGAATGAAGCATTTTGGACACATGCTGTCTGTTGCAGTGCTCAGATATGTGAAGACTTAACTAAACACGGCGCTTCAAGGAAACATTCTTTCTCCAAGTGTTTCAATGCTGGGTTATTAGACGAAATACCTTTAACGAAACTTGTGTGTACCATAAAAGTCATTGTATCAGTAAAAAGGCATAGTTCACAAATGTTATCATCTATTCACCAACGCGCCGTTTTTTTAGTTTAGGTTGATTTGGTTTCAACAGAGCAAAATGTTACATATATACTTATGCATATAAAAATATAAATATATTCTTGTTGAACTTTCTATTATTTAATAAAATCCTAAAAAAAATTCAAGAAATAAAGAGTATTAAGCAGCACACATTCTTCCTTAAGATATAAAATCTATTTCCTGACATCTTAAATATATGGACAATTTATATTGAATAAAAATACCTCCTTACCTTAAAGATTGTATTTATACCTAGTCTAATTTATTTATGTTAGTCTCTAGGATTCGTTTTACTTTAAAAAAAGGAACATTACCACTAACAAGATTCACCCAACATAAAGTGATTATAATTTTTTTTAGTGTAAGGATAATGTTTGGCCTGTATGTGTGCTGTGCAGTGATAACAGTAGCTGGCGGTGCAGTATATTGTTTATTTTAGTACAGTTTGCCTCCAACTAGCATCCAATGTTTTCTAAATTATCGATTTTAGCATAAATGAACATTTGAATACGATCTGTCTTTCACTTAAAAATATTTTCTGACTCTTTATAAGATGAGTTTCCCTCTGTATTAATTCCAGTGACACTAATGTGGTTGGCTTTACTTGTATCTCCCTCAGGAGCGGTGAGAGCGTCCAGCATCTTCCCCATCATGAGCGTTGGACTTCTGTTCATGGGAGGTTTGTGTGTGGCTGCCAGTGAGTTTTACAGGAGCAGACACAATGTCATCCTCAGTGCTGGAATCTTCTTTGTCTCTGCTGGTAAGAGATTAAACCCACTGCATCAGTGCAAGCGCGCCACTCAGCCTGTTTATATTTTTAGATTTAGCATACTTCCCGAGCCGCAGTCAGTTGTCCGAACCGGGGTTTCCCCACAAGATGGGGAGGAGTACTCCATATTGGTTTCAGAATACAGCGTGTCGAGAATGGATTGGTTCACAGACAGGTTAGGACGTCGCCCTCCCCGTAGACTCCACAGACTCATGTTGACTTCCCAGATTAACTCTGATTATTGACAAAGGAAATAGATGGGCCCGCTCCAGCAGTGTAAACAAACAGCAGGCCGGCATATTGACCCACTGCTGTAGTTCTGGCCTGGGAAAAGGGTGACAGACGGGGGATCCTCAAACAGAACTGCATGTTGGTCAAATATTTAGAGAAGACCCCATTAGGACCTCATGAGCACACAAATGAGCCAGACTCCCTCCGTTACAATTGAATTATGATGAATCAGCCATCACGATTGCAGCGAGCGGGCTGCCAGAGCGTCGCTTTGTACACAACAATGCGCTTGCAATGGCCTCGTCCTATTGGTTATGATCTAAATATTCAACGGCAAACCGCTAATTATTTACCCTTCACTATGATGGCGATGATAAAAAGCTAATTAAAATGTTTCAATTGTTCTTTTTTTCTGCGTTCCGCATGGCTGATAAGCGATGCATTCTTGTGTAATGATACGGAATGATGAGCCACAGCTGCGTGCTGAGCGGTAACTTTCTCTCTTCTCTCTTCTCTCTTGCCCTCTCCTCTGCTGTTAGGCCTAAGTAACATCATTGGCATTATCGTGTATATATCGGCCAATTCAGGCGACCCCGGCCAGAGCGACTCGAAGAAGAGCTACTCGTACGGCTGGTCCTTCTACTTCGGCGCGCTCTCCTTCATAATGGCAGAGATGGTGGGTGTGCTCGCCGTGCACATGTTTATCGAGAAACATCGGAAGCTGCGCGCCAAGTCCCGCACCGAGCTGATCAAGAAGTCGGCCTTCAGTCGTATCCCCAGCTACCGCTACCGATTCCGCCGGCGCTCCAGCTGCCGCTCCAGCGAGCCGGCCTCACGTGACGCTTCACCCATGGGCAAGAGCGGCTACACAGGCCCCGCTGCGGCAGACATCTCCATGTACACCCTGTCCAGGGATCCCTCCAAGGCGGCAATGGGCACCTTGCTCAACTCCGAGAGGGAGTTTTTGCAGGCTCACAACTCCAACGCCAAGGACTTCAAAGATGCGGCCAGCAGGAGGACCACTCCAGTCTAAAAGAGAGTTTAAACACAGAGGAAGTGCCACGGCCAAGACGTTACAACCACAGACTTGAGCTGGACCCCAGCAGGAGGAAGAATTCACTCGAGGCCTGCAGGGCTATAACCCTCTTTCTATAACATTATATATAAATATAGATGGTAATTGTTAGATCATTGGTGCTTCCTTTTAATCCTCATTTTTCAGTCACTGTTTCTGTCGTTTCACCTGACTCACTCATCCCTCCCCTAAGGGCTACTCGAGTAGAATGCTAGTCCTCTCCTCTATGTCATTTGTTCAGCGACTGGAGTTCCTGAAGAGGTAGCCCAGCGAAACTGTGAAGCCCTCTGAGGGGGAGGATTGTAACGCTTCTGACAGATGAACCGAAAGGCTGTCCTGATACTCGCCTTATGCACAGCTCAGTAGCCCATAGCTGGTGAGTGCTGCCTCACACTCACAAGATTGTATACATTGTTGGTTTCTCTCCCGGGTTGGAAATTGAGCCCACAACTATTAGTGCCACTGTCTCATGCTGATCACCCCCCCCTCCAAATCATCCCACCTACACGCTGCCCACAAGCTACTTGGCTGGGCTCTGCATGCCATCCACACAGTTCTGTTATTTATTTATTTATTTATATATATTTATATATTTTTATGTTTACTCCCATTATTTCCATTGCAAACCCTTCTGCATAAACTTTTATAACAGGGTTAAAATGCTTGTTATTAAATATGATCTTTTAGCCCACCAAAGTTTTTTGGTATTACATTATTTTCTTTGAGATTTTAATGATTTACAATTTTCTGTGATTTACAATGAGGTTTACTGGAGGCCCTTGTGCTTATTAATATGGATATCGTGATCATTATTATACCGTTTGGTTTTTTTTTCCGTCTGTTAGCAAACGAAAAGCAGTTGGCTGCCAAATGTAGATTTCTTAATTGTCTATAGTTAAAATATTTTTGGAGAAAATATCGTTCATACATTTACCAAAAGCTGTGCATCAAGAGTTTATAAAAATCATAATGCTATAAAATCAAAAAGAACTGCCCTGTGTACCTGTGACCGTTCACATATCATGAATAGGCAAGCCTCTAAATGGGCTGATGGGATTTTCAGGTTCAAGTCTATACACAATAACAAAACAACAACAAACGCTATGCTTATGAACATGCATAAAACACTTCTTTGAAAATATATAGCCTACTGCTCATTCTATCTACATTAATGCTACATCAATGCTATACTGAACTTAACTACAAAATATAAACGTATACTGTACTAATTTAGTTGCTTAGTTAATGTTATCAATATCATACTGATGAATATAAACTCCAAGGGCTTTTGGTTTTCAAATAAGAAGCATACAAGGGCTTTAAAGAAGTTCAGCCAACAGAGAAAACAACAAATCCGCCCTTAAAAAATAGTTACATTGAAAAAAGAGAGAAATTCTTTACCTGACAATATTCATGTATGCAGAAAACACATCCAGATGTAATGATATAATGTATACAGTAAGTTTTTCCTTTGCATCTGTTGCAACTATTAATCCCCTCATCAGCTAGCTAGAAACGGAAGTAGATCCTGAAACATCTATAATAATGTAGTTTTTTCAGAAATTCACCTCATTTCAGAGCACCCAAGAGCTGACGTGCATGTACTTTAGCCTCCAGATTCATGCAAGCCAGTCATTCATCTCCCGTTTTATTTCATTCAGCTTACCGAAGTCATGCTAGCGATCTGCCGCCTCACTGGGAATATTACTGTAAATGTTGCCTTTTGTTTGGATCCACTTTCTGTTGTGAAATTGTGCTGTTCTGGGTCCAAAACTTAAGTGTTTCATATTTGAAGGAGCCCACTGGAGTGCATTGGGAACAGTCGAACAGTTTAACCCTTCAAGTCTCTCTCAGAGCACCTAGTGCCTGTCTACTTCTGCCTACTCCGAGTGCCCGTCGCCGGGTCTCTCACTTTCGCTCGCTTGCTCCTTCATCTCCATCACAGCCTTGCATCAGCTCCTCTTACCAGGACTGTTATTGCTCAGCCAATCACATCCATAGAGTCTTAGGCCCTGTCACTCACCACTTAGGCCTGCAACATTGTGTATGTGACCTCTTAATGAAAACAGCAGTCTCAGCTTGAAACATGCTGTAGAAAAAAAGCACACCTTTTAAATACAGTAGTTTACATCAATAAAGATAATAGTCAGAGAGATATTTAAAGATTTAGAAAAATAAAATCCGTTTTAAGAATGCCAACAATGCACTCTTTGTCTTCTTCGCAAAATGTGTGCAAACTGACCTTCAAATTTGAAAGGAGGAGGAAACAAGAGCATTGATGTATCATAACTACACTTTAAAAAACCAAGTTGTTTCAACTAGAAAAATCTTGTTACACCACTGACAACTATTTGTTTTGTTTAGTCAACTAAAATATTTTAGTTGTCACTTAATTTAAAATTAAGCAGCTAAAACGTTTTAGTTGACTAAACAAAAAGCCAGCGGGGTAACAAGAAACTTCTTTTTTTTTTACAATGTATTTTACAGTGGGTCTTCTGTTTCAGAATCAAAGATGGAAGAATATTAAAGTCAACATGAAATCAAAATGGACCCAGTTTACTTTCTTCATATACATTTCAAGTCATTCCGGTGCACATTATTCCAAAGAAATAAAAAAAGCATTGATTTTCCTTTTCACCTGATTTCAACAGGTCTCCAGACTAAATGAATATTGCGATTTCTTTGCAATTGCTTTTCTAAGCAATGCTAAAGAATATGTTTGTTAAATATTAATTGTTTTAGAATAACTTACGTCAGCTTGTATCCAAAATAGAAGTGACATTTCTAGTTCACTTTAAATGGGACATAATGGAAAAATTACTTGTGGTTCAGTAAAGAGTGAGCTAAAGGCTGCTTCCTTAAAAAAACACTTTAAAAGAGTCATTTGCTCATGAATCAAGCATCACGGCTCGTGCTGTGAATGAAACACTGATGTTGTCTCCAAAGTCTCTGAAGAATCTCTGACAACTGATAAACAACAGACCTAATGTTCCGATCACATGCATATGCAAAATCGTATGCAAATTCTTTTGCAACCTTACTGTGTGCTACTGCCCAACCAGATGCTATGCATTTTAATCAAAACTATGAGTGAGGTGAAATTAACAATTAAGTCGGAAATAATTAATACATTTTGAAAGTTCTGTGCATACTGCCTCTCAGAGAGAGAAATGCAACAAACACATGCTGATGTTATTATCGCCACTGTTTATTTTGCGCTATTTTAGTCCCAGTCTGGAGACTTGGGGAATCATTTCATGTTGACTTTAACAATGAAGACATATCCCTTCTATGTGTTTGCAAAGCAATGGCATCTTGCTCCGTGATGTTTAACTGTAACCTTGATACCTTGACTGAGAGGTCATGTGTGCCAGCTTAAAATGCCCTGTCTTCATACATCAGAAGATAAATCCTCCAGAGCGAAAACTGGAAAAGCATCTAAAAACATTCATCATCAGAAACTGCGGTAAAAAGCTTCAAGAGTCGCCTGGAAACATTTAAGTGAGTCGCAGGCACAGGTAAGACATTCATCTAGCTCAAGTGCTTCTGACAAGAGGAATGAGTGAGAGCTATCTGGGCAGTTCATCAAGCCCTCCTAGAAGGGCAGGGAATTTAGTATGCCAGAGAGAGCACAGCTTACCAGCAGCTTGTGCTATAAAATCAATAGGAGCCCTGTCTGTGGCGTATGAGCTTCAGGCTGCACCTCTTCATCTTCAATAGGGCAGCGCTGCTTGATTTAGGCCAGTTTGAGTGTGAGCTGAGCTGTCAGACTGAAGGTTTAGAGTCAGAGGAGCACATTGGACCTCCAGAAAGGTGGATAGCTGCACATCTGTGGAGAAAATCATCCCACGGCGCTAAATAAAAGTGCAAAAGATCTCAGGTGTGCGACTGGCTGAATACGAATATGCAGGTGGGCTTTTTTGTCGCTGACATTACCTGAGGCCAGTCTCTCAAGAGGCTGTTTTGATGGATAGGAAGGAATGAGGGTCTGCGGCCCTGAGGTTGGTCCCTCGCAGGGGTGAGCGAGGGCATCCACGCAGGCGGTATTGAGTTGAGTGTCTTTCTGAGATCAGGGAGATCTGAGTCAAAGACCAAAAACAGGACAGGTTGATCGTGCAAAGATTACCAACAAAAGCATTGCTATTCCTCATGGGTGCCCACCAGCTCACTCCCACCTAACAGTTGCCAGATAACTATCACACAAAGGTCATGTTTTTCAGGCAGCGCTTCCCCTTTCCCCTCCTCTTCACCTGTTTGCCCCTTTTGAGCCCTTTAACCTGACACCATCTACATTGTTATGCAACCCTCGACCACAATGGAAAATTGGACCTGTGGCAATGTTTTTGCAAAATAATTTTAGAGTTGTACATTCCCTTAACTTTTAACCATGGTTTTATTATAAGTGCTTGTTTTCTGGCTGATTGATTACCATGTGTATTTCACTCCATTATTAAACGTTTTCTTTTTCTTTTCTTTTTTTTTGGTAGAAAAAAGTGAAATGTCCAGTAAGTGGTTCTAAAAGTCTGTTCAGTTTTGTACAGGTGAACGTGAATTTGATGACGTTTCATTACATTAGTTGTGGTATTGAGGTAGCTTAGAAATGAAATTTATGCAGTGGTGCTAAAAGATTAACGCAAAAGCAAAATAGTGTACCAGTTAATGCTAGCATAAACTTAACTGTTAGTTTTAAAAAAAGCAAAATGGGATAAAATGTAGGCTATTTGTGATGATGTATTTAACAATCATCAGCATCCTAAATCCCCAAATTTTTTTTTTATATTTGTATTTTTTTAAATGAATGTACATTTATAACATTATTTGTATCTTATTACCTTTGCATTAAGTTACAAAGAAAATTGTTTAGGAGATAATGCTTGTGTTCCTCTTCAGGAACTCGAGCCGTGTTGACGATGCGCTATGGGAAAGCCTCCAGCGTGATGGCTCTGATTCGTGTGTAGAATCAGCCAATGGTAAGTTGGGACGTCATATGCGGGTGACGTCATTGGCCAGGAATCATAAAAGCATGTGAAATGCTGCCGGCAGATAGCTTTCTGTCATTCAGCGAAGCGCTGTGTGTTGTGTGTGTGAATGTCTAGCAATTGACCGGCCGAGGTTAAAACTGATTGTGGCCGCCACCTTCAAGACGGAGCCTTACATTCTTTCCCAATCTGAACACTGAGATGGCAAGATCCTGGAAAAAGCATCTGCGTCTGAGTGTTATGGAAATATAGTAGGGATGAATGAGAGTGGTTATAAGATGATGCCACGGATAGAGCAGATGCTTGCGGGCTTTCTCTCTCCTGAATCGGCATCATCTTTGAAGGCTCCGTCCCTGCCCTCAAAGCCATTAAGAACAACATCTGCACTGGTGGGCAGGGGTTTATTCGGTAGTTATATTATATTCGGTAGTTCGGGCTAGTGCGTGTCTGCACACATTGTCAGATATGAAGCGAGAAAGACAGAGAGTGTCTGATGGACGCCCAGCTTTTGCCTCAGGGTCTGTTCGGCAACGCCGTCAATACGGTCGTCGATAGACACCAAGAGGCACAAAAACAAGCGGCGGCAATTTAGCAGTTTCTCCCTCACCGCTCTCCAGTTTGTGGGGCTGCTGGGCGGGAGCAGCCTCACCCGAGTACCTGCTCCTAATACAGAGAAACGCAAAAGCAGAGTGTTGCCACGAGCATCAGCAGCAGGGCAGTTAGACGACGCTTTGTGTTGGGGCCTTTGAGAAGCAAGAAAGACCTGATTGTTGTGCTGAAAGAGGAAGAGAAAAGGAAGTCCTGATGCCAGTGGCTCAGGGCGTCAGCGGGCAGGCCCCTCCGAGAAACAGCAGGGTCCACCGCATTACACGGTGCCTGAATGTACCCGGTGCCCACAGGAGACCACCTCACTAACCCTGCCGGTGTTACAGGGCGTGCATCGCTCTCTGTTTCCTCCGCCCAGTATTGTACCGGGGCTGAGAGGTTCGCCACTGGGCTCTCACGAGGGACAGGTCATAGCTTCACCCGAGGGTGGGCTATGTCGAAACATTCTGCACGTCCCTCCAATATCATCAGAGACCTCGAGAGGTTGGTTACTTTAGTAGACTATTTGGCAGTGTGGAAACTACTCGATGGGTCCTGTATACTGTAGAAAAAGGATACAGAATGCAGTTTGGATGATCCCCGGAACAATTTGACGTCCTTCCTACGATAGTGCTTAAAGAGCAGGCTCTGGTGATGGAACAGGAAGAAGAAACTCTTCTGAGGAAGGAGGCCATCGAGGTGGTCCCTCCTCAAGAAAAAGAATGCGGGTTCTTCACAGACGTAAGAGATCAACACGTGTTCACTTAAATGCCCAGCTTGTACAGTGCTGGAATTTCTACAGGCTAGAATCTCTACTGGGGTCACTACCCCCACCCTGAAGGTTTATGTGGCGGCAATATCGGCCTACCATGCCTCTCTCGGTGAACATACATTTTGTAAAGAACCCCTGGTCATAAGTTTCCTCTGCGGTGCGCTGAGGTTGAGGCCACCAATACATTCCCAGGTGATGACCTGGGACCTGGCTGTCTGTGGGCCACCATTTGAACCCATAGAGGAGATCTTTGATCGTCTATTGACAATCAAGACCCCACTATTGCTAGCATTGTGTTCTCTGAGGAGAGTCTCAGTGGCCCCTTGACTTTGTGTCTGGCATGGCCAAAGTCTTCCTGTACCCAGGAGCGGGTTACAGTCCTAAAGGCCCTACTAGCAGGGGTCTCTATGGCCGACATCTGTAATGCTGCAGGGTGGTCCAGCCCCGACACATTTGTCTGCTTCTATAGACTTGACTTACAAGCCACTCCGGGGTCTTCTGTTCTTTCATCGTAGCTATACACAAACACACACTAGACAGGGATCTGAAAGTCTGGGGGCGTGGGTATCTCGTTCCCATAGCGTCTCGTCGACGCGGCTCAAGTTCCTGAAGAGGAATGTCTTAAGGTTACGCATGTAACCCTAGTAACCCTAGAAGCACTGTAGAGCTATCGAAATGGTTTTATATGTTAGAAAAGCCATATATGTGGAGCTAGTTATGTGATGCAAAAGCACAATGCATTAGTTTACAAATCAGGCCATATGGTAAGTTGTATTGAGGTCATGCATACAAGTCCACATTAACAAAATAGGCAAACTATAGCAACTTATAGTAAAATGGCTATTGTGTTTTTAAACCATACTATAGTAAGGTGTATTATAATATACTGTATGTATTATAGTATTTATAACACTTTGTTAATGAATGCTATACAGCATACTGTACTATTAACTTTATTGAACTTATAAACTGTAATTTAATGCTGCATACTTTAGTTATTACTTCATAATATACCCTATAGTTGTAGAAAACTTTACTTACTTTACTTACTTTTTTAAAGTATTGGGTAAAGTAATTTGTTTATTTTACTGTAGTTGTTATATTACCGCAGCAACTATAGATTGCCACAACAAATTAATTCAAGTACTTTATGGTTTAAAAACACTACAGAATGTACTAGTATTACTAGTATTTTTTTCATGTGTAATTATGTGAGCTGGTAACTGCGCTGAATGTTATAAATAGGTTTTGTAAAACTGTAGGTAAAGACATGTTTTTCCGATGAGCCTGGGTTGATGATTGAAGAAAAGAAAAGGCGTGGAAACTTTGAGAGAACACCATCATTTCATGTTGTCTGAAAAAGTGACTGTTTTGCTCTCTGAGCATGCCTGTTAAGCAGCAGCAAGACTGATGGATGAAAATTAAAACAAGAGGATTTATGAGAACCTCATTTCTGCGCTGAAAA
The DNA here is from genome assembly GCA_032357475.1 of Enteromius thamalakanensis. Classification (NCBI taxonomy): domain Eukaryota; kingdom Metazoa; phylum Chordata; class Actinopteri; order Cypriniformes; family Cyprinidae; genus Enteromius; species Enteromius thamalakanensis. The sequence continues at coordinate 9,764,873 of JAUCMT010000068.1, forward strand.
GGATGAAGGGAATTTTGGATGTGTGCTTTCTAAACAGGCTTTGATGATTCACTGGGTGAGTTATCTACAGGAGCAAGTGCAGGCTGAAGATTGGCTCCTCTCAGCCTGAGTCTGGAGATAGTCAGCCATCCTCACCATAACAATGTTTTAATCTCTGCCTGTCAATTCCATTTCCTCCATCTTAACTCTCACTAACTTTACAGGCAAGGTTTCTGCTCCAGTCTGACGTTGTCTATAAGTGAACCGTTAAAAGCAGTCTACAGATAACAATACATAGCTGCTATAGAAGAGTAATGAAGTTTTGAATCATAAACATGTAGCCATAATCTCATCGCGCACTTATCTAAATATATAACCTATATTAATTCTAATTTAGAAACCTGACCAGCTACCCAAGCATATGGCTTACTTGTATACATATATATTTTTAATTATACTGTATATACAGCATTATAATTCACATTCTGTACTATAACTAAAATTATAACTCTTGTTTCATTCTGTCTGGAATATTAATAATGTTAATAATCACATTATTATAGTAAATCAGTGATCATTTAACAAAAACACACATTTCGGTTTGCTGTTTTCAAAATATTAAACTGATGGATTGTTTAAAAAAATCTGGTTGTCAAACTTTGTGGAACATGTTTATATGTATATATTCTGATTGCCAGTGTAATATGGTTGACATGTATCTAATGCAATGAAGCAAGGGTGAGAGTTAGTGTCCACATACTTTTGGCGCCACATTTAATTTTTTTTCACATGCATGCACAATATAACAACATAATCTTCCACAGAAATTCCAATACGTCCCACTTAAGCAGTCATACCATTTAGGGTATCTGCCCATTATTCATCTATATTTGAAGTCTTTATTATACAACAAATTAGAGTACCTTTTATCACAGACCAGAGACAATCCAGGCCTCATCCAGCAAGATTCTAATCTGAGCTGCTGTGTCAACATTTTTAAAATAACCTCTTCTAGCGATAAAACGCGCCTTATCTCTCCACCCTGCCCAAATATATTAATGTGCAGTGACTGAGCCCCGGCCCTTACTCAAATCCTCCCAGACTATTTCACACAGGCCCAGACAGGAGCGCGAGGATCAGATTTAGCGTGACCTTCCCAATCACATCTTCAACTTCCTCCTGTAAGACAGGCCAGGGCCCACAGTCGGAGGCCAAAGAACTCCCTCATTGTGACAGCAGTCAATCTATGAATAAATGGCACCCTGTGTGATGCTGTCTTAACAGGAAATGGGGAAATGGAATGATTTTTTTTTTGTGGTGGGAAACCCATTATTTCAGATTGATCTCATGATGGCCGATGGCTAAAGCTTTGACTCTTTGTTGACTTAACCGTGACTCTCCATTTCGCCCGATTTTCGTGTTCGGTGGGTGTTCTGAACATCCTTTCCTCTCGTCTCCTTTTTGTTGAGTAACACTGCAATACCACGATTTATTTTCTCATTTCTAGACTTTTATTTATTTATTCATTTTCTTCAGCGACAGCAATGCGGGAAACAGCTGAACACGACTTCATTTAAATAGGCTTCCTCTAGTACGAAGGCAACATTCAGAGCAGCTATTCATAACTACCAGAATAATTTTATTCACACTCGGCTTGAATTGCTACGGAGAAAGATAAGGGGCTGAGGAAATGGCAGAGTCAATTGGTGTAAACAGATAATGACTGAGCCACTGGCTCGAGAGCCGCTTACCGTATAGACGTAGGAGCGATGTAGCGCGTGCACTGACAGCACACTTACAGGGATAATAAAAAAATAACAGACGAGATGCGGCACTCAGATTAATCACCCACATGTTGCCAACAACTGTGTCGTCAAATTTATCGCGCAAAGAGACAAGAACTCACTCGTGTTTGAAGCCTAATGGCGAAGTGTGTGCTTTCACAAACACTCAGCGAAGAACAAAGACATGCGTGTACTACACACAATCATGCGGCATTCAAGGAAAACAAAGCTAATTGCCGAGAGCCGGGCGAAGCATTGAGAAAAGCGTTTACATATTTATAAATGGTGACGTAGGAACAAAACACTAAATTACAGAAGCTCTCACTGGGTGGTCAATTTGAAATGCATGATTCTCCTTGTGAATGACTAATTTGCCCAATTAGTTTAGGCCTAATTCCATTCTTTCTCACTAGTGCACACTATAACGTTTAGATCTAATTATTTACACCGTTTTGTGGGAATGCAAATTGTACGATCAGATCTCAATTTCTTAATTGTCTCATTAGAAATGTAAAATGTTTGAAGTGATTGTGTAGGACAGCAGTCTTTTTGATAGACTAGATGTTTCTCTCAGTACAGTTTTCTATGAAAGCTTTCACTCTCTATGGTTGCTAGCACAAGTGCTCGATGGTTAGCACAGTTAATTTAGAGTGTAAGTGTTTAATCAGGGTGAAATTGTTCTTCCTCGTAATGGTCCCTGCTAGAGATAAAAGTGATTGAGCGTAAAGACCTCCTTAAGCATGTGTTCATGGTTAAAGGCAGAATAAAAAAGATGGAAGTGACTTACCGGTAGGGACAAACTGAACTAATTTTGTTAGTGTAGTTCATCTGCTGTATTTTATGTGGCAGGTATAAAGCACTTAAAGCACTCCCATATGAAAGGGCAAAGACCTGGGTTTTATTTTGATAAAGGCCTTTTATTTTTTAATCTACTTATCTTTGACCTAAGTCCATCTATGTACGTCAGGGATCTTTGACCTTTTTCAGACCAAAGATCCCTAGGTGCATACCGTATAAAATTATTCATTATATAAAACTGAGTGTTGTATTTTAATAGTGTGACTCTACAGACTCTTTTCCCCAGAAAAGTTGTATGCAAGATTTTTCAAACTGCTCAAAATATCTGGGTTTTGGCCTTGTTTCCAAACTGACATGCTCTCTACAGTTAGGCATAAAATGGACATGTATTGCATTGACCGTTCTCTGTAGATCCCACCATCTAGTGTGCCACATTAATTATTTCATGAAAACAATAGCTAATCAAAGTCAAAATGACACATTTTAGGCAATTCAGGAAAAAAAATTAAAATGTAAAGTGTGGTCACCCTAGATTTAAGCCTGCATGTATACACCATATATAGATACCAGGGTTGGGGTCAATTCAGGAATGAACTCAACAATTCCAATTCAAAGAAGAGAATGGAATTGGAATCGGAATTAAACAACAATTAAAGGAAACAGAATTGGAATTTAATTAGAATTATAGGAATTATGGAATTCAGTTCTGGAAGAATTCCACTGAATTCTGTTTATTGCTGAGCATTTATTTGACATTGCATTTAAAGACATACATTTGAACTTTATTTATGATGATTTACAAATATTATGCAATGTAAGAAATAGTGTTGATCAAATGCAAGTAAATAAAAATGAGAACAGTACATTATGAATTAATAATTAAATGACAGTGGTGATACATTTCTGAATACATTCAATATATGATTACCAAATGTTTTAGTCTTGATTTAAACTTTATTATTAAAGTTTTTCTCGATTGCTAAAACACTATAACCAAGCTTTTAAACTAAAATTTTAAAACCATAACGCTATTTTTCTAAANNNNTGAATTGAATTCCACTTCCTGTAATTCCAATTCAATTCCAATTCCATTTCCTGTCAGCTGCATGCAGTTCCAATTCCGTTCCAGGAAGTGAATTGGAATTTACCATTCATTCTCAATTCAATTCATCAATAGCCCTAACCCTGATAGATACAGATATATCTACAACATATATAACACAGGCTTAAAATGTAACATTATGTAAACTTTAGGTAAACTATATATAATTATGCATGCATTACTAAAGCTCAACTAAAAACAGTATATTATAGTAACATTTAGTAGTTTAGTAATTTTTGTTAAATTCTAAAAAACTTTTACATTTGTTGCTGAAAATATATTTTCATTTTCCCAAAATATTTACTGCTCACTTTTTATCTTTAAATTTTACTTCTCTCTTGTCTGTTAGCTATAAGTTGACTAAAACCTTTGAAACTGCTACACCGAATAATTTATTCTACAGATGTCATCTAAAATTCTAATTAGATGAGCAGATCACTCAGGTACATAAACTGCATGACCCGAAACTTCATAATATTTCCAAGTCAATGAGAATTAGAGAGGTTGACAGAGCATCTGGATGAGGGAAAACAAGGTGGGGTTCGCGTCTGTCTCCACCCAATAAGTCTCAAGCAAGCTGTCACCGTACCATGACAGATGATAGAGACACCTGGGCCTGTTAACCCGCTGCGTGCATGAAGCTTATATACCTCCGAGGTTAAACAGAGTGTGTGAGTAGATTGCTAAGTTGAGAACAACTGCATAGATGTGTGAGGAGGACACGAATGCACACATTGTGGGTGTCTGACTCTTCCAGCCTTGAAAAGACACACACACTTACTCATTCTGCTCCCCACTGCAATCAGTGATCCCATTTAACAAGGTTTATTGGGCTGCATAAACAAGTGAAGGTCTCGCTCACTGAAAAAGATACTAGCCTAACATCTGTCTGGCTCTTTCCCAAACGCCAGGGGACAACCCATTCACTTTGATATCCCAATTAGCATCTTTTCAGGCCCTTTTTAAGTTCCTTGAACCGAGTGAAATGCTGTCAAACTGCTCCCTTCCAAGCTGAATATTCAACTAGCATCAGAGTAAATCAGAGGCATAGCAAACAACTAATATGTTTCAATACAAAAAATCCCCAAAACCACAGGGAGGTTACCCAGAAGACTGGGGTTCCCTAAAGACTAAAAACAAATGGAGAAAACAATTTGATGGCAATTATTTTACACAGAATGTGTGAATGAAAATGAAAGAAGCTGCACAGCAGGATGGAATGAACACACTTTCTCGAAATTGACATGGCGTCTTCAAAACGTGTCACTCTTGAAAATGACGCCAAGGGTCTGTGCCAGTACCCTGCCTTTTAAGATTGGCCAATTGAGACCCTTTTATCGCTTAATTAGAAGCAACACGTAGCACTGTTACATATGAAATTATTATTTTTTAAATCAGAAAGTATTAAAAATCTAAATCGCATTTTTGCACTTTATAAGTATGTGCTTACATTTGTAGTTTAATTGTCCTGCTTCTTTTCGTCCAGACCAAAAAACAACAAAAAAAAGAAAATGCAACAAACGATTCACAAAGTGGAAAACAAGACTAAAAACAAAAGCTAGACAAGTATTTTTCTAGCAGTGTGTGCTGTTAGGGTAAATGTGCTGGTTGTGTGTGTATATATGTTGTAGACAGCAGTACCAGTGCCTGTATCGACTGTAATGGGCAACATTGCTCTTATGATGATAAGAACCAGGTACGCAGGTAAGCATTTAGTCTTTTTTGGAGTCACAACATGTGACATCACCACCTGTTTTTGGTTTGTTTCGATATTTTTTGGTCCAAGTTGCGTTCATATAGGCTATCAGTCAAATCTCACTAGAGCTTGTTTGGATGTGGAGAGAGACCCCGGGAAAAGAAGGATTTGGTTGGTTTGGTACGTGTTAAGGTTCAGATGCCAGCATTCACACACTTATTCAAATGAACCACATACGTAAATTTTGCATTCGCACCACAGTTCATTTTAATCAAAACAAACCTACCATGTGCAAACGCCTTAAGTGTGTCCCATCAGGCAATCAAAAGATTACAAGATGCAGTGCAGCAGAACAAAAAAGAAACACACCAAAGGTTTAAGATGCTTTTTTTGAACTTATTTATACCTTAAGTGGTGAGATGCTGCGAAAGACGTGATAAGAGCGTAACATCCATCTACCATGTGTTGTTTACATAGAGAACAATTACATCAGCTCTGTGTGAACTGGTCAGTTCATTTACAGCCACATGGAACAGGTCATAGAACAGTGATAGGTTTTTGGACCTAAGTACTAATGAAGACTAAGGCATCATATGTTTACCACACAAACTAAGTCATGTCTTTAACAGCCGGTATCGTGAAAAGTTAGACACAGTAATTTGTTCTTCTAGATAAAATTCATATGTCTGACAGCCATCTCATCCAAGGCTGTTAGCGAAATCTCAAGAGCAAAATGACAAGATCTGGGCTCCAAATATGCCAACGAACATGGGCCAAAAAACATTATTAACTTCCTCAATGCCAACAGCAGATTTTCTCATTCAGATTTTCTTATAAGCACCAGAGATTACCCTTACTCAGCAGTGTTTATGAGGAACTAGCTTACCTTTAAAGGGGAGAAGGTACTCAAATGATCACAATAAATCAGGTCAAGGCAAAGTATTGCCCCATCACTTGTTAAAAGTGCTGCCATTTTCTGTTTTCTCAGCAAACATTCTGACCCTGAGCAGGGCAGACCCCTCCATCACTCCCCTCCACATAGTGCTGCTTTTCTCTCACAGGCTTCTGAAGCCCCCAAGGAATGTGACACTGACACACATGATTCACCGTATGGGTTAATGTCAGCTGCCAACACACATAGCACACCGCAATGAATCAGAGCCATATTTCATCCCACTCAGCTATGAAGGGCTTGAAGGTATCTCCGCTCTCACTGGGCTGCGTATGAATATATATGAGACCCCTCATGGCTCCTCTTGTCAAGTTTGTCACAGATATATTTATCAAGGTGTGATAAAGTGGAGGAATGCACATCTTGTCTGGGAGTTATCCCTCACCCTCACCCTTCAGATAATATGAGTCTGCCTGATAAAATGCTCAAGTTTTCAGAAACCAGCTATTGGTTTGGCTTTTTATTTCTGCCTGTCTTAAACTAAATGATCACACCAGGGTTTCTATTAAATACATAAAATACATTGATAATTTTATTAAACTGCAAAATGTCATTTTAGCAAATCTTAAAATCTATTTTTCAGAATGAACATTGTAATGCTGTGGTGACTAAATTGACTTGTAGCCATTTTTATTTTCTAGTGTTTATTTTTGATTTATTTGGAAAAATAGTATAGTTTTTCTTTATCATGAAAATAATCATCTGCTTATTGCAGGAATTTTAATCTCAATAGACATTTTTATTCTTTAGTTTCTGTAAAAGGCTAAGCTTCTATTTCTCAAATCTCTGTGTTAGGAATACCTTTGTTTTAAAATAGTTGAAACCTCCACTTAAGATAAAAACCCACAGGCAACAGCAAGAGGAGAGAAAATTGTCCTCCCTCAGGAGGTAAGAAGGAGCTTCTGGGATTCTATGACGGGCCGAGGGGGATTTTACCCAGGTGTTCACCAAGGGGCAAAGCTGGCTCCCAGCTGCCAGCTGTCACTACCAAGTGGGGAACCAAGAGAGAGCAAGTGACCCAAAAACTCCCTCCTTGAGCGCAGACTCTCCTCGTCTCTCCTCTCCTTTTTTGTGCGTCCGTATCGGAACATGTCAATTATTAGTTGTGCAACAGGGACAGTGTGCTTGTCAGAGATGTGCACATCGCGTACGATCATTTCCATGCATTTGTGTTTGCGTTTGCATCGGTGCTCTCATCGACATGGGAGTAAATCAGAGCTTTGTGAGGCAGTTGAGTGGGAGGCAGCCTCTGTACACAATGGCTGATGATTTTGCTCTGTTCCCTCCTCCGCTGAAGTGCCAGAGCATCCTTCCTCCCCAAAGTGCACCTCTCCAAACATGCAATGATAGCGCTGATTTTAATTACCTCTCATGACTGCCGAGGTTGTGGCTGCCTGACGCGCAGCGGGGAGGATCTTTTGGATTTATCTCTGGAAACACCTGCATGCTTTTGCTCTCTCTCCCTCCTAGACAGATGTGTTCGGTCATCTCCTCTAAGCAATACTTAATGTCTCTGAAGTCTGAATAGGAAATGAAATGGTAATACAAAAAGAGTTCTACCAAAACTTATACTGCAAAGGTATTTATATACATATAACGATAATTACAGTCTTCAGGCAGTGTGTTATATAAGACATAACAAGTCTAGCCCCTTTTTGTCTTCCATTTTTGTAAAAACACCTGCTCAAACAAATTAGCTGGCATGATGAGTTTTTTCTTGGAACGTTACGCCACATGGATGCCCTTCATAAGAGCCTCTGGGACCCTTCATCTCATCAAACCCTGCTGCTGTCTTCAAAACAAGAGACGCACAAATAAAAACACTCAACTTTGAAGAAATCTTGCAAATGTGTGATGATGTGGATTCGCTGAAGTGTTACATATAAAGTGAACCAACATAGGTTGACACAGAGGCAAATCTTTTCAGCTTATGTTATTAAATGTTGGTGTATGAACAAAAGTACAGGAAAAACAGTACGACTGTCAGTAATTAATAATATGTCTGTTTCTATTTTATTTTGAATTTTAATTTGTGATGTCAAGAAGGAAGGAGCTATTTATTTAGTTTTTGAAACTTTGATGAATAGAAAGTTAAACTGAATTTATTATAAATAAATATTTTCAAATATTTTTTACACATTCTAAATTTCTTTTATTCATGAAATACATGTCTTTGATGACATCAATTTAATGCATCCTTTCTGAATAAAAATATATATTTTTTAAAACAAAAAAATGCTTACTGACCCCAAACTTTTGAAGTGTATGTAACAACACCGATATTTATCCTAAAATTATGCTAAAAACAAATACCAACTATTGGAAAGTAAGTTTATTGTAAAGTAAGTAAGTTTATTGTAACATGTTACTTTTAATTGCTAACTTTAGTTCCCTTTCAGTCAGTCACTATGACGTTACGTCATTGACTGATGTCACCGGGTCCCACCTGGGAGACCAATCAACTCTTATCTTTGGAGAAAATGCCTTCGTGCAGTCACTATGACGTTACGTCTTGGGCAAATGTGCTTACACCGCAGCACAAGGGTAGTTCTGACCATAGGTGGATTCAGGAGACGCGTGTGTCGACTAGCGTCGCTCTTTGGGCGACAAAGATCACCGAGGGCGTGGTCCCTCGGTCAGGTGATGTCCACCTCCAGGAGCGCCATCTCTAACCGAACCTGGTGCAGATGAGTGAGGTTGACAAGGCTTGCTTTCTTGACCTACCCATCTCCCAGGCAGGCCTCTTTGGCAACACTGAGGAGAGCTTTGCCCAGCAGTTCTCGACAATACTAAGGCAGATGGGGGCCATCAAACAAAAGCATCTTGATGCCAAGGTGCCGGGCACGGCGCTTCCATCTGACCACCCCCGAAGGCACCCGGAGAGGGGTGCAGCCTGTCTCAACTCCTGCCACCGCTAAGACTTCCTGGAAGACCGCCCTGAATCGGCCATGAGACTGGCTGCCCAGAGATGGTATCAATTCGCTACCGTGGGAAGGGGGAGAGCTGGTGTGTGCTGTTCGCAACAGCCTGTCTCGTCTCCCTTCCTGGCTGCTCAACTGTGGGTGCGTCGGTTACCGCTCAATTGATCCCACTTGTTCGCAGACTCTGGGCCTGGCTAGTGCTCCCCAGTCCAATGCGCTGGTTGATCAGGACAATCCAACTTGGCTATGCGACTCAATTCGTCAGGCGCCCACCCAGGTCCACAGGCATCCATTTCACCTCTGTTCATTCGAGATGAATGCCTCTGTCCTGCGTGCGGAGATTGCTGTTCTGCTGGTGAAGGACGCAACCGAGCTGGTCCCTCCAGCCGAGATGAATTTAGGATTCTACATCCCCTGTTTCATAGTACATCGAATGTTCAGAATGTTAACGCCAAAAATTAATTCTGTAGTTCGACCACAGTTCGACAACAGGATTGTTTTGCAGCCATCTAACTGAAGGACGAAACCTCCTCAGCAGAAACCTAATAGTGGTTTGCATGCCGCCAATCTTATATACCCGTATGTACAGGGGGACATGCAAAAACCACTGGCCAATTCCCATTGGTGTTTTCTCCAAAGATCGGAGTCGATTGGTCTCCCAGCTGGGACCCCATGACGTCAGTCAATGACGTAACATCTCCTTCAGTGAACAAGGGTTACATACGTAACCAAGACATTTTATTTAAGGATTTTTTTTTTATGAAAAGCAAAAAGCTTTTCATTTAATCTCATTGCTGCTCATAAAGAAACAACTGATATATTACAGTAAAACAAAAATTACATTTTTTCTTTTCTACGGGGACATCTACTTGCCCCATTAAAAGATACGTGGGTGAAAGTAAATGAAATGTCCAAAAAAAGAAGAGAAGAAAAAAAGCCATGTCATTCTTTGAAGTGGAATGATTTAAATTTCCCCTTCCAGGGCTTACAAAGTCAAAACCTAACAATCAAATTCATGTATGTGTTAAAGCTCACAGCACATCCACGCACTGTGTCCCCTGAAGGCCAGTGTTTGAGCAAAATGAACTGGATTTACAGTGATTGGCTGGGCAAAGCAGTCTGAGGTGAAACCAGAGGATTGAAAGACTGCTCAGGGGCTGCTGAGGAGCAGATAATAAATGGCAGACAAGTGGGTGACCATCAGTCACTCCTTCCTTCTGAGAAAATTAGAGTTTGATGTGATAGCAGAGAGCCAAATGTTCCTGTGCTCGGGGGTAACAGAAGAGAGCACATCACCGCAGACATCTCTTCAGTTTATACTATGTGTAAGTATGAGTGAGCAGCCTGACTGAACCTAGAGAGTGGGCGGAGTATTTTTTATTCATTTTTTGCTTCAGGTAGATCATACATTCATAAATTATACCATAGGTAAAACTGCCCCAAGCTAAAAATATCGACCTCTGTACAAAGAGGGAGGTAGAGAGAAATTATGATTTTATTTCTCCTTTACCAAAAGAAATTAATGACACCAAGTTGAAGTGCTAATGAAAGTATTTGGGGTAAATATTGAAGTCATTCAAATTTGGCCATTACTGTTTGGCTGCAATAGTTTAGCAAATTATTGTGCCCATGCACTTGTAGAGAGTAATGGCTGCATTAGTGCACTTAATTGGGAGCATCCAACAGAAACTCGCAAATAATGGTACTACACCTTTAAATGTGTTCTCCAAATGCATAAATGGATTTACACACACATAAACACTAGTTGCGTAAGTAGCTCTAATTCTGACTGATTTACCCAAGGGTTCTTTAGTGTATCAGTCGAACGCATTTGTAATTTATCAGATCACAGCACACAAGAGGGAATAAAACTATTCTCATTTATGTTCTATATTTTACTTGTGCCTCAAGAACACAATAAGCCTAAGCCTGAGTAAATCTCCATACTGCAGAGCCATGCAGAAGAATAAATAGTGCACAGATGCTTTCTGAAAATAAACATTTGCTGGCGTTGGTTGACTTAGCTTTCTTATCACGACAGTGATTCAGTCCCACATATGAACAGGGATTGTTGAGCTAAAATAACTGTAAGGTTCTTAAAATAATATAAGAGTTAGGGACTTATTGTTTCACTAAGTGCAACAGTTTTGAAACAAATTAGCATTTTTAGCAAGTAAAAAATGAAGATTAATTCTCTTCATCTGTAAATGTCCTACAAAATGAAGAAGCCTGTTTCTATGTAAGCCTGTTTTGCTAAGACTGTAGTCTATGATTATTAAAGAACTTTAATAAAAATTAACATTAACATAAGTGTTATAATAAAAACAGCTGTCTTTTGTTCACAATGATCATATTCGGATGACAGACACGTCAGCAATCTATCTGCATCTGCTAGTAAAATGTTGCAAGCAACAAAAAAAGAAAAGTCGCTAGTGCAAGTAAAATAATTTTTAAATATAGACCGCCATCTGGTGGTCGTAAAATAAGTCCTTAAAACAGTGACGTGAAGGCTTACAGAAATAACTGTTTTGTTTTGTTTGTTTTTATAGTAGAAATATCGTATAGTAGGTCTAAATAAACTACAATTAAAATAATTTATTTTAACTTCACGAAATGATAACATATTAAATTTAAATGCAATTTAATCCAAGCAAAGAATCACTCGATGAGGCTGTCATTTTATCAAGCTGATTATTTGTGGTTTATGCACTTTTTTGGCTATTGTGTGTGTGTGTGTATGTGTGTGTAAATGTGTACAAAGATATATATATATATATATATATATATATAGATAGATAGATAGATAGATAGATAGATAGATAGATAGATATACGACTAAAGTAAATAGGCATAAAAACAATGTTATATTTATGTATAGTCACACTTTATATCAGGTGGCCTTTACTACTATGTACGTGTTGTTGTCGTACTGTATTGCTAAACAGTTGCCATTATAGTGGGATATGGGTAAGGTTAAGGTGTGGTGGTATGGGTAGGTTAAAGGCTTAAAGTGTAAGGGATGGGTCAACCTTGTAAATATAAATGTAATTACAAATAGGTATTTTTACAAATATTAGTACAATGTAAAAACATGTATGTATACGTGCATCGTATTAGGCCTAATAGTTAGAACCACCTAATATAAAGCCATACATACATATTTTTGTTTAATATTAGGCCTATTAATCTTGTAAAACGTCTATCAAAATTCAATCTAATGTAAAGAGTCTGGCTTTTCAATGAAACCAAGCAACCTGAAAACGATCAGTGCATGTGCAAACATACAGTCTGTGTCTTCCGTTTATATTTGTTGTTTTGTATTCATGTTTTTAGGCATGTTTTGCATCGTTTTATTATCTTGCAATCCACGTTGACCTCCCGCAATTGGCAGCATCTGCGCGTGCGCACCCGTGGCCCCTCCTAGTAACGTCTTTATTCTTCGCCCCTGCGCTTTCTGCGGAAACCCCTTGAGTGCGCGTGCAGTCGTTAGGTTGTTTTCGCAACCCAGTGTAATAGTCGGCGCGATCAAAATGTGCGTTAAACATCTGTGTGGCCATCAGAGTTGAGGACGGGGCGACTGGATTACCGCGGCAGTATTTTGATAGAAGGAGAACCGTTTTCCCTGATCATTTTGTTTTAGCGTTTATAATGGTTTTGCTGTAGTCTTTTGTTTTTGTATGTGTGGTGGACGCCATTTTAGGTTGATCACACTTACTAGCCACATTGTTTCAGGCCTTGCTTCAAACTACGTCGGTTTGTGTTTTGTTGAGATTTGGACTACACCGAACAAACATTTTCGGAGGGACTTTGAAGCGGACATTGGCGGAGGCATATTTGACCGGACTCTACACGTTCACCCATACGGACACTGTTTGAACTGTATATTTCCTTATCAGAGTTGGACCTTACGGACAGCTCGCGGCTAGCCGCCATATGGTCCTGGGACACTGAGAAACAGCAGGAGCGTTTCTGGCTTCTGCCGGGAAATTCCGTGGACTAAAAGTCACTTGCGTCTTTAAGATTGCGTGTTACACTTGATCACGGTCTCTTTGAACACTTGATATTTTCAATTCGCAGTTATTCACGTGAGGCAGAATCCACACGACCCTCCTTAGTGGTGACTCTCTTTATTTAAAAGAGTGTTGAGATGATGAGCAAACATGGCTATTATTCTTAAACTGTTAAGTTGATAAACTGACACTGAGTAAAGGTTGATCGCCGGGAGAGCCCAGGCGGTCGTGCGAATTGTAGTTGAGTTTGGTTGTGTGTGGTGGTGTCTGACCAAGAGGATTGTTTAAACATGTCTTGTGTCCATTACAAGTTTTCTTCTAAACTTAACTACGACACGGTGACCTTTGATGGCCTTCATATCACGCTCAGTGATTTGAAACGCCAGATCATGGGGCGAGAAAAGCTGAAGGCCGCGGATTGCGACCTGCAAATCACCAACGCTCAGACTAAAGAAGGTAAGCCGGACGAGAACGACTTTAATACGCCGTTTTTACGGATTTGTGAGTTAACGTTAGGTGAACCCAAAACGGCTACGTGGTTTGAACGAGTACGTGTATATGCTCGTTATTTTATCAGTGCTAACGCGAAGCTAATGTTTGCTAACAGACCTAGCCACGGTTAGGCCAAAGCCTGACAGCCGCCAGCATTTTCATTGTATTCAAACGTTGAGTTTTGTTTGCAAAGTAAATTATGGCTGTTTTTAATACACCTGTGGGTATTAATTCAAACGTTGACTAGTCTTCACCTGTGTAGTGAAGGCACCATTTTGCATGTACGTGTTATGATGTGTGCTTGCGTTTCCTAAGCTCGTATAGAGACAAATGAATGGAAAATGTGCCACGTTGATTAATGTTCATGTTATTCTTGCGTGTGTTTTCAGAATACACTGATGATGGAGCCCTCATCCCTAAAAACTCGTCTGTCATCATCAGACGAATCCCCATTGGAGGGCTGAAGTCGACAAGCAAAACATTTGTCATGTAAGTACATTAATACCTCAGTGTACTGTTAACATCTGCTCTGTTTATATTTAGTTCAGTTTAAATGCTTAAAGCTGAGCCTTTAGGTCTGACAACCATACAACTAACATTGGTCATGTGATATTAATTAAAAATAGCATGACCTTTTTACATCGCATTATTTGCTAAGAATGTTCCCTTCTACTGTAGTGCTAATTTTGAGCTTAATGTGCTATGAAGGTGACATTTTAAGTGGTCAAACTCATAAATATAGTTTTAATTGGAAGTTAACCTCTAAATCTTTTTGTTTTTGTTTGCAGCGATCGATCTGAACCAAGTGGACCTTCAAAAGCAGTATGTAAAAACACCTCATTTCCTTGTCTCATTACACACATTTTCAAACTCCTCAGCAGTTGCTTTGTCTTGAAATCATTTAGGGAACTTTCCTCATGCTCTTCAATGTTGTCTTTGAAACCTGTTTGAAGATAACAAAGTTTGTCGAGCTGAATGTTTATATTGTGTGATTCGCTAAAGCTGTTGCATTGATTTATTGATTTATTTTCATGTTTTTATACTATATATATAGTGTGTACAGAAGTCTGTGCGCATGCTAATACACTGTGTTTCACATTGAATAAGTTCTCTACAAATATGAATTCTGTTGTACAGTGTAGTGTAAGATCATATTGATCTATATAACTTTCGAACATGGCCAATGTTCAGTTTGTTTGTCCTTAAAGTGACACATCTGTAAAAAGCTGTCTGTTTTTTTTGTTTTTAAATAAAAAATACATTGTGTTATTTATTAATTTCACCTTGTATCATACAGCTTCAGTGTCTGACTACTCATGTTTACTCAATTGCTATTATAAGAAACCGTTTATTTAGTTGTGTGAGTGGATGTGTTTGTGTGTGAGAGAGTTTGTTTTATGCGTGTGTTATCTAAAACATGAGCCTTGGACTAACTGAACACATAATTGATTTTTTTTTTTATTACAAACACTATATACTGGCCATCTGTTTATAACTTGGCTCAGTGTGTTTGTTATTGGCATTTAAGAGATAATCAAATTAAACTTGGCTCATGCAGTTTTAATGATTTAATTGTCATTAAAGGAAAAACATAGAACTTAATTTCGATTCCCTGCTCTAGTTAAAACAGTATATGAAAATTGAGTTCTGTTAATTCTTTCTAATTTAACTATCTTGAGTTAATATATATTTTTATATTAAGAAGTGGTGATTGTGTAAATTGTCTTGACCCATGTAGGTGTCGATTACAAATACAGTTTCCTAACTGTAATATTGAAAGAATAATTCAGAATTTTAAGTATTGTTACTGTTGGAACAATTTATTATAGCCATATTTGATAATTGTTTTCTTGCATTGCTTGCTGTAGCTTATTGTGTTACTTTACAAAAGTGGTAGGCCAAAGAAAGCACGGACAGCTTTGGGTGAAATTCCTGACCAACTGTCAACACTTGTGTAGTTGTATACAATACATTTGTCTTATTTTGGTCTGTAGTGAGATTTTGTATTTTAATGATAATTGGTTAAAAAAAAAAAAAAAAAGCTTTTTGGGATCATTAGCAATGAGAGGTTGTAGTTTCGGCTAATATTTGTCATTCTGATATGGTGTATTACACTAAAAGTGTTCATTTGTTCTAACAAAACTAAACTATTTTTCCAACACACTTTTTTGTACATTGTACTTCAATGCCCCACAGCAATATGCCTTTTCATATTTTTTATCATGTGACTTTTTTTGTACTTGTTTTCTATATTTGATGTCTTATTTGAAATGTTTGCTAAACAGTTACTGGGATCACTCATGTGAACGCTGATCGTATACTATGCTATAATGCTTTACTATTTATTACACTTATTTATTAATTTTTGTGATAGCACTTGTAGTTTGCTTGTCTCCCATGTACTTGTGTGATGTTGAGACCCAAACTACCTATAAAAGCAGTGACCCATTATGAGGCACAAACTGAAGGACAGTTTTGAAAAATTCCAGTCAACAGTTTCAAAAGAGTATTTCATATCCTATATGGCCTGTTGTATCATAGCTCTCATGAATAAATTGCATTATTTTTATATGATTTACTGCAAGGTTTTACAATAAAACATCAGTATTTAATTCGCTTACATCTTTCTTAAGGCCCTGTGTGTTCACTCTCCATAGGTTTTTTGTTTTTGGACGTCTGTCTTAGCAATTGGCTCAACCTATGAAACTTGGCTATGATGCTATTTATTTTTTCCTTCACAGATTATAAGAGTAAAAGCTAGCAAGTACTCACTAATTGGAACTGACTTTTAAGATTAAAATATGTAAATGTCTAATTTACAGCTTTTTAATTTTTTTTAATTAAAATAATAATTACAATTTCACATGTGTCCAATAGGAAATAGCCTAGTTTCAAATTTACTAACTGATTTGTTTATATTGAAGATTTTTTTATTTGTCCAATTTCTCTCTATTGGGCATGAAACCCCTCTTTGTTTTAATGTTTTCTTTCCAATGACAGATTGATGATTCTTCATCCATTTCACTGGCCCTGCTTTCAAAGGTATTTTAAACTCTGCAACTCCTTGATGCACTCCACTCTACTGTTTTTAAATTCAGTGTTATGGATTTGGCAAGCCACAATATAGCAACAAGTGAAACATTTTATTTTTGGTTTGTCATATCCAGCTTATGTTTATGTATGCACTAGTTATTGTAATGATTAAGAAATTGTTTGTTTTGCATCTTTATAGTAATCTTGATCGCTTATTTTTTATGCTGCATATTTTTTAAATTTATTTTAAATGTAAGATTTATATTTAGAATGGTTGCTGATGTGCTCATGTATTTAATTGTATAATTGCTGATACTTGTGTAAAAACCTCGTCCTGTAAAAAGTGAGTTTGCTGCCTTTTATTTGCCGTTTTAACCTCTTGCCCACATGACGCTAATTGCAAGGCTTGATTTATTTATTTTTTTCTCATTGGAAAAAAGCTCTCTGGAATCCTGTTGTAATCCTTTGTGCTCAGAATTTCTCACTCTGAGGATCAAAGCCTGCGATCATGCTGAAATTTTTACTTCCTTCCCTTGTTTATTTATTTTAATCTTACTTGACTTTAAATACACCAGTAGCATTATGTATCATACTCTGGAATGATTATACTCCATATTGCGATTAGTTATTTGTCTTCATGTGATGTTATAATTCCTTTACATTTAGAATTTAAATTCTATTTTCAGATTGATACCGTAAATGCAGGGGACTATTACTTCTGTTTTTTTTGTACATGTCTAATGCGATGAATGCATTGCATTGTTAGTATGAAATCATCTGTGTATATCTGACACCTGGCCAAAAAAACAGCAACATTGCAATAAAATTTATCAAATAACAAAAAAAAATCTCTTAGACCATGGCCAATGCATGTGTATAATTGGGACTAAGCCATGCACGTGAGTCAGTTTTTTTTTATCTTTATCTTTCAATTATGAATTTGATATGTTACTGTTAAAGTTGTAGTATTTTTAAAAGATCTCACTAATGGAGGCAAGAAGCTGCTTCTTACAGGACAAGGTTTCAGTAAACATTTTGGGGTAATTTGAACGTTCCAACATTGATTTTATTTGTGAAAACATTATTGCCTGTTAAACAGACAGCCAATCTTGCTGAAACAAATGCATCAGAGGAAGACAAAATAAAAGCAATGATGTCTCAGTCCAATCATGACTATGATCCAATCCAGTAAGTACCCACTTCAAGACATTGACAGTTGTTTATATTACTCTTGGTGTCAGTTCTAACATGCATCTCTTCGTTAGTTATGCAAAGAAGCTTGTCGGTCCACCTCCGCCAAACTACACATGCTTTCGTTGTGGAAAAACTGGACACTATATCCGAAACTGCCCAACAAATGGGGTAATTGGGTTTTCATTACCACAGTAGCTTTTACATGACAATTATTTTGAATTTGTTGATGTCTGCTACATCTGTTTACTTGTACATGTTTTTACCATTAGTATGCTCATTTAGTCAGAGAAGAAATTTAACCTTGAATATAAACCGTGTGTTAGCAGGATCGAAGTTTTGAAGCTCCCCAACGGATAAAGAAAAGCACAGGAATTCCTCGTAGTTTCATGGTGGAGGTTGATGATCCAAACAGAAAGGGAGTCATGCTGACCAACAGTGGAATATATGCCATTCCTACTATTGATGCGTAAGTATACTTAGCCTTGCTGTAAGTGATTGTGTTGCAGGATCATATTTTTCGTTTGTTGCAGTTTTGCAAAACCATAATGGGTAGTGGCATCAACACGTCAATTCTGCTGATAATATCATGTTTTCTGTGGTGTTTAGTGAGGCCTATGCTATTGGAAAGAAAGAGAAGCCACCATTCTTGCCCCAAAATCAGTCTTCATCTTCAGAGGAAGAAGATCCGGTACCTGATGAGCTGCTCTGTTTGATCTGCAAGGATCTTATGACAGATGCTGTAGTTATCCCCTGCTGTGGAAATAGCTACTGTGATGAGTGTAAGTGTCTATACAAATAAATATAAACAAAATTGCTTATTTTTTCAGCTTTTAAAGCTTACACAGTTTTTTTGCCACAGGTATTCGAACGTGTTTGCTCGAGTCTGATGAACATGTTTGCCCAACCTGCAAACAATCTGATGTATCTCCTGATGCACTGATCGCAAACAAATTCTTGCGCCAAGTAAGAAATCCCCATCTTAACTTTATTTTGTTGTTATTAAACAGCAGTGTCTCCACAACTTACATTTATAGTACAACATTAAAACAACTTATTCTTTCCAACCCCAGGCAGTAAACAATTTTAGGAATGAAACTGGTTATACCAAGAGGATTCGGAAAGCTGCAGCTGCTCATCAAGCAGCTGCACAAGGAGCCCAAACACAGGCTCCTGCCCAGCGGCCACCTATGAGACTGGCAACCTCACGCCAGCAGGACCCTCTGATGGCCAATGTTCCAAGCTCAGCAGCTGATAGCACCCCTCCCCAGAGCACACCTGCTGCCCCTTTATCTCCTGTTAGCACTCATCCTCCTTCTAGCACCCCACCTTCTTCTAGCAGCTCTACTGTAAACAGCAGCAGTGCACCTGCAGCGTCGAACTATAGCCCTGTGGTGAACTCTCCTCAGCATTCTACTAAGCAGGATGACCCTCCTCCACCCAAGTACGTAATTTACCAGCATTTCTAGAACTTAAGAGGATCCACTGGTTGTGTAAATTATGAAGCACTGGATTCAGATTTGTCTTATTGTCGCCTCCCAGGGAACCAGAGGTCCCATCATCAACTGTTGTGCCTTCGTCAGACACTGCTGCCCCAACAACTTCTATTCCAAAGGTATTAAACTTTTATTGTATTTTATAGTTAATTTATAAGAATTACATGGACTAATAAAGCAATAATGCATGGGCAAGAGTAGTTGAGATTAAATTTGGATAATTCCCCCTCCCTCTCCATTTGTTGCAGGGATACCATGTCCCAGTAATTGGAAAGCCGAATATGCCTCCGCAGCACCACATGCATAGATCAGGTAAGATAATATCGGCACAATTTTTTTTTCTTTCTGTAAACCTTGGCTATTGTTAATATTGAAGGTTTTCTTTTAGGGCAAACAAGGGCTAGTGGACCAAGGCCGTCTGGAAGCCGTCCTGCATGGGATGGGTAAGTATCCAGAAGTGTATTATGAAAAGATTGCAGTTTCATCCATAAATTCCACTGTTTCAGCAGATTCCTCATTCTTGTTTATTTGCCCTATCAGGCCCTCCAGTAGAGGGAGACCTCCTAATGAACGACCACCAAGAACACAGCCGCCTCCAGTACAAAACCTTCCTCCTATAGTCCCTCCAGTGTATGTGCCTCCTGCTCTTTTTCCTCCTCCTCCACATCCTATGCCTCCGCCACCTGGTGGTGTTCCACAGCAGTATCCCATCCAGTATCCTCAAGGCCAGCAGCCTCCCCCTCCCTACAACATTCCACCACCTGTATTTCCACCTGTCCCACCAAATGTGACCGCTCCATGGGTGCCTCCTGGTCCACAGCCACCTATAGCCAACCCCATCTCTACAATGCCAGCAGCACCTTTTCTATCCAAGGAGGAGTTTTATCGTCAGCAACGTAGACTGAAGGAAGAGTAAGTAGTTCTAACATTGACTAAGAAATATTTTTGTTAAAATTTGTAGTTTGTTTATTTCCTGTTATCATATAGTGATTTTGATTGTAACATCATAATTTGTGTTTGTTGTTGTTTTTTAATACAAAATGTGAAAATTGTGTGGAATATCATTGTTTTTCCCCAATTCATAAATATGTATGTAATGATGAATAACCAAATTTTAACGGCAAAGTTTTATTTTCTTCCTGTTTTTGTTAAATAGTTCCCAATGTCGATTCGTTACCAGGGAAAAGAAGTCCAAACTTGAGGAATTTACTAATGACTTTGCCAAAGAGCTTTTGGAATACAGAAAGATCCAGAAGGAGAGAAGGCGTTCCTACTCTAGGTTAGGAAAATAGACAGGAGTCCACCACCACAATGTATTTTTGATGGGGAAACTTTTGGCATTAACTAAATTCTGTTTTCTTCTGCAGGTCAAAATCTCCTTACAGAGATTCCTCCTACAGTGGCTCATCCTATTCCTATTCCAAATCACGCTCTCGGTCCAGATCACCACGCTCCTACTCTCGTTCAGTTTCCCGATCTCGGTCAAGATCCCGCTCACGCTCTCGTTCCCGCTCACGCTCCTACTCTCGCTCGCCATACTCCCGCAGGGGCAGAGGTCGAAGCCGTAGCTATCGATCTAGGTCACGCACTCCGACATACCATCGCTCCCGCAGTAGATCGCCATCATATAGGGGTCGGGAGATGAGTGGAATGGGAAGTGGCATCTATCGTTCCCGCTCTAGATCCCCACTATATAGGAATCACAGTCCCAGCAAGAAACTCCCACCTCCTCAAATTGAGGGTGAGCGCAAATATGCAGGAAGGTACAGAGAGCTCCCTCCCTATGATCCTAAGGAATATTATGGCCGCAACGTTGACCAAAGTGACCCCTATGAGAGAGAGCGATATCGAGAGTGGGAAAGGGAGTACAGGGAGTGGTACGATAAATACTTCAAGAACTACAACAACCCACCAAGTAGTCAAATGCGAGGTCGTGCTCCAGGCAGCAGAGACCAATATACTCCTGAGCGTTTTGCCCCTCCCCGACCAAGAGAAAACTCCCCCTATAGTAGGGGACGTCGGGAGGACTATCCGCCACCACCTCAGAGCCATGGCCCCCCACCAAGAAGCAGAGGTATCATGACATACCAGGAGAAGTGTGCAGAGAAGTATGGCCACATTCCTGTTAACACCACTGGAGCAGGAAGGGGACTTAATAAAGAGTTTCTGAAACCTCTTAAGGACAGAGAACCTGGTGGCAGCACTGCTGCAGACACCAAGTCTATGAAGCATAAAAAACATCGCAAAAAGAAGAGAGAAGATAGTGACCTCTTCAGTCACTCTGACTCTATGGATGAATCCAGAAAAGATGACCGTAAAGAGGATTCCATGCTGATGAATTCAAGTCGTGATGATGCCACACCTGTCAGGGATGAACCCATGGATAGCTCTGCAGTGCCCTACAAGACAACTCCTGTAAAGGAGAAGAAAGAGAAGTCAAAAAGCAAAACAGACAAAGTTAAACGAAAGTCTGAAAGCAGTGGCCAGAAGAAGGAAGCATCAGGAAAGCTGTCAAAACCTGCTAGAGAGAAAGAATCTGATGCGCCGCGAGAGAAAGTGGCTCCCACTGAACCAGCCATTAAAAGGGTCAAAGATGAACCATCCCACAAATCTGAACAAAGCAAACCTCAATCCTCAGAGTCCAAACTTATGCTTCCACGCAAGTTGATGCAGTCTAGGCCCATCAAACACCATCAAGAAGTAAAGCCCATCAAAGATGAGCTCAAAAGCAAGAAAGAATTGGGGAAAGACCTTGTAAAGCCAGATAAAATTCCTGTCAAAGATGGGAAGGTCCCCAAAAAAGAGCCAGAGAAGCCTGTGAAAACTGAGGAGAGGATGCCTGCTAAGACAGTTGATACTAAACAGGACAAGAAGAAACGGAAAGATGACAAGACCCCTGTGAAAGACTTGGATGTTCCTCCAGTAAAAGTAGCAAAAATAGAAGTTGACATGTCTAAAAACTCTCCAAAACCTAAACCTAGACTGGAGAGCGAAAAGCCAGTTGAAAAGGAGAAAGCAGCTATTCCATCTTTGATGGACATTAAACCAGAGCCTGTAAGAAAGATTAAAATCAACAGGGAAATTGGCAAGAGAATATCTAGCATTGATCGGCAACTTTCAGCTGAGGAGTCTACTCATGCCACAGGAAAGGGCAGATTGGAAAAGTCTAGAGGAAAATTGAGGAGGAAGGTTCATGCTCCTGATGGGTCAGGGTCCATATTAGTTGATTACACCAGGTGAGATTATTTAAATATTGAAGGTCTTGGCAACTTGTGTTATCTTTTAATCTGTGCAATCAACTTATTCGTATTTGTTGTTTTTGTTAGCACCAGTTCTACAGGTGGAAGCCCCATCAAAAAGCATGACGACAAGCTTGACCTAAAGAAGACTGTGGTGAAAACCCTGGAGGAATATACCAATGACAGCTCCACCCCAGCTGAGGATGAAATTGTCATGATCCAGGTGCCCCGTTCCAAGTGGGAAAAGGAGGACTATGAATCTGAGGACGATGAGTCTAAGGTTGCCGCCAGAGCAGGCAGCATTAACCCCTCCAGCTCTGCTCCTTCAGAAGAGAACACTGCAGTGAAATCAGCTGGCAAGGAGTCTCCACATGCTGACAAAGCTCCGCCAGTTTCCAAAGAGCCAGACGTCAAACCTGCCAAGGACTCCACGTCTGGTGACAAGGAGAAAGATACTGACAAGGAGAAAGACAGAGAGCGAGAACGAGACAGAGGGAAAGAAAAAGACCGCAGCAGCACTGCAGACCGTGAGGCAACTGACAAAAGGAAACCTAGTTTACCTAATCAGGAAAGAGAGCGTGTACAGGAGAAGGGAAGTGACCATGGCAGTGAACGAAGCTCTTCTTCCCAGTCCTCCAGAGATAGGCAAGCTGACAGGCCTGAATCTACCTCTAGAAAACCAGCAGGAAGGGAGACCACTACAATCATCCCCAGTAGAAAAACAGAGCATAGAGATGATGCAAGAGACCATGTAGGCACTAGATCAAAAGATGAAAGAAATCCAATCAGGAGGAGAGCATCACCCTCCCCGCCCCCAAGGGTAAAGGACTTACACGCAGACTCTGGAAGAAAGAATCTTGAAGCACCTCAGGAGTCACAAAGTCCAAGTAGGAATAGGAGGGCATCATCGCAGAATGCATCAGAGCCAAAACGAACCGGGCCAGAGGACCACAAAGGAGACTGGCCGAGCAGTAAGGAGAGCCAGGGCTCTAGGCATTCTGATGTACGTAACTCAAAAGACCGGGAACACAGGACTCCTCATAGAGCTTTGACTCCAGAGCCTAGGACTGATGCAGAGAAAGGTGGCGTACATGGTGACCACATTAAACTCCCATCTGCCCGCTCCACGAGACTGTCCTCAGATTTAGCACGGGAAACAGACGAGGCTGCATTTGTCCCAGACTACAGTGAAAGTGACAGCGAGACCTCAGACATTGAGAGCAAAACAGAGCAGAGAGGGCGAGAGAGGGACAGCAGTGGCAGTCAGAGTCCGAGCCCATCTGGCAGCCACGGACACAGTAGCAGCCCCAGCTCTCCCGGCAGTCAGGACAGCAAAAAGAAGAAAAAGGACAAAAAAGAGAAAAAGGAAAAGAAGAAACACAAGAAGCACAAAAAACACAAAAAGCATAAGAAACATACGAGTAATGAGTCTGAAACAGAGCTCAAAGGACAGAAACACAAACATAAGAAAAAGAAGTCTAAAAAGAACAAAGACAAAGATGAGAGCGAGAGAGACGAACACAAGGCAAAAGTATCAGTTTAATTCATTTTAGGTTTAGCCATTTGTTTGATTCGCTCGTCTTTAAGCAGCAATGGAAAATAAAAAATATTGTTCTGCAGAGAAGTTTAAGTACTGTTCAGATGTAATTGTTTGCAATCTCAATGGTTAACATGCTTTTTTTTTTGACCATGCTAACCTCTCCCACTGGTGCAAGAGAGTAGCTACTTTAATGATAAAGGTTCTTTTATTTTGGGTTCTGAATTTTCATGAATGTTTTGGTTCTCATTAAAATTGTTGCAGATTCTCATCACATCATGGTTTTGCATTAAGGCAATTGTAGAGGAAGCACTTTAGAAATAAGAATGTGATTGCAGATTTGCAAAATTTGCAAAGTGTTGCAAAAGCCCTTTTGTACCTCCTCTCTTGTATGTTTAATTTGGAGAGAAACATATCTTTATGACAGTATAATAAAATTGTTACAGAGGTAACAGGAGAGTGGCGTCCAGCCATTGGGGCAAGCTGATTTACAAAGTGTATGTTTTTGCACTGTGAATATTTCCTCTACTCTTTCGTTTTATTCTAATTCATCTTCAAAAGAGTAATTTAAATTATCTGCTGAAATGAAATTGCATATGTTTTGAGGGTAATAAATGTTTTTCAGGAAATATAAATGGTCTCATGTTGTTTATTTTCATGCCATAGGTGACTCTTTCTGTTTGTCCTGCATTGTTCATATATTTCACCATTTACAATGTTAATTGTAATTGGTTAGGTGCTCTTTTTCTTTTTCAATGGTACTACACCCATCTGAGGGCATAAACTTTTTTTTTATTCCTAAACAAGTCAAATTAATTTGATAAATCATAATTATGGGGTTGTTTGACTTACCACTTTTTTTTTTTTATTTTAAACCGGGAAAACAAAAGTTGCATTTAAAAGAATTGCATCTTTTTCAAGTGTTGCAAATACTATTTATAGTATTTCATTCAGATTATTTACTGAAATAATTTGTATTAAAATGTAAAGGTTGACTGTTGTGTATACTGATGTTCTCAATTGAACGTTGTGTCAAAGAGTGGCCTCGGGAAAGTATCATGCAATGCCAACTGGCCCTACTTAAGAAGGCCCCTTGGATGCCAGGGTTACAGTGTAATGGTGTCCTTTGAACTACAAAAACTACCTTAACCCACATTATTTTAGTAGATAGAAGCATTTATCTTTTAATAAAAACCGACTAAAATGTTATCTGGAATAAAAACGTTTCTCCGTTTAATACCAACAACACAGCTGCAAAGCGGCGAGTAAAACTTAAAATTAAAATGTATTAAAATGAATATTAAACCATTGCCAACAAAAATGTCATCACTAAATTATAGATTGGATAGTATATTGATAGTATCGATTTCAATAACTAATTAAGTTCTCACTCTGATATTTATGCAAAATACCCTTTGAGGTGAACATATGGTTGCGTTTCCGCTGTCAGCCACTTGAGGACGTCAGATATATTTCTATTCATTACAAAAACAAACAAAAATCAAAGTGGAATCCTATAAGAAAACTATACAAAACAGACAAAAGCCTACAGGACAGGACTCTAGTAGTCAAGAGTTGCATTTAAGATTATTGCAGCATTTAATACAGGCCTGCCTGAAAGTGTAGGGATGTCGAATGTAGGAAATATAGATTGTGTAAGGCTTATCTCGAAATGTCCGTTCCCACTGGATGAATTACTTTCAACCCAGATGATGAATAAATATGATTACACCGAAAACTTACCGTTCCTCGTCCGTACAGGAGAGCAGCTCCCCCTCTCTCCGTTTCTTTCATGTAACCACAAGAGGGCTCTTGACGTTATTCACCCCTGCAGCATCTTGAGAATTTGTTCAGCGCGCGATTCAAGTATAGAAGGTTTGCTAACACTCCCAAGATAAAATGCACGTTAATCATATTTGCCCTCCTCGTTAAATATAAGGGGCAAAAGGTACGTTCGGTGCAAGCCAAATTGATGAAATATGATGGTGCTTTACAGGTTGACAAGAAGACATATTGGGGTTTTTATTGAATAATAATGTCCTCTTATCGAAATCAAAAATAATTCTAAAGAACTGCAACATTTTAAATGGAAAAGACTAAACATTTACTAAACATTTCAGCAAGGTATGAGGGCTTTAAAAAAGTCTCATATATATGACCCTGGACCACAAAAGTATAATTTGTAGTAATAGCGAAAAATATATTGTATGGAAATGTTTTTTTAGGATATTATATAAAGATCATATTTTGTAAATGTCCTGCTGCAACTTTATGAAATTGACATTTTTGATTAGTAATATGCATTGCTAAGAACTTCATTTGGACAGCTTTAAAGCCGTGTGTTCCTCTCTTTTTTTTTTTGCACCCTTAGATTTTGGATTTTTTTTAAATAGTTGTATCTACGACAAAAATATTGCCCTATTCTAACAAACCATAAATCATTGGAAAGCTTATTTATACAGCTTTATGATGCTGTATACAGCTTAATTTATACGTATGACAGGTTTTGTGGCCTACTCTATCCTATTCTATTTTGTTCAAATAATAATAATAATAAAGAAAAACTCTAGCTAACTCTAGCACCTCTGGTCTAATTGCTTCTATTGTTCTCCTCATTTGTAAATCGCTTTGGATAAAGGTGTCTGCTAAATGATTAAATGTAAAAGTATATTGTGAAACAAATGAACGCGATCACAAAAATCCATCAGTTGGTACTGATCTGAAAAGAGAGCAATCCTTTGGTGAGTTGGCACAGTGTTAATGGTTGGCACCAGCTTATTAAATGGCCTGTGTGTGTCCTCACAAGAGGGTTTGCCCCCTCATGCTGTTGCTTCCAGTTTCCTACAATCTCCCCCTGCCGCCATGTCTGGCACAGCTTTCCGTGTGCTGAGTGTGCTAGTCTGCTAAAACCTGCTGCCATACACTGCGTTCTGGGAGTCCTTTCTGCTGGATGCCAGGTAAGGGCAAGCCATCCACCCTTATGCTTACAGACATACACATTCAGAGGCAAAGAAGGCTGGGAATGGATATGATCCCATTACTCTTTTTGCATACAAGAGTATTTTAAATACAAATACAGGTAGTACAGATAATACAGTGTGAGATGTGAGAATACAGGGCCGTTTACCAAATTGTGCAGATGGTGTGTTTAGAACTGTTTAAATACATAGTTCATGTTCAGAGGTTCACTGGCTTGACGCTTTTTAAATGGAGTTATTAAACAAAGATGCTGCAAAAAGAATAGCCTAATGATTATGTCCGTCCAATTATATATTAAAACGCAGTCCTCACATAAAAGTGTAGCTTAGGTTATATTGCTAATAAATACAAAAGCTTTAGCTATATACAGTGCTATCTAAAAGACCACACTGGAATTTAGTATTTTCTGATTTATTTATGTATTTTTTTACTTCTGATTTTTCACTCGTCTGTGTTTTCACCTACTTCTAAGTCTTGCTTGGTACTGATTCCAGGCTCCATGCCAAGTCTGCCTCATTAAAATGAAGCATATGCAGATCTGTCTTGTTTAAGCTAATGGTGACGCTTATTTGTTGTGTCTGGTCTTCAGCAATTGGTGACGGTGCGAGTATGTTTCTAAAGGTGCATGTTTCTGTTTTCCATTACTCTCTTGTCAGGAAAGCTCTGGTGAATATGTATCTTTGCATGTATTTTCTTGTCTTTGAAGATTGAATGCTTTGAGGATGCCCATGGGGTGGTGCTGCCTTGCTTGCATTGCCTTGTGTGTCTTCATTTGTCTTGCGATTGATTCAGTAATCAGATTTTGTGCCTTTGCCAATCGGATACCTGCATCTTGTCCCTCTGTTTACTGCATTACACGAGCCAAGACGGTCTGTATTTTGCGTGATCAGTGTTGGGAAAAGTTACTTTTAAAAGTAATGCATTATAATATTGCGTTACTACCTAAAAGTGTAACTAATTATGTTGCTTTTTATGGAAAGTAATGCATTACTTTTTAAATATGTGCAGAGCTGAGTGTTTGTTTTTTTTTTATATATAAGAAGTTATATTTATAGAAAATGTAAAAGCACACCAAAAAGTGTCACGAATAAATAAAATAAATAAATAAAAGTCTATTCACATCTGTAAAGTAGAATACAGGAGAAGAAAGTTTAATACTCTTCAGCAATAAAAACAAACACTAAAGCACAATAGTTATTTTTGAAGTCATTTTTGCTTATAAGTGTGGTTGAAACTGGTCAGCAGCAAAGATATTGGTTAATAAAATGAGATTAGTTTGCGTCATTAGTTTATTTTAATTCATTTTGATGAATACTAATCTGTTCTTGAGAGTGAGATGAATTAACGCACATTCATATTGAGTCTAGAACTACTCTGTATTCACACACACTCTGTAATTCTGATTTCTCCCAACATGTCAGGAGACTTCTAAATAAATAAGAAAAAAAGTAACTATTACTTTTTTGAAAAGGTAACTCCGTTATATTACTCTAAAATTAAAAAGCAATGCGTTACTTTACTAGTTACTTGGAAAAAGTAATATTATTGCTTAAATTGTGTTACTTGTAATGCGTTACCCCCAACACTTTGCATGACTATGCCAGAACATCCCTTGGCAAACATGGAGGTTCAAAAGAGCTGGTGACTTACATGACTCGCACTACAGCAGCACCTTTAATGAGTGTGTCTGGTCTGGCCATAGAGCTCTGCAGGGCTCTCCACTCACCTGGCACAGACACACAGACTCAGTGCCAACAGCGTTCTGGTAGCCTCCATATGTTTGGTCTGTCAGATGCTTAAAATATTCCACATACTGGCAGCAACTTTTTATCACGTTTTCAAATCCTCACAAGAGCCCCAAAAAGTACATGGGATTGATTTAAAATGGATGTATTTTTTCTGAATCCAGCAAACAGTTGTTAAACTACTTTTAATGTAATGCAGGCAATTATTACCCAACAAAACAAGAAAGCTGACTACGAATCGGGGCAAGCGATTCAACATAATCTCTCACAGGAAGGACTTGATGTCAGCTGAATTTATTCAGTTACTCAATGATTTCAAGCAAATTATTCTACAGATCCCCTTGGAGGTAAGAGTTGTTATTCTAGTCATGTGAAATTGTCACTTTCACAGGCCTCATGCAAGCTGTCAAGGACATCTGTAAGTGGGCTCACTTTCAAAAACAGGACTGAATGGTAATACATTGTGTAGTGTCAGTGTCTCAAACTAAAAAAATCTGTCTTGGAAAAGTGAATATTTCTGCCTTTGTTTATCAAACTTTAGCTGATTTTACAGTTCACCTCAATAGTACTATGTAGCAAAAGGTACAGCATTTACAAAATTCATGTTTTTTTGTTGTTGTTGTTGTTGATATCAGAATTTACTTTTTTGTTGATGTTGTTATTTTCTCCCACAAATTAAGATGAGATTTCAGAGCTTCAGAGGAAGGGAAGGTTTTTGTGTAACGACTATTGCACTGGTGTGCGTTAAAAGCTATTGTTTGGTTTCAAAAGACTTGAAATTACAAATCATATGATATAATTTTATGTTCCTTCTCCTTTTTTAGAAATTACCACATAACTGTCATTTTATATAAAACAGCCCTGTAAGAATGACTCCTTTTATCTTCCACAGAATAAATGGGCTATCTCTTTAAGGAATACACAAACCATAGTGTGGCAAATGTAGTGAAGCCTCATAAAGATTACCAAATCCTCTCCACCAAATTGACATTTGATCTTCTTTCTTTTGTTAACACTATAGAATGGCATAGAATAGCGTTGCTTTGACTGGCGATGTGGTACTAAATGAGTGCTGGATGGCACTCCTGTCTGTGCATAGGTTCAAACCAGGCCACAAAGCACTAATATGTGTGTGTTTGGTTGCTTTAGTATTATTGGAGCTGCTGCTGGCTGTTTCTGTGCTTGCAGTCATGAGAGGCGCTGATTGCATCTCTTGTATGCCAGCGCTGCTGCCTGGCCCCGCCTTTGACCAAAGCTGTGCACAGAATATCAATGAGCTTTGTGAAGGAACGAGACGTTGTCTGCCTCACCATGTGTGTCTGGTTGGTTTCATAGCTGGTTCTGATGTTGAGAGGTTTGTGCAAGCTTAACATTCCAGTATATTTTATATCGCAAGGCACTGTGAGGGAAACTGTGATTGAGGGGACAGGCATTCATTGAATGAATTTAATAAAACCTGACGAGAATATGTCTGTGACATATATAAATGCATCAAAATGTTGTTTTTTTATATTTGTATGATTTTTATTGCATTGTATTTTGTTTACCCCATTCTCTTTGCTGTAATGCATAAAAATATCATTCTGAAAGAAAGAAATATACATAGATTTGGTGGTTATATGTTAATGTAGTGTTTAAGAAGAGGGAATATTATGTTTCAAAAAATGAAAACGCTGTCATCATCTAATCACCCTCAAGTAGTTCCAAATCTGTATGAATTTCCTTGTTCTGCTGAACACAAAGGAAGATATTTTGAAAAAAACTTGCAACCAGGCTATTTTGGGTCACCATTTACTTCCATAGTAGGAAAAAAATACTATGCAAGTCAGTGGTAGCCCAAAACCACTTTTGTGAAAATACACCTATTCCATGTAGACGTATTTAAAATTGAAATTAAATTGTAATGTTTGTTAAATTGTAGAAAGCATTAAGCAAAAATACAGTAAAACAGTAATATTGTGAAATATTATTAGATGTGTATAAATTAAGATATATTCTAATACTCCGATGGTAATATATTCTAAAATGTAGTTTATTCCTGTGATGTTTAAGCTGAATTTTCAGCATCGCTACTTCAGTCTTTGGTGTCACGTGTTTGTTCAGAAATCATTCTAATATGCTGAATTACTGCTCCAGAGAGATTTCTTATTAGGATCCATAATGAAACCACTTGTGCTGCTTTTCGATCTTTGTTGAACAGAAAGATGAACAGCATTTATTTGACATACAAATCTTTGGCAACATTGTGTGCAATGTATTTGCTGTCGCTTTTGATCAATTTAATTCATCGTTACCGCATAATATTCCTCCTAACCTTTTCATTTAGAGATTGATTTAATCAGAGTTAGTAAAGCTTTTTTGAGAATTTTTTTGACGGGCCCTCGTCATCAGTGCAACCGCCATCCTGGTGGCATCAGGGAAACGGTGCCCACTGGACACATGCATTTACAGTAACCCAATGACAGTCAGATTTTAAGGTATACAGCAATTAAAATGTTATTTTAAATCATCAAGACTGTTACACACAAACTGAAAATATATATAAAGGTTTGGAAACTCTTTACAATGACATTAACTATATTAAATATCATGATCTATAATTATGTAGCATTTATTAATGTTAAGTAACATTACAGTTTAATCTTAAACTTTGTTAAAAATGAACATTTTGTCTGTTAGCCTTAGTTAATGCTCTGTGAATTAACATCAAACCGCAACAAAGATTAAGAAATGCTGTGAAAATCTATTGATCATTATTCGTTCATGTTAGTTAATGCATTTACTAATGTTAACAAATTAGACCTTACTATAAAGTGTTACTAAAACCTTTTTTAAAGCATTTTTTCTCCAATATTATTGATCTATGTGTATTCGCTAAATATTTTTGCCTGCATTACATCTGTAAAATGAAATTTTACTGTTACATCCATGAGATAATGCAAGATCGGATGAATCTCATAGGATGTCATTGGTCAGTATCAAATTTATAAGACCACTTATGTGTCATTAACCTAATTATATAAAATTATGTTGTCAGTTCCCTACAAATGAACTGGATCTAGGCTTTTTTGTTCCTACAACTTACAGAAAATGGTTAAGCCTAAGAGATTTCTTAAAGCTGTAATGCATTCAATAAAAAATACATAAAAACGGATAATTTTTTTGTAGTGATTAAATTTACTTTTAAAGTCTTTCTTATATACTTTTACAGGCACACACCCTGTCCCTGTCACAGAGAGTTAGAGCTATTTTCCCCAAAAAATCATCATTAAATTCAAAATATTCGTCTTCCTGTTGGTCGTAGCTAATGACTATAAATGTGAAATTTATCCAACTTTTTTGGAACAATATATGTACCAAATTTGGTGTCTCTAGCTAAAACGAAACCGCCCACTTTTGAAAAATGGCTCTATAAAGAGCATCCTCCGTGCGCTTCTTTGAGCTTTTGCTCATAAACTTATCCACTCCCTTGAGCAAACCGTTTGAGATAATCAATAATCCCTTCACGATTTAGTGTCCCCAATGTCTTGAGATCACATTCAGCAAGTTTGGTGGAAATCCAGTGGAAATCCTCAGAGGAGTTTGTCAAATTCCAGAGCATGCCTTTTTTAAACAACCTTAAATAGCGGACATCCTGTTGGGCGGCGCACTGACTGTCAGTGCACAAAGTTGTTTGGCTCAATGAGATCTATATGTGTACCGAGATTCATATGAATAAGTGCAGGTTTGTGTGAGCTATACAGCAAGTTTTCGGAAAATTTTCCAGGGGGCGCCACAGAGTCACTGTACCGCGCCCTGGTCCCAGTCTCAGCCAATCAGCCAATGCCGATTTTAAGGATGTTTTTGATGATGTTAAGGGTATCAAAAAACCCTGGATAGTCCAGGGGACAAAAATTTAATTAAATAATAATCCTTAAAAAAACAATAATTACTGAACCTACACATTAGACCCTGAGAAAAAGGCAAACTTTAGCGGGGGATTGTACAATTACGTTGTATTTTTGATAATTATATTTGCCAAATAAAATAAAGAATTATATATTTATATATATATGTATATATATATTTGACTTTTTTACATTATAAAGTGTATTTTATTTGTCATCATTTAGAATATGAGAAGATATAATTGTTTATTGTATAAATAATAAACCCTTTTAACAGTTGAATGTGTGTTTTTGGCTTTTGTCTCAGACGGTTTTGACTGCAGATCAGTGAGCGCTGGGGAAGAGCAGATTGTCAGAGCTGTTAGTCAACTCGGGTGCATAACAACGTGGATGAGCGTTTAGACAATGGAGTTTTTGTCACCCTGAAGCAGAGTAAGATAGTGCAGGGACGAGCGTGTCTGTTTGCAAGGTATCCAGTGCATGTGTGACGCAGTGTAGAATGCGTCTCGCGGCAGCGAAGGGCCCTGCTGATTTAGCTGTTAACAAAGGCAAGCGTTCAAATGAACTAGGCTCCGTTCCAAGAAGAGGCTGGGTGTTGAGGTGGTGGGGGGGGGGGGATTGGCACAGCTGATAAATATTCATTGAAACTCAGAGGCATTTCAGAAGTGTTCTTACTCTCTCACGCCAGGGTTCTTTCTCTCTGCACAGCTCCTTTCATTCGCCCTCTTTCATTTTGATTTGCATGCGCGATGCCACCTGCACCAAGAGGCTGAGAGAATCGAATAGGAACCAGAAAATGGTGCCCCCTGGTGTTTCCCTATTTTCTCTCCCTCCCACAGTCTCCCTATATTCCCCAGGTACTCCTAGCCCGTAGAATCTAGGTTCGTCATGTGACCCTTTCCTTCATGTGACCGCGTGGACTGCCGCTCGGCACCACATGTGATGTGTGAATCAAAAAGAGGAGAGAAAATAATAAAGGCAGCATACCTGCTGTGTCCCTCATTACCTGTCATCAGGCAGCTTGTTTACGTGTATTTGTCAGCAGCATGTGCATGCGTGTCGCTGGAGCGGCGTCTGTGAACAGCCTGACTCTGATTATGTGCGCTAGACACTTGGGTAAGTTGCCTGACACTCGCATCCATTCATTTGTGCTTCTCCACAGTGAAGTCATTGTCATGCGTGGTGTGTATGCAGAGCCCCCATGTAAATATTGTTATGCTGTTATTGAAATAGAAAGCGTGGCGCAGTAACAACGTGTTTGCTGTTAGGCTCTGATGGCACACTCTAGCACAGACTCTTTTGAAATGGACAAAAAGCCCTTTTGTTTAACCTCACAGGATTGTTTGGGGTTACTAAATTCTCTGGTCTTGTTCATCATGACCTATATTTTAAAGATAATTTGCTTAGTTGTGTTACTTGTGCTGTATTTTACTGTATCTCATGTGTGGTTTTAGTAGTCAGCTGAGGATCCACAGAAACAATAGGCTGGGGTCGAGAATGTGCCGTTGTTTGGAGGCTGTAATGCAGTAAGTGGAAAGCTTGAGAGTTATTAGACCTAGTTGTTGTTATTATCTCTTATGGGAGGTGGGCGGAGAAGCATGTGCTCATTGGGTGATCCTCAGATTCAATTATACAGAGCGGTGTGAGTATGGCATGGATTCATTCTTGTTGTAAATGGGGTTTATTTTTCCAGGAATTTTGTAATCCGAGTTAATTTTTATAATAATCATTTTAATACACAGATTTTTTTGCTCAAGAAACATTTCTTATTATTATCAATGTTGTAATTATTGTATGTTATTTTGTTGGGATCCAGTGATGCTTTTTTAAAAATTGATGATAGCTAGAAAGTTTAAAAGGACAGTATGCATTACAAGTGGACATTTTTGTTACATTTAAAATATTTTTATCGTCATTCATGACATGATACTGACCTCAGACTTTTGAACCGTGTGGTTTTAAATACCCTTTTTTTTTGTTGAAATATTGTAAATCTGTTTTTTAAACCAAAATACAAAACCACAATAGAAAGTCAATTATTTGCTGAGATGAACCCTGTGTCACAAAAATGTCTCTAGGCAATATTATTGTGTGAATAACAAGTATACACAGATGTGAACTCAACAAAAATGAAAATAACAATTTGCCCAAAAAAATACTATAAATAATAATTTGTCAGCTGAGTTGACTAACAAGCCCTGATTAGACTGCCAAACACCAACGTCTGTTTCATGCAAAGCATTAGGGGGGCGAGTTTAAGCCCCTGCTGATCGAACCAGCAACACTGAGGGCAAACCTTCTCTCGCGCTGTACTTGTGTTTTGGTGCTTCGTGCTCTGCTCTGATTGTTGTTGACAGTCAGTCAGATTGTTTAGTCTGTTTCAGCAAAAACCCCGGCTGAGGAGCAACCACTTCCCTGCTGGCCATTACTGACTCAGGGAGGAAAAATTTGCTCTTTTATGCGTCATCCCAAGTGTTGAATGTCATGCAGAGCTGCCCAGGGTTTTGTGTTGCAAAGTTGTGTAACTGAATTTAAGTTGATATGCAGACTTCCTTTTTTTCCCTGTTGTTTAATAGCTTCAGTGTGGACAATCATGCAGAGGATTTGTTGGAAGGTATCAAACAAAGCTGGCCATTGTATGGGAAATCTCTCTCTCTCTCTCTTGCTCTCTGTGAGGAGTGCTAAGGTGAAGCTCCCCATGGTATTTGAGGCCAGTGCCAAAGAACAATGCTTTAGTTTATTCTAAAGCCTGCCGCTTTGAATTCTCTAACTTCTTATTGCAGGATGGATTCTGATTGGTTGTCAATTTTTTTTTCAATCATCTGTCAGCTAAAAAAAAAAAAACCTTCTGGTCTGGAAAATGATATTGTTTCTCTGTGTCTTTAATGTTATAGATGTGGTTTGGACTATTCTTTAATATTGAGAATATGTCCTAACAGTACATAAACAATTTACCATACTTTAAAACTCTGTAAAAACGAGTTAATACATATAAAATAAACCAACAGATTCTTACTTCTGAAAGGGAAGGTTTTTACAATCAGAGGCTGTGCAATGTTGTGAAATCTTGATCAATAAATGCATACAGTACGTGCATAATACATTCATAGCATATTATTCAAACCAGTGAAAGGAAACTTCCCAATCCTTTCTTTTTCTTTGGAGGGAAAATTTACCCTCCAGCTGGGAACATTCAGTCATCAGTGAAACATTTTAATGAAATTCATTCATCCAGAGTACAGTCCTGTTTTCTATCTAATTTCTTTTGCAGTGATTGTTATGAATGTGCAGAATCTCCACTTGGACACATTGTGTATACAGTGCCGCCAAGACAGATTTACAAACCTCAATTTTCAAGCTATTTTCAGCGATGCGATGATGGATTGTTTAAAAACAGTGCTGTCTTTGCTAGTGAGGATACCAGGAGTGCAGTGCTGTTCGCACGGGTGCATATCTTGCCAAACCCAGCCTGCAAAGTCTGTTTTGCCTGTATGGCGCAGTTGTTCGTAAACCATCTCAAATGATCCTCAGGTTTTCGAGACCAGGGTTTATCTAAGCTCTGTGTACAGTAGGGCTTGGTACACCAGCACTTCACAGCATGCATCCTAAATGGATGGTTCTCTAAGAGACCTGTGTTTTTGTTTGGTGCCATAAAGGCAGCACTGAGCTTTTGTTCTTTACAGAAAATGAGCCGATTGCAGCTTGGCATGCTCCCAGCAGCCTCCAACTCTAAATACAGAGAGGCCTTTCATCCCTGCTCCGAATTCTCCTTACAGCAGCCAAACGTTGCACAGAGCCTCAGCCAAGTGCCATCACTCAGTCCGCACTGTGATTAATGTGCTCGGCAGACACAACAGCCCCGCATCTGGAATCAGCAGAAAGCCTGTTTCATTGTTCATGACTTACTCTGGACCCCATGTTCAAATCATTGCTATTAAGTGTCTGGTCAGTGCTGTTTTTAGATTAAAGATCATGTTGGGTGGATGTTGCTTTGTCGGCCCATCTAATGGGTGGCATGTTTGGGAAAAATTCTGTCTGGTTTCCTGTGTTCCAGCATGTCCCAGCTAAACAAAAAGTGGCTAGTGTTTGGCCGCTCACAAAAGCAGGAACAGACTCACTTTGGCCATTGTACAGGCAGCTTGGTTCTTGAGAACATGGCCCTCACTTTCCCACAGAGAGGTTTGTGTTGTAATTTGAAAAAGAGAGAGAGCTTCTTCCATGACAACCATGACATCATCACAAACCAAACACTCTCTCAGTGCTGCCCGACCTCAAGGAAATGAAGATTAAAGAAAACGACGCCAGGTCCTAAGTGCTATTTAATTTGGACTGCAAACGTGGCCAACACCATCGCTTGAGTCTGACTGTGTGGGAGTTTGCAAAGTGTTTGGTTTTCAAAGTTGCATTTAAAAATGGATTAACGTTTATTAAACCATTATTGCAATTATTACTAATTATATTACGAATGACTAATTATATTACAAATATTACAATTTTTTATCAAATAAATTCAGATTTGGAGAGGCAGATTGTTAGAATATTCACACACAAGTACCTGGAAACTATCTGCTCAATTATCTGGTGCAATGTAAAAATACTGAGCTACTTAGCTATATGCATTACAAACATCAAAGCCAATTGTTGAAGTTATTTAAAAAAAATTATGTCTTGAAATGTTTCTTGCATTGACAATTAGTTTTGATCTTTCTATTAATTAAAATTTAGACATTTTTAATTATCATTTGAGTGTCTGAATACTTTTTGGTGAGACTGTTGGTCCAGTGTTTTTATTAGACTCATGACAGATATTCGTGTAATGTAAACAGGTAACCATTAGAAATGGTGTGTGTGATTGTGTTGGCTCGTGTCGAGTCATTAGTGAGAGGGAAACTGTTAGGTCATCTGTTTAGATTTTAGAGAAGCCGCTTTTAGTATTGAAAAGAGGTTAGTAGAAGATCTTAAAGTAATGATGTGTGTACATTTTTGTTATGTCTAAATAGTTTATCCTTATTACGCTTTGAATGAAACTTACGGCACATTGTTTAGGCATACTGTATTTTACCTCAGTGTGAGTTACTATCTATGAATGTGTGTGTTTTTGTTGATGTGCATTTGTCAGGTCAGGAGTGCTTAGGCAAAGGTTTGGTCAAGGGTAAAGGCCACTTTGTGCTCAGACAACAGAGCAGACTGGCAAGTGTGATGGGTCAAAGGTGAGCTCATTGGTGACATGTGAAGTGTGCACTTCCTAAAATAAAGGTGTATGCATATTTCCAAGGCTATTTATGCTCTTTTAAGACAGGAAATATGCTTCGCTTTCATTATGTGAAAGAACTTTTTATGTGTTATTTGTCAAAAGTAAACTAATTTTTCATTGGCAAACTAATGGAAGCAGATACTCAATATTGTCAGTTAGATCCCTTAAAGCACCTTCACCGGAAACATGCATGACATCTAATGTAGTCAGACTTGGCATTTGTTATGTGATCCTTCTGTGTGTGTTTTTTTTTTTTTATCAGAGCACAGTCCTCATGGGTCTCATGCATGATATGGGTGTTATATGTTACTCTTAGGGTTGAGGATGAGGTGAAGAAAGTGGAGAAGGCAGCGTATGCAGTGTGTGAGCGAATTAGGAGATGATGTATACGCCTGGGGCTGAGAAGAGAGAAAATGAAACTGGCATACAGATGGATTTTTCCTCTGCCTACAGCTGTGCACAACTAATGTAACCCAGTTACCATAACGAAATGAAGTAGCTAGCACTTCATAAAACCCAGACCGGGACCTCAGCTGTAAACTGTGAAAAGAGCTGGGGCTTATTTTAATCAATGGTGATAATGTAGAACAACACACACTCCGATTCTGGTTTACTTTGTGTGTGTGTGTGTGTGTGTGTGTGTGGTAGAGAGATTGGGGGTATGTCTAGACTGAATTATTCTCTAGAGAGTGAAGTGAAATAGAACTGATATTTGACTTTTTGAATGTTAGCATCACTCACTCATTATTGCTTTAAATGATGCTGATGCTAATGCTAACGCTAACGGTGCTGCTTCTGCTAGTGCAATGAAAGCTTCTGTTTACTATAAAATTACACTTAAGGAGTCCCTGCACGTTTCACAAACGTCTGCATTTTATTGACCTTAGTCTGGTACAAGAAAGTCAGTTTTCTTTTATGCTAATTTGCTAAATGCAATGAGAGCCCTTGTTTTCCAGCTCTGCTAACCCATTTTCCTCAAAAGCATATTGACTGGTTTTAAACTGCTGAGCTGTAATTTAAATGGCAGACGTTTGCTAAGTAAAACTGTGTATTATTTTTTGAAGTAGAAGATGTTGAGCATAGGGTGAAATCCTATGGTTGGTGCTAATTTAATTATCACAGGAGTGTGGACAGTTGAGACAGTGGATCACAGCCCTCAAGTGCTTTTTGATTAATAGTCACTTATGGTGTTCTGGGCGTCAAACATGGCTCAGTGTGTGAATTAGCATCTCAAAGGGAAGAGAGGCTGATGACATCCTATTGTGAGGGAAATTACTGAATTTCTGCAGACCTGTCCTTTTAAGTTTGACTCCTCACCGGGGTCCGTTACAATAGAGAAGCACGGCACTGAGTGTCTCCTGTGCACTGTGTTTGCATTTTATTTCACTGAACTCAGCTGGATGAATTATTATATAAAAGGCTCCCAGAGAACAGAAAGGTGTTTGTATGAAAAGGTACTTGCCGTTGGCTTGCTGTTGGGTGAATGACCTGGGTTTGTCTGCATCACTAGAATCACTGTAGACATCTATTAAACCACACTCTAAAAAATAAATACATCCTCAATATTAAAAAAAAGAAAATCTGTTGATTTGAAAAAATAATTTTGGCAGCTATGGTTGCCAGAATAATTTTGTAAAAAAAACAAAACCAAAAAAAACCTTCTAATTTACAAACAAGAACATTTGAAGGTTAACCAGTAAATTCAACAAGCACACTTCTACGTTATCAGTTTTTTTAATGTAAATTGCTTGGTGATTTTTTTTTTACTTCTAAAAACTACATTTAATAGGATTTTACTACAATTACAGAACATTATTCTAAAATTACGTACTGTTAACTGTTTAACCATTTTTTCTTTTGCAATTTCTCAATGTTTTTGTGAGCTGTAAAAAAGTGTTTAAGTGTGTTGCCAAGGCAACATTATTTTAAATTTTTGGCTTTATATCAATTACAGAAAATTATTTCTAATAGTCTTAATTTTAGTTAACATAACAAATCTGGTTTAAATTAGTTTTAGACATAGATCCATCAATGCTTAAAGGCATAGTTAGCCTAAAATGAAAATGCTGTCATCGTTTACTCAACCTCGCATTGTTCCAAACCTGTATGACTGACTTCTGCTGAACACAAAAGAACGTATAGAATTTTCATTTTTGAGTGAACAATCTCTTTCAAATGGGCTTTGCAACAGAAACTGTTAATTTACCACACCAGTTCAGAATGAACCTCTCTTAACCTTTGTTTTATTTGGACTCATTCATGTTGTAGTTAGGTGGTGTGGCTTCGCCATTGTCTTTCTGTTCAAACAGATCTCACATCATTTTTAAGCAATTCAGTCCACATCATGGTCAGCTGCAGGGCACTGAGAGTGATTCAGCCCACTGATGTGTCCCGGTTCACTTTTCCCTTTAATCAGGAGAAAAGTCCTAGACAAACAAGTTCAACTGGAAATGTGTCATCATCTACATATCATCCAGTACCACATCTAATAGCACTAGAGGTCAAATGACTGCCAAATGGCCGCTTGGGTCTAGACTAATAAAAAAGGATATGAGTGAGCCCCCTCAGTGCCTGACACCTAATGGAGATCCCATTTGGGGTGTAAAGGTTTATACTTGGATAGATAGTATGCTTAGTACTTAAATTAGAGTTAGATTTAAAACTCAGTTTTCCACTTAATTAAAGTTATACACATGCCCTAACACATATATTTATTTATTAAACATAGTTCTTTATTTAATAGTGATGAATGTAATATCATTATACATAAATTTACATTTATGTGCAATAGATAAAAAAAATTAAAAACAATAATTTAACAATGTATTAATTTAATAATAAAAAAAATAATTAAAAAATGTATATTTTTACATGCCCTTTTTCATTTCTGTTTTGTCTGCACTCCTTGTACTTTTTAAGTTAATAACTTTTCCCCATGGAGAAAAAGAATGTTCCCATCCTTCTTTCAAAATAATTCGTCTGCCTTCTTTTTCCTGTTCAGTCTGATTAAATCAAACACTTCATGCCAGAGCTCATATCAAGGGCTCCATCTAACAACACATAATTAGCCCTAGCTGTGGCCTCTTCATTGTCCAGGCGGCACATGCGCACCCCACAGCGGGGATGGATTAG
Source organism: Enteromius thamalakanensis (assembly GCA_032357475.1). NCBI lineage: Eukaryota > Metazoa > Chordata > Actinopteri > Cypriniformes > Cyprinidae > Enteromius > Enteromius thamalakanensis. Next base: position 9,806,100 of record JAUCMT010000068.1, read on the forward strand.
GGGAATATGTGCAAATTAAAATCCCACTGAGGAGTCAGTCCTGTTTGTTTTCCTTTTTTAATTCCAACCCGAGCCTTTTGAACACAATGCTCAAAGCTCTGGTCAGGACAGATCACAGCAGTGGGGAGGCAGAAGCCTAATGTCCACTTAGACCAGTTCTTGCTGTAAACATATTACAGGTTACATATACTGTAATACAGGTTGATATGCACTAGGATTTTTTCGACTTGTGTATTTATGTATTGTTCAAATGGTTGGGGTAGATAATATTTTAAATCTTTTTTAAAAGTCTCTTATGCTCAATAAGGCTGCATCTGTATGATTAAAATATAGTTAAACTCATATTATGAAATATTACTTCACTTTAAAATATCTTTCTTAATTGAAAATATAGATTTATAGTGTATTTTTTCCTGTGATGTTAAAGCTGAATTTTCAGCATAGTTACTCCAGTCTTCAATGTCACACGATCCTTCAGAAATCAAATGCAAATGCCGAATATATTATTATTATTATTTTTTAATGATGGTAACTCAGTTGTGCTAATTATTATTTTGTGAAAATATAAAGATAAGATAAATACTTTATATAAACAATATAAACATATGTACTGTCACTTTTACTCAATTTATGCATGTTTGCTAAATAAAATAATTAATTTCTTTAAAAAAAAATTTTACTTACCCCAAATTGTTGAACAGTGTCTATGTACAATAAATAATTTATTATATAAATGAGTACAATAATAATGCATACTAAAATAAATTGTTGTGATCAACTTTTTCACTCAAACTGCTTTTCTGACAATAGAATTTATTAATTATTAAAAAAATGAATGAAATAATTTTTAAAGCTTCACTGTATTTGCTTTAAAAAAATCTAATAATCATATTTTTTTTGTTTTGCCGTTCTGTTGTGAGACAACCTGTATTCCTTGTCATACAAAACAGATGAGCTCTATCCCACTGTTGTAGAATATGTTCCAGTCAGAGATTTTTACACTGCTGTGTAGCATGGGCTCTGTAACTGTGTGTGTATGTGTGCAGAAAGTCTTCTCCTCATCTATCACACATTGTGTACTGTCACTCACAGTGCCTTCCTCTGTCAGTGAGGCGGTCTGTTGCCCCAGCAGACAGCCAGAAGCCTGTGGACTTAAAGCAATACATGATCAATCAAGCCAATCAAAACAAAAGGAGTAACAGATATCAGAGTGGAAAAACAAACAAATGGAGAACAGACGGAAGAGGCTCCTTAAAGCGGTTTCATTATCACAAGTTTATTTACAGCCAAGCGGAGCAACACATAATGAATAACCATTTGCCTCTCTAGAGTGCCGTATATTTCACTCTTTGTGGGCTATAATGACCCCCCGTTCCTAAAAAAGGAGGCAGTATTTGTCGAGGGGTAATTATGTAACGATTTGCTTTCATTTATTCAATCACAGTAGATTCTCATTCATTTATAATTAACTGCAATGCATTGCTTCTGTAATTGCTTTAGTAGTTAAGGGCACAGCAATTGCCTATTAAACAGAACAAAGCTCTTGCTGCTTTCAACAATCACAGGCATTTGCTTCAGCGGTCAGCGTGTTTATACCAGGTGTAAATTAAATCTGTCGAATGATGGCTTGTGATTGGATCACCTGAGACTGATGTTACCAGGTGTAAACAGGCTAAGCCTTTCCACCGGGACAACACCCCACCAAAACCTCAATTATAGGGTAGAAGTCTATGGTGCCTTACAGATATTCACAGTGTTACTGGTTTACTGTGTTTTGATCAAATAAAATAAATACTAATTTGAAATTAGATGTGCTTTGTTGTCTTTAATCTTTACTGAGAATGGAGCATTTTCTAGATTTTAGACCTAGGCCTTATTCCTATTTGGCTGCTGATGTACTGAAGGGACTTAAAGGTTGACAGCCGTATACTGCAGCAAGTGTTTGATTTTGTTTGGCTGGATGAGAAAGTAAGCAAACAGAAAATGGTTTGTGATGCCCAGCAGGCATCTTGTCTGATTGTCTACCTCCTCAGTCTGTTTCTGCTTGTTCGTAAACAGCAACTCTACGTCTGTCCCGTTCATGACAAGCGTTTGCACTTGCACTTTAAAGCAGAAGTCTGTATAAAAAGATGTTTGACGACTATTACGACTATTAGATGTTAAATATTCCTGTTCTTGTGTGATAATTTGTAGGACATTAGATACATTAGTGCCCCTGCGAGTCGATTTAGTGGCTTTGCATTATTGAAACCCTGGTAGTGCCAGGAAATTGACTCAGAATCATTTTGAGTCGGTACCCATGGTCAAGACGGGGAGGTGTGCAACCTTATCCCTCACATGAATAAATAATCTTCTTCTGTACGGCCTTATCACTACTCACTATGTCAATGCTCTGAAGAAAACACGGAGTGGAAATATCCCTGTTCTCTTTAAAGGTCTAGAAAGGAATCCAATGCTGTTTTTCCACTATGGGTTAAAACCTTTGTGCCTGAGGTTCATATCGTTTTCCGTACTAGATATTTCCAAGCTGTAGTCCTGCGCAGACCCACACAGCAAATTCAAGTGGCCTTTAAAGTCCTCCTAAGCAAAAATGTGGGCTTTATTTATATTAATGAAAGTATAAAATGTTTTATTTTACAATTGTGCAGTTTAAACTAAGCTGGTAGATAAATCATGATGTCCTAAAATCAAACTATATACACTAAAATGATTTATTTATTTATTTATTTATTTTGTGATAAGATGCCTCATTATGTTCTGAAGAAGTTTGTCAGACAAAAGGGATGAATGTCTTCTAACCAAGGCATCTGCCAGCATCTTACCTGCAGGGTAATACTTGGGATCTGCTCATGCTTGAGGGGAAAGGAAATTTACAGCCACCAAATCTCCCTGTGATCTGCTGTAAGTGGAGTATCATAGCATTTGGTCTGTAATGAGTGAAGTTGTGTTAAAGAGCTTACTGTAATTAGGAAACATCTGCTCTGGTGTGAGACTATTGTGTGTGTGCCTGTCTGCCCTCCTGCCACTACTGTACCCAGAGACTGAGGTCTCAGTGGGAGATCTACAAAAGGGTCAGATCTCTCCAAGCTGTTGATGGAAGTAGGCTTCCATTTCAGATACCTGACCTAAAGGATTTCTTAAGTATAAAAGAAACGCAAATTCTTATATGTGTGTTTATAATAGGGACACTTAATAACACGCCCCTTATTCAATGAGACGAGACACTGGGTTAATGAGAAGGAGATGAGATTTTTTGACTTTTTAAAATAAATCCTCAATGATAAAATATATTGGGAAAACTTGTATTTTATTCAACAAAAACATTCTAAAAATATAGGTGCATTTTGTAATCAACTTTTCACGATTAAACAATTTTAATGAATTACATGCAGTAATAAACAACACGTGAAAACTGCTACATATTTTGCCACAAACTGACAGGCAAGAAATTAGACAACAAGTATAAACAGTATAAATAAATGAAAACAAATAACACAAATATCCCCTTAAAAGCAGGGTAAGCCATTTTGTACATCGGCCTTCTGCATTACATCATTTTCATCATCAGGAGAGCTTGCGGACACCCGCACACCCTGTCCATGTGCGGGCAATTTTTTAAACCTGCGTACAAAAGTGTATGTGCAAGAAGAATGCTAAAAGAGTGCCACTCAAGTAGGCGGCTTTGAGCATGTGTTGAGCTCATTTGTTTGCACTAATCTAAGATATGTTGTGCCGCATCATACCACTATCACAAGGATACCGTCGCATCTCGTCACACCACTAATATATATATATATATATATATATATATATATATATATATACACACACACACACACATAGTCGTCAAAAATTTGAAAACATTAAAATTTTAAAATCTCAACAAGGCATTTATGCGCTCAAAAATGTAAGTAAAACACTAACATTGTGGAAAAAGGCCTAGTGGTACAATTTAAGCCATTATTTCATTCTTTATTCAGCAAATATGTATTACACTGATCAAGTATGACTTGTACAGTACAAAATGTATATGTTTCTGACATAAGAAGAAATGGGCACACATCCCTGTAACCTGTAACCAGGTATTGTCACCTCGCTCCATGGCAAGCAGTTGCATCCAGATTTGAATAAAACCAATTTGTGCAGGACAATGAATATTTCAGTGTCTAACAGACAGTATTAAAAGAAAATCTGCATGGAAAGCTGATGGTCTCATGGAAATTTATACCAGCTTTCCCCTGCTTGCGCTCACCCCCCACTTACAACCCGTAGATTGGATCTGTGTGAACTGAATTGAGTTGGTCTGCTGAAATATGATGCATTACATCGGCTATCTGCTCTGCTGTTGCCACGGCAACGGGCGTCACATTGGCTGGCCCAACTGCACACGCGTTCTGCGGTAATGAGCACTTGGCAATATGCCAGGGCAACATCCAACCAACCTCGGTTCTGGTTGTTTCATTTTCCAGCGTTTACAGCTCATAATTCACAGATTCGCTATGCATTTTTCACCGTGAAAACACGCTCACATCAGAGTCCAGCGATGCACCCTTTTTGTCTGTAATAATTACACCAGACCTCGAGAACCGAAGTTGCCCAGCCCTGAGTTACTGTCACCTCGTGCCACCAATGGCTCACTTTAGGATCAGTCAGCAGGGAAACATACCTGACTTTATTTAATATTTCTGCAGTAAACCCCATTTTCGGACTCTTGGATTGTAAGGCATCAAATCAGTTTAGACCTTTTAACCATAAATCAAATTTCTTTCATCATCTCACTTTTAATAAAAAGTGCAATGTTGTTTTGGACCTCACTGACTTCAACTGTATGGAAAATATTACATAATATACATTCTGCGAACTATTTCCTTTTGCCATTTCAAAATCATTACAGTTAAAGTATGCATACAGTATATGGTTTTATGTCTCTATTTAACAGAGAAAACATGCATATCTAAAATTAAAATCATGTTTGCTTTGGCAGCCTGATGGTTTGAATCAAACTGCATCCCAGTGAATAGTTAAGTGTAGAGCTTTTTGGCTCCTCCTGGAATACCAGTAATGTTAATGCTAATCAAGTCAATTAACATGTCAAGAGGTTCCTCTGCTCCTCCTCTTTACATGCCGGACAGTGTTTCCCGTGGAAGCCTGCCCTGTGGTGAAGAGTCTTTTGTTATACTAAATAAAAACACATGGATGGTATTCAGGACCTGGGGCTGTGAGGAGACCTGTATGCTACCTGACACCCTGCCAAGCTCCTGGCTCCAAATAATACACACGCTCTACTGCACTGTTATGCAATAAAAGATTAATAGGAGGTAAAGCCAAACACATTATTGAACATTCATACATTTTTAAAGTTGGAAGATGGGGGAATCTGTTGTCCTGTAGAACTAAAATTACCCCCTCTGAGAATGGATGTATTTTTATCTAGCTATAGAAACTTTAGAGACTGCAAACCTGTGCAGTAAAAATGCTTTTAAGTTTTACAGAAAAAAACCTGCATAAATGCTACAAAAAAACTTTATATTTACCATATAAAGTAAAAAATGTATTAATGGTTTAACTACTTGTGTGATACATTGCCTATAATTGGATTTTATGCAAATTGTTTGGTTTCTTCTCATGGTTTCTTATGTGTGTTATCCATCTGTATTTGAGTACTGGCCACATTTTACAGACTGGCCAATTATAATTGGTATATTAACATGGGCAGTCATGGCCTAATGGATATGAAGTTGGACTTTTAACCCAAAGGTTGAGGGTTTGAGTCCCAGGTCAGGCAGGGATTGTAGGTGGGGGAAGTGAATATCCAGCACTCTCTCCACCTTCAATATAACGACTGAGGTGAGACCCCCCCTAACTGCTCCCTGGGTGCCACAGCACTGGCTACCTAATGTTGTGTGTGTGTGTGCACTTGGATGGGTCACCATAACTGGCCACAAGTCACTTAACTTTCACTTTCAATTAAATATACAGTGTAAAGTGGTTTTTCAAATCAATGTTACTTGCTGTTTTGTCATTGTGAAATGCACTAGCAATTTATGAGTAAAACCAGTTTCTTCATCAATTATTATTATATACTTAAAGTGAACACTTTATATACAGCTTTTTTTTTGCACATGCACTAATATCCCATTTCATCACCTAAAACATTGTCACCATATTTTTTATGTGAAATTTCTGGCAACCACAGATGCTGTATTACTGCTATTTCTTTACTGTATTACTGCTATTTGCCTTCTGGCTGCTATTTGCGTTCACTGTTCAGAGTCAGAAAGATTCAGGTGAAAGCATCCGTTTTCTCTCTGTCTGTGAATTGGCCTATGTGTGAAGTGGCAAGATAAAAAAATGCTTTTAAAATGTCCAGGTCTCCTTCATGTGTGATTGGTGATGAGAGCAGACAGTTTTTTCCGCCGGAAAGTATGATAGATGGCAGTGGAAGATGAGCGGTCTGCTCATTAGAGCTGGCGTGAGGGCTGCAGACCACGATCTGAAGAGCCTTGGGAGAGCGAGGCATCATTAAGGCACCCAATGAGCTCCACTCGTCTCTCCAGTCATCGGCCTTGTACATTTCCTTCTAGCAAGTATTCCCCAGTTCTTATCTTTGAATTGGAGCTACCATAGTAGATCTAGTATGTCTCAAGCTGATGTTTGGCGATAAGTCATGAAAGTCAGGTAAGCAGATTCTGTACAAATAATATGGTGTTTATTTCAGTAAAAGACTAACTGATGCCTTTGGTTAACATGTACTTGTCAAATAAATTCCTGCTAATTTCTCTTTTAGTAAATTTTACTTACTTTGGACCAGTATGAATTTTAAAGCTGGTTTGTGGTGGTGTCTGCTGGTTTTGAGCTGGTCTGAAGACCTGTTCTCAGGGATAGAAGCATCCACAACACAAATATATGCTGGTGACCAGCTTTGCTGTTGGACAAAACATATTTTATTTTATAATGTTGTCATGTCACGTGGGGATAAGCAGGTTTTTACCTGGTACAACTTCCTGTGCAGTGTTTGTTTCTTTTAAATTAATTCCATCATTTTTTTCAAGCTGCACCACACCATGTTCTTTCTGCATATTGTTGTTCATTCATTATCGACTATAATGGCTGCTGCTATAGGGGATAAAAACTATTCATGGACAGGGTAGTAGGGCTATAAGGGAGCAGGTCAAAGTTTCTATTTACTGTAGTGAATATGGTCATGGTGTGAGTTCATTTAAAGCCCTATTTTGGGAGAGCTGTTCTTTACCCCTGCTCACAGAAACACCCCCCAGTGAGATGGGATAATGTCTGCCACAGGGGTGTCCATCTATGTTATAGATATGATTTGACCCAAGCCAGATCAGATTAGCAAAGAATTCATTCAAGGCATGGAAATTGTTTCCATAAAAGATGCTTTTGTGAATTTGAAGGTTTTATGACTATGCCTCAGGGTTCCAGGCTTTACTTTTAGTTGAATTCTGTACTTTTCTCCATACAGAAGAGTGAAAGCATAGTGTGTCTCATCTAGAAGACTTCACAAGTCTAAACTCAATGCATGCCTTGCAGATGAAACACATTACACAGATAGGTGTAAATTATTGAGGTGAGGGCGGGATAGGCACATGCAAATGAGTCTCATTTGGACCGGAGCAAAGTTTTTGACTGGAGCTGTAGCAGCTCTAGGTGAAAACTCCTCCATCTAAAATATATACTGCGTGCATACATGAATGACAATAAGATTACTCTTCCAAACGTCATTTTCATCTTTATATTGCTCTTGCATTACTGGAGTGGCTCTGAAACAAGTCATGCTGTGAAGACAGAGATCATCAGAAATAAATGTGTGAAGGTTAAAGCATGGAGCTCCAAAAATATATTTTTGCAGTGTAAATCAAATTTTTTTAGCATATATTTAGTTGTTACTATATGAGTTACCTACACTTTAAAGTGAAATTCTAACTGTTTTGCATTATTGAAAACACCATGTTATTAAAATCTGATTCCATTACTGTCCATTGTTTTGTAGTAATGGATTTAATAATTCTAGATTATATATGTTGTTGGATTTTTCTGCAATATACAATACAATACAATATATTTTTATATACACATTGTCTTTTAAAAGTTTTGGGTTAATAAGCTTTTTTAAAAGAAATTCTCAGAAAGAATTCATTAAAATGAAAAACTACTTAGACATATAATATTATAAATGTTTTCTGTTCATCAAAACAAAAAAGATATGACAATGATGCTGAAAATGTAGCTTTGCCACAACAGGAATAAATAAATAAATACACATTAACGCACAGAGCATTGAACTAAATTGTAATAATAGTTCATAATAATGCTATTTTTACTGTATTTTTATTCAGCAAATGCAGCCTTGGTGAACATAAGAGATTCCTGTCAAATACATTGAAACATCTTGCTGACCCAACACTTTTGAATATAAAATATCATTTATGTAACCCATGCTATATGAGGCTGACTGTTTCCATAAACTAGCACTAAAGAGCAAAAATGGTCTCTTACTGTCAAGGGTTAACAGTTGATGAGGCAGTGGTGTGTATTAACATTTATAAATGACAGGGCGCATGGCTGTGTGAAAATGATAAATGCCTGGCAGAATACTGGTCTGATAGATAACTGGAGCCTGGATGCAGGCAGTGCAGGCTGACCGGCAAACGGTCGGACAGGTAATTGGTTGGATGCAGAGTGTAATTCAGCACTGCCAAATCCCTTTCACAGCTGGCACCCTGTCTGAGAGAGAGACTCTAGGGGGATGGGTGAGAGACAGATAGAGATGGAATATAATGATGGGGTAGTGGAGGAATTGGGTGAGAGCAAATGAAAAATAGTGCCCTTGTTGGTGAGACTCTTGGTACATCTGGGGACCAGAGAATAATGAGGATTAGGGGGACAGAGGTAAAGAAGAAAGAGGGGAAGGCAAATAATGCCGGTGGCATGCAAAGTTGGTCTCTGAACATTTTGCCAACTTGCAGATTTTACTGATTAAAATGTGGATATTTAGACCATTTTGAAATATAAAACCAGTGCACTATTATGTCATTTTGGAAGCAGGTCTCTGAAAGCCAAAGGCAGCCATGTATTTGTCATGCAAAGCTGTTCCCCTCCTCCTGCCCTGTCTGCCCGAGCACAATGCATCTGCCCGTGTTCCCAGGCTCCCCTTGCTCTAATCGGTCTGGGAGGGGGGAGAGCAGCCCACTGTCCTGACCAAACTGACCCTTGTCCTACTGCAGCTAACTCACTCACAAGCAGCTGGCTCCGGACCTCCGCTGATCATCAATATTCATGCCTCATACAGAATTCATTCTCAATGCTGCAGACGTTGAGGCCTAAGCGGTCCCGAGTACTATGCAAAGTTACTTTCTTGTTTTAAGACATCTGTGATGAAAGGGATAAATTATGACTCCGGTAATATCTGGAATGACAATGAAAGGATATCCTTGGTTTCAAAAGACATATTAAAGAGCTGTATAACTGGACAATGTTAAAGTGAATGATTGAATAATGTTTGAAATTGTAAAGGGCTTATTCTCTTGTGGTTTCATACATGGGATTGTTGACATTGTTTTACAAAATATGCTAAATATCTGTGCATTGTACCACTGAACTCAACGGAATGTGACTCTACCTGCTCACATATTTTTAGTATCCTACTTTTGTACAGTGACATTCAAATTAAAATGTTATGTAAAGGGTTATAAAATCCCGACCAGGTTTACATTTAAAACAGGTTGTTTTGAGTTTGAAAGTGGCTCAGATAGTGTGATTCCTGCCTAGTGAGGCAGAATGAGCGCTTCAAAAGGACAGTGCAGCCGAGCCGTTGTCAACTGTGTGCCACTGCTTTGTCTTCAAAGTGAAAACGCAGGCAAATTCCAGACTAAAGTCTGTGTCTATATTGTTGTAGATTTATTTAGGTTTTTCCTAGTTTGCACTTGGTTGGGGTTTTTTGCCTTGTACTGGAGAGTATTTCACAATGGTGAAGTTATTCACTGTAAACAAACAACTGAACAATAAGGAATCTGTTTGTCTAGGTAGTTTCCCTAAGTTTCAGCTCATAGTTTATTCACAGAAAAGTTCTTAATACAACATTTTCAGACACTAAGAATACAAAACTACTTGTGTACAATGTATAATTTATATATCGACACACATTTTAAATATAACTTCTATAAGAACACGATATTGAAAAATGCAGCGTGTCAAATATGTAGAAACAGTCACTGTTGGGAGTATAATTTTTATTATTATTTTGTAAAGCAGATGATATGTAGGCTATCTGACTTCTTGTTTTCTGAAACCAATTGCTTAAGCATAGCCTATCATATAGCTATGCTATAGCCTAGCATAGCTATATTATTTTCATTTAGTAAATATGAGTTTATTTATACCCCATTGTCCTTAAAATGTATGCTGGTTTCTGCTTGATAATCTTATTTTCTTGCACTGTCTGACTAAAGTTAAACGTTATATTATAGTTTCCATCTGTTTGGATGGAATATTCCTTGATGGCATTATCCTGGATTATTTGACAATTTCCTTAATTAATTAACTCGGTCTATTTTTACATTTCTCATAATTGTTTTCTCATTATACTATTTTTCATTCCAAACTTTTACTTTATATCGTTGTCAAAACACATCTAACATTCGTAAAATGGCAAAGCCACCATGACGAGTCTCGGTTAACCGTCAGCTCTGGCTGCGTTTCAAAACCTATTGAGCTGCCTACCTAGACAGCATTTTTTTGGGGGGGGGCTTTTAAATCAGCTAAGCTCACGCGTCACTCATCGTAGCTGTTTAACAATCATACCTCTTATTCCCCCCAGAATACCTTATAATGTCCAAACCTCACATGTCCGCGAAGCACAAAAGTGCCATCTAGATAGACAGCTCAGGTTTTGAAACACGGCCTCCCTGTGGCCACCATTTTGGAGGTGAGCGTGCAGAGTTGGAGGAAGTGCTCTGAGAGCAGCGTTTGAGCTCTTCCTGCAGTTACAGGGATGAATGCATGAATGCGAGAGAAGAAAATGGCGATCGAGCAGGACAAATGTTTCCCCTCCTAGACTCTGCAAATGTGTTGAATTTCTAAAGCCTTATAATTTGCTTTCATTTCATCTCTACTGCACTTTAAACTACAAGAGGTGAGTCTCGCGGCTTGTTCGTGTGTAGATTTGTGGTTTTAACCATGTAAGCGGTATAAATGATCTAGCAGCGTAACATTATCTGCGATATCTGAGCTCTGGAGACACTGGTGAATGTTTTACTGTGTTGTTTGCGTTTTTATGACAGATAAGCAGTTTAATAGGTTTTTTTTATGAATGGTGTCTTCTGTCTGCATTATGTCTAAAAAGCAAAATGCATCTCTGTGTGGCATATTTCGTGAACATTGATCTCCTGCTTTCACATAAAGGCAGGGAAATGACATTGCAGACGGTTTCTCTTATTAAGTGTGTCGTTAATAACGTGTTTACAAACATAAAAGTCGAGTTTATTAATTGCGCAGTCTTTAAACACGAGGCTTCACGCGTTATGGGGCCGTTTTCTGCAGTGTGTTTAGAAATACGTTGGTTTAATTTGAATCTTAAATTCGACGTCCTGCAACTTTTTTCATGCCGACTCGTTTTCTGGTTGCTGCCAATAGCATTCGATCCGTAATATTTCTACCAAAATTACTTTTCGTGTCGCTATCGGTTTATGTGGGCATAAATAAAGCGGTGTTTGGTTCGTTAAGCTGTTAAAAGACTGAGGCTTTAGTAGCCAGCTGGTTTGTTAGCACTCTTAGCTCAGCTGCTGAATTGCGCACATCAAGGAAAATTATGTTTAATAATTGGATAACCAGTTTGCTTTCATTTTAACCGCTTTATTCGCTTTAATACCTTTAAAGAGTGGTGAGCGTTACGTGCGAACTGTTATATGTTTATATTTTGTGTTTAGCTTCTTAAAGTAACGTTACGCAGTCAGGGCAGCTAACACCGAGGGAAAATGCCCCTGAAAAAGCTTCTCCTAGATCAGAGAGAAGAAAATAGACATGTCGAAGTCGCTCTTTGAGTGTAAAAGTTGTTTAGAAACATGTTATGAGTGCGTTATTTTGTAATGTTTTGTAAGGGCAGGTCAAGGTTGCTGGTTTGCCCCGTTAGCAGCAGCGGTGGGGGAGGTGGTGTCCCTGCTCTCTGCCTTTAACCGGCTAAATAAAGTACACCTAATGTTACTTGTTTTATTTCTTAGAAGTCGTCTTTTTTATTATTACGTTAAGTGTTGTTTTAGTTAATTGTAAGGTTAGCTGATGCAGTCTGGTTGAATCTCATAGACCGCTTCTCATGTCCGGTTGCTCTGTGACTTAAAATTAGAAGTGTGTCCGTCCATCTTTTCCTCATTCCTCACTTATGTGAATATGGCGAGAGGCTTAGTGAGTTGATTTTGGTTTCATATTGTGGTGTTTGGTGTGATGGGATGTTTGCGGTTGCTGCTGGACCGATCACCCGTGTGTGTGGCACTTGCATTACTTGTGTAGTTGCTATTTAACCAGAAATGAAACTGAGAATTTTTACGAAAGAAAATATTATTTTCCTAGACTGTACAGTGCACAAAGGTTGCACTGTCATTGCACCCTTCAGTGTCATTCACGCAATATGTAGCCATACGTCTAACAATTAAAGTGCCCCAATTATGCCTTTTTTTAAAGGTTGTTAATATTGCTTTATGAGTCCCTTAAAACAGGTTTATATGTATGCAAGGTCAACAAAACACAAAAATAGATTTAATTTTACCCCATTTCTAAATGATTGGTAAACGACTCGTGTGAAGCAGTTCGAAGAATCAGTCTGTCTAAACCCCGCCTCTCTATGAGCCCTCACTGCTGTGATTGGTCAGATGGCGCAGTCCTTTATGATTGGTCTACCGCTACAGCAGTCCACAGAGCTTGTACCAAAACTATACTTTCTGACATTA
>JAUCMT010000068.1:9822051-9850012 GCA_032357475.1 Enteromius thamalakanensis
CGCGAAATGAAAAATACTCCATTGTTGTGTGCTTGTTTGTTGCACGTTTACGATGATGTCACGGCAGTAGGGGCGGTGCAACTATAACAGGTAACGTGAATAATCCCACCCACTCTAAAGCGGTACTAAACTGCAGTGGAAGTGCAAACCAGGCCGAACTGAGCCGTACCGAGCCGAGTCGTACCACGCAGTGGAAAAGTGCCACAAGCGAACCGAACTGTTACCAAAACGTGACGTGTAAACTCTGCTGGTCACTGATTGGCAGGAGGAAATGGTTATTACTGTGTCACTGAACTTGCAACACGAGACACAACAACCCCGCTAGATTTAAATCAGCGCAGCCAGCGAACGATCAGGCGCAACTTATTTGTTTGAAGAAACGCACCTTTTTGTATTAACCAAAAATGCCAGTTTCGTGCTCTATTGAGGAAGTACAGAAGTACAGACGTCTTGCTGTTAAAACCAACCACGGTTTACGATGATGTCACGGCAGTAGAGGCGGTACTAAACTGCAGTGGAAGCGCAAACTGAGCCGAACTGAGCAGTGCCGTGCCGTAACGAGCCGATTCGTACCACGCAGTTGAAAAGCGCCAAATGTTTTACTACCAACACAGCCCGCAGCTCCCGGGAGTATGGGGCCATTTCTGCAGACCAACTGCCCCCTAGTGGTCGAGAGTATTTCCATTGTGCTATGAGCTTATGTTTTTTTTTCTCTTTATTATTAAGCATAGCATACTTAAACTCTTAGAGATTATATTTGCTTTTTAAATTGCTCTGTGTTGTGAGCTTATCTTTGCTTTTTTAATTTTGTTGTGTTGTGAGCTTATGCTTGTGCACTAAGGGGCCAAGGAAATAAAATAATCATAAAAAAATCAAAAACAACATAGCAGTTCCAGTTACGAATGATTAACTGGATAAAGAGTAAGGATAATGATTTTTTATAATATATAGCTCGTAGTAAAAAAAAAATCATCTTTAGTATATCCAGGTTTTAAATAATCTATAATTTTATTGTGAATATTGGTTTTGTCAAACTGCTGTACTAATAAAAAAGTGTATTTTAATCTGTCTTATTAAAAAAATTATTCTGAAAGTATTGCATACAATTATGAAGATCACCATATTACCATTTTGTGCATGAATGTGTGATTAATTAGCATAATGATGTTTACTATGGCTATAATTTTGCGTGCATACTTTACCTCAGACAGGCGAAGGGTTTCTTGGCAGATTTTTCAGTTTGTTCCCCTCCCAGCTTGATTCTCTCTGCACGCCAGCGTAGGTGATGAGGAGTCCCTCACTCAGATATTGAGGGTCCTGAGATATTTAGTGCTGTGGCTTGCTTTTCCTGGCCACCTCTTTTACATTCTTTTGATCTTCCTTCTTTTGACCTTTCTTACCTTTAAAATATGTTTCTGAAAGACCCCAAAGATTTAATGTTTTTTTGGAAAATATATCACATTTCCTGTAGTCGTGGATTTAGTAAATACTTGATAAATGGAGCATTTTTAGGGTAATTTTTTTAATGTTTTTTTAAAAAGAAGTCTTTTCTGCTCAAAGCCTGCATTTATTTGATCTGAAGTAGAGCAAAACTAAAGTTTTAAAATATTTTTAATATTTCAAATAAATGTTTCTATTTAAATATATTTTACAATTTAATTTATTCCTGTGATTTCAAAGCAATCAATTAATTCATTCATTGCTCCAGTCAATTGATCTTTCAGAAATATTCTTATTTGCTGCTCTTTTTTAATAATTTTCAGTGTACTTATAAATCTTGTTATTTAAAGCATACTCGATAAATAAGTGTTAATTTCTATTATTACTCTTATTATTCTCTTATCAATAATTATTAATATGTACAGTATATCTAAATATATACAGTATATATATATATATATATATATATATATATATATAAATAATTTCTTCTTTTTATAATAATTGTTAAAAAATGTTTCTTGAATCAGCATATTAAAATTATTTATTAAGACTGGAGTAATGATGCTGAAAATTTAGCTTTAGGTCACAGTAATACATTTTATGATAAAATTGAATTTAATATTAAATTGTTATTTAAATTTTTTTTTTCCACAATATTAATGCTTTTGCTGTATTTTGGATCAAATACATGCAGGCTCGGTGAAACATAAAAAACATAAAACATCCTACTGTTCAAAAACATTTTGCATATTAACAGCGTATAACCACATGTAAATTACATTGGTTTTCGCCTTTATTGTTGTGCCTTCAACTATTATGCAAAAAAATGTGTCCAGTTTACAGAATGCTGCGGTGTCCTGTAGTCGCAGATGCAAAGACAATGATCAATCCTCAGGGGTGTCCTGATTGCCAAAGCCAGCTATGTAATTGGGAGAATTTAGCAATGAAATAAGCACAACTTAGGGACTGCTTTTTACATTGTTTGTTGACATGTAGTCAGGAAAGACCTTTTGTTGCTATGTGTGTGGGTTTGTTCGAGAATAGGTTTCAGTATAACTGCAGTTAAAGAAAATGTGTCAAGTGAGCACTAAAAAGACACAAAATAAGACAAGCTTTAAATGTGTGAAGTTAAATGTTTTTTATTTCATGGGAAATGGATTTTTCGCTGCTGTGAAGTGACATAAACGAGTTTCATCATGCAAAGTGTACAGACTTGACTAAATGATGATACAAATTGGTGCAGCGCTGCTGGTGAGGACATTCCCCTAAATGTCATTCCGTTTCGACTCATCAGAACCCCACACTTTATGCAACGTTTTGTATCTCCTCCTGTCTCAAAGACTGTTATGTGCTTGCAGGAAGAAGGCCTGACTTTTGGCTTGTCTTTAATTGACTGCCTGCTCTTTGACCTTAAGAGGGATGATGGTGCGCCCTTTGAGTGTTTTACTGCTTGCAAAACATGGATTCTCATGCTTATGCCCTTAACATGCCTTTCCTGTCACACTTGACCTTAATTTCCTGCGTGCTCACTCAGGCAGGCCTGTCATGGGTGCCATTGATCACTTGCCGAATGAAGTGAATATAATAAATTACAGTTTTATTGTATTATGGTTTTACTGTTGCTCCACCTTCTACATTCTATTCAATGGTAGCATTGATTATTGGTTCTCTTAACACTGCTAATCGGTGCAGATCTGTATAATATTTATATCTTAAGTGTCAAATTGTCGCTTCAGAGCAAATATTGGTTTCCTAACATTTATTTAAAATAGAAACCTTTTCTAACAATAAATAATTGTTTAATTAAAGTGTGTTTCTTTAAAAATTACTGACTACAAACTTATTATGATGAACACAGTTTTTTTATATGTGTGTGTGTATAATATTTTCTGTAATATTTCACAAAATACAATTTCTTTTTATATTTTTGATCAAATAATATAGCCTTGATGAGCATAAGAAACTTTACTGATCACAAATGTTTGAACAGCAGTTTGTTTTTCAGTCTTGCTTTTATTTAAAAAGATTTTAAAGGTAAAAAAAACATCACAGGGAGTCCACACGTGTTCACTACATTAGGAAATGCATTCATTTGAAAACGTCCCCTTCAGTGGCCTCCGCTCGTTTCAGCTCTTCGGAAGGTTTGGATCGTATCTTCAGAGAGAATGCGGCAGCTCTCACCGCTGACTGGAGAAACATGACGTCTTTGTTTATCTGAGGAGAGTCCTAGTAGAGGAGCTGCCGTGGAGGGGAGAAGAATCACTGTCCAAATAGCCGCAGGACTTGGAGTGTTTACTCTGATATAGAACCCTCTCCTTCCCTGTTTATGTGCTACAGACAACAGTCGCCTCAAGTTTATTCAGGTGCTGTTACAGAGGAGACTCTTCTGCGTGTGTTCTGTGTTTCTTTGTGAACAGTACAGAAAAATACTTTACTCACTTTACTCTTCATAAAGAAATTGCAGGAATTACTTTCAAATGAGAGCTAGAGTGCATCCAAGAACCTCAAAGAAAGACGTTAGCACAGTGTTTACTGACTAAAAGCAAAACAAAAGTATATAAGTGAGTGAACAGGCGTTCCCCTTTGTGCACCCCTTTGTTAAAGAGTCAGCAGTTGAGCTGTTCTTATGCTGACAATGCAGTGAGGTCAGAGGAATGTTTAGTTTGCTATTACGGTAAGAGGCGCTGCAGGGAACAAGCTGTACAAGTATCATTGAAAAGCACTCTTTCCGTGCCTGACTGAATGGAGGAATATTTTCTACCAAGCAAAATGCTGTGTACCATCGATATCCTGCCGTTTCATGAAGCTTTTGAACCAGTAACTATTGAGTTGATTTTAATGAAGTGACTGCAAAAAAAGGCCTTTCAAGTGCATTTAGATGAGATTGTCACTGAAATATATAGGTGGAAATTATGGAAGTCTGATCTCCATTAAGTGGGAGTTTAGATCTCATAATTCTGACTTTTCCCTCAGAATTGCTATATATAAACCTGCAATTATAAAAGCAGAATTTTAGAATGTACTTTAGCAATTCTGACTTTTTCTTTCAGAGTTTTTTTGACGATTGGATGGACAAAGTTTGTTTTTGTTGTGGTGAACATCCTGTGCCCATAGTGTTTGTTTCGATATTGCAGCCTCTGTGTTGTCTTTCAAGACTCAAGTGTATTCAGAGGGCAGACAGCAAGACAATCAAGGGGTGATGCATGTGGTTTGGGATAAAATAAAATCGAGCTAAAATCCTGTTACATCGCATAGAGCACTTTTAATAATAACTTCTCTGTGAGTTTGAATGTCGATACGGCATTCTAATATGTCTCCGATGTGCCACTCAAATCATGCGATGAAGTTGAAGGGTGCAGTTTTTGAAAGGCTCCCAATCTGATATGTCCAAAAAGACATCGATCAAATGCCTAGACCAATCCGTTGTTGAGTTCTTCCAAACTGCTGGAAGGAGGCCGCTCGGAATATGAGATGCGTACCGCCCCCTAGCGTGAGGTCAATGCGGAGCTGGGAAACTATGGATTGTGAACGAATACAGTAAAAATTCTGAATTATTTCACCCATGTGTTAAACATTAAGGTGTGCAAAATGTGACCATTTTTATCCATTTAGCCCTTAATATATATATTTTTTTTAATTTTTAACTTAAAATGATACAAAGAAAATGATTTTTTCCCCTGTTAGCTGGCACCTAATGATATCAAAGGAAACTTTCTACAGGGACGTCAACCAAACAGATTTTAAAAACTCATTTTGCTGGATAAGGTCACGTATTACGAGGTGGCTTCGATCAACAGTTACGTGAATCAGAGCATGTGCTTGTATGCTGCTCTGAAGGAGATTTAACAATACACAGCTCAGTAATGATTTTAGATATAAAATAACACAAACCTGTCTTTACCAAAGAAATGCATCTCTTCAAAATAGGACACAAAACTACCCAAATATTGGGTTGTTACATTTGAGCCAGGAGCGTGGTAATACAGAAACTGCCCAAACATTGAAAAAAAACCTCCCCAAAAATGCCTAACCGAGCATTTGGGTTAACTGACTTTATACAAATCATATAATTTGATTCATAAAAAAAAACAAAAACTGAAATGAGCGTTTTAGATGCATTTTGTCTGTGCTCTTGCTCTTGTGTGTTGGCTAAGCTGCTCTCTATTTCTCTTGTCTTGGGCATGTTGATGTATGACTATGCATGCATTCCTATTTCTTTACGTGTGTGTCAGCAGTAAAGGTGGACTGTATGTTTCGGCAGGGCGGACATTAAAGCCAGTCATGCACACACATGTGCAGGTCTGTATAGAGCAGCTGTCAACCTGTTTGTTGAGAGTCTTCCTCTCCTCTCTTTCTGTTCTTTTCTCTCTTTTGGGAAATGGCCATGTCATCATATACTTCAAAGGACATTGATTTATACCTACCTTAATAGTACCGATGAGAGAGCGAAACAGAATGAGAGAGGGACAGAGGAAAAAAAACATGAGCTTTGCCGTCTCTCTAGACTAGTAACGGTGGTCATGAATTGTGCTCTGACCCCGGAGTTGCCTCTTCCCCTTACTCTCCTCCTGCCTCAGAAATGAAAGATGTGTCCCCATCGATATGCACTGAACGTATGAAACCCTGTTCAATGCCACAATTGTCCCTGAACCTTTTTTACTGTTTGCCCACACATTGATTAACAACCCTTTATCCACCCACAAAAATACACCTGGTAACATATTTGGAGATGGAACAAAGGGATACTTAGTCTGAAGGATTTAGTTTAGTCTTCTGCTGTTTTTTCCATTATGAATCCAATACATTGCTTTTTTTCAAAACCTAGAAAGCCAGATAGTTGTTTTTATGTTACTGTATGTAGTGGTGTTATATTAACTCAGGGAATTAACTCATTTTAAAATCAGGGAAAATGTATTTTTCAGCAATGTCCAAAAGGATTCTGGAACAAACGACCAACTACCTGTGATACTTTTACCAACAAGCTAATTGGCTCCTGCAACAGAAAGGCAGGACTTCCCCGTATCACTATATTTAGCATTGTGATTTCTCCTGTTCATTGTTTCATGGATTTCTATCATTTGTCAAGTCTCTTGTGTGGTTCAATAGACGTTTGCTATTTATTTGCCACATAAGTGACTATTAACAAAGCCACCCGTGAAGTACGTCTTAAATCTGTCACTTGCAGTTCTTGTAGAGTTGACGGCTGCCAAAGGGATCCAAAATGATCACTTTACTAGTACCAACTTTATTTTAGCAAAGTACAAAACCATTGTCATACCTCGATCAGTCCACTGTGTCTCCTAGTCATGGTTGTTTTTCTTGCCCTCATGTTTTTAAAAAAGTTCTATAGCGGAGAATTTAGTAGTTGTTTAAAATCAACCACTTCATGTTAAAAGAGCTTCTTTTGCCATTTGATACAGGCAGGTTTAACATCACACTGATGTAAAACTTGATCACTTCTACTAACAGCATGCAGAATTACCTCCCACTGCCTTTCTCGTCTTTTATCCATTCATTTCTCCCCCTCTCCTCACCTACATGTTGCTCCTCTGTGGCATTCTGTGAAGCCATATTTCATTCACACACAGATGAACTGAACTTCCTCTGTTCTCTGTGAAAGTGTGCATTGGCTTCCTGTATTTGTGGCTTCTGGCTGGATTTTACAGTAGGATAAGCAGCGCAGGTCTAGCGATTACAGATAAAAACACAAGTAGGGAGAATACTGTGTTTATTAAATCTGCTTGATGTAGCTTCACAGAACCTGGGAATTTCATAGAGAAGGAATGAGGCAGAAAGTTTGGAGGATTGGACTTAATCCCTTATTCAATATGGGAACAAAGATTTGTTTTCTTATGGTTTATGTAGATTGAGTGCACCATTCTGAATCTGTAAGAGCCTATATCTACCTCCGTTCCCTTTTACTGTCATGAGACCTAATTTACTTTGGTTTAGTTTAATTAAAAGCACAATTTTTTTTAATGCTTTTCTGCACATGATCAGGTTTCAGGTTTTGAGAGAACTCGGCATGGACATTGTTTTTGTTCGAGGTGTGTCTGAAAATACAGATGATGTATTTAATGTCAGCATGAATTTCATTTGATGCGTTTTAAGTGAAACACAATATTTAATGAGAAAAAATGTAGGGTGGGACATGAGTTTGTCTTTTGCGAAATTATTGGATTGTAAAAAATAAAAATGAGAGCAATTGGAAAAATATCTTATTTTTAGAAGTTGGTTATTACATAGTTGTTACATTGTAGTAACATGATTATTACTATAACATAACTGGTGAGATAAAAATTGTTTTAAATAATATCAAACTTATCACATTAAGAATATATGAGATCAGTTTTTTAAATTGTCTTTTATATTAAGGAGCCATGTGAATCAAAACACAAGGTTTTGTGTATTGTACGTAAGAGGGTTTGTTTGTCTTTGGAAATGCTGTATCAGATTAAATTTTTCTAGAATTGAGAGACTGACATCACGTCCTATACCCTACCCCAGGCCCTTGGCCTGTTACCAAAAGTTTCTAGGAAACAAGTATTATTTTTGGAAGCTTCAGTTTAAGTGGGCACTTTAGAAGTAATTTGAGTGCCCCCAATGCCAGAAATATTCTTGATTTGAATTTCCACAAGAGCATTTCCTGCCTTTCCATGTGACCTTATAGCTCTTTGCTTTGTTTCACTCACTCTTTAAATTCAATAAAGTCTCTGATAAACTGTATCTGCTGTTCTTTCTGAATCAATTACCATGCTCAAATGTTGCTTTGAGTAACTGCGGTTTGAGATATCCCTCTGTTATTTTACCCTGAAGATTTAATCTGCGTGAAAGCAGAAATAATTCTCAGAAGAGCCGTGGACATAAAAGCAAACTGTGGCGTATTAGAAGTGAAGCAAGAGGGAAGTGCCAGAATCCATCTCCACTTTCTGCTGTCTGTTAAAGCAATACTTCAAATCTCCTCTCACATCACTACGAACCTGTGTGTGTTTCTTTATTCTGTTGAAAAGCAAAAGAAGAAAGTCTGAAAATTGTGCTGGTTGCTGATTTACACCAAATTACAATGAATAGGCACTGACTGAGCATTGACAGCTTAAAAAATGATTAAAAAAGGTTATTTGAACATAGTTCATGTACACCCAAAATAGGGCTGAACGATATGGACAAAATTTCATATATCGATTTTCATGCCAGATATCTCGATATCGATACGATATATGACATGACTACGGGTTCGGTAAAAACCAAGCATTTCTCAGAAAAATAAAAACATCCTAAATACAAAAAAATTTAGAAGGTGCAGTGTTATTTTTAAGAACTTAGGAACATAAATTACCATTATAGCGTCTGTAATTTCTTTGTGTCTGGTGGACGTTGACTTGTACGGCGTAAAGGGGGGTGGCACACCGGACGAGAAGCGCAGCGCCACGTCTAGGACAGCTCGAAGTATCGCACACCAGACGCGCACATTCTATACGCGCGAGTTCAATTTCCAATCAAGTTCTGAGCTACAAGATGGGTACTTTTAATTCTATATGTTTACATTTTATTGAAGCTGTAATGTAATGTAAGTTGTACAGTATTTGCAGCAGTGGTATTTTGGTATAATTAACAACGATTTGAAACAAATATTATGTTATTTAATATATAACAATGCAGGCGGCTCTTCTTGAGTCGTAGCCGGGCGCCGCGGACAGACGCCGAATTGCGCCGGTGTGCTTACACCCATAGAAAACAATGTGTTCTAATTTTAAAGACATGGCGCGACGCGGCGCTTCTCGTCCGGTGTGCGACCCCCTTTAAAACTGATGCTCGTTGTGTGACTGCAAGGGATGTATGCAGGGCGGGGCGAGCGCGGAGAGGGGAAATCTATATCGTTGCCTTTTTCGATAGTAATATCTTAAAAGTTCATATCGACATATAGATACGATAACTATATATCGTTCAGCCCTAGTTTGAAATGCAACATTTTCGACGCCTATGTTAACTTAATTTTGTATTTATACATTTGTGTATGAGTACAGTCAAATACGTAGACTTTGAGAGTACACTACATTTGACGTTGAGCACAAACACAAGCGGTCGTCACTCTCGAAAGGTTCACCCATGTCCAGTGTCTGCTCTATTTTTCCTTGTATGTTATGACTGATCATAAAACATATTTTTGAACTGTTTTAAACCAAAGCTGCGCTATATCATGCGGCCTCGCTCACAAGAACTTGTCATTTTTAGCCTTTGCATTGCAGTGTCTAGTGTTTTGTTGATTTTGTTCTGTCATTTTTTACTGTGACACAACGGCTTGGGACAGTGTTGCCACCTTGAGGCACAACAGATTACGGCAAAACAAATTCAGTGCTCATGTGTTACCTGTGCATACAAGTAAAAAGTAGACCGCCACCTACTGTGTTGCACTGTAAACCAGTTACTGGTGCCGAATAAGCAACATACCATATTTGTTGTTAACATATCAACTACTTTGACAATTTTTTTGTTGGACATTTCCAAGGTCTCTTGTTTTAAACTAACTCTCCCCCACAATCAGAAGTAGGCTACTTTAACTCTACAATGCCTAGTAAGATGCCGAGCTCATTAAATTCGCTACATAAACATTGTGCATCTTGTAGATTAGCAAATCATTGTGCAGAACTAGTGTTGCAAGCCAGGGAAAAGTGCTTGCTGGTTTGACCCACAGAGATAGTTGGCTGTTTATAGAGGAGTAATTTCCCAGTGTAATCCGTTAAGGAGATTACCAGAAGCTTTCTCCCTTCTACTAAATGTATTGCTGCATCATTTATTTGGAGATGCAGCTATGGTTAACTGTTAGAGTTGCTAAAGATGAAGCCAAGTTATCGTCTTATCTCCCATTTGATCCTTTTGTTTTCAGGGAAATCATTCGGAAAACGGATGGAGAGTGGACGGAGGAAAGTGTAGAGCTCATTGGAATGACGATAAGGAAGAGGGAGCTGGTATAAAGGTAGGATTTTTTGTCTGTTTATGTGGCTGAAAATTGCCAGTAGCGTTTTTCGTAGTTATTTTGGGCTTAGTGTGTTGACACGGTGTGTTCAAAAATGAAATTGCATTATCCGTGTTTACCTCTGATTAGAAAGGAATAGCAAAGCCATCTTATCTTAAGTGACCATACTTTGCCATTTATGCAGACCAAGGCACATCATAGAAACTTGTCAGTGGGTGTAGCATTTTTCCACTGAGTGATGTGGAAAGGCTGATAGCTCAGGTCTTTATCTCTTGACCTTGTCTTCGCTCTCACAGTAGCTTAAGGCTAAAGCCAGCGGTGTGGCTGGCACTTGGTTCAGTGACTAAATGCTCTCCTTGGAAAAGAGTTTGCAGGGGCCTCGGCTGGTTGGATAAAATATGGTCAAATTAAAATAATTTGTGGACCAGGTGAAATTTAATCAAATTATCAAATAGTTTATATGAAACCCTCTATAAAAATGTCTTTGATAAGGGAAACAAACTTTTTATTCACTTCATCTGCTGCTCTAGAATAATTTTTTTACCCCGGGTGACATTTCACTTATCTGTTGGCCCAGATGTCCTTGTGTCGTCTTCATGATACTGAGTGATACTTGAGCAATAAATTTGACTCTGTCTTATTGGCTGCTGTATACATAACAATGTATTGCTCCTTTTTATTTGGACTAGATAATAAACACGCACACATACTTGCATTTGTTCCTCATTCTATCATTTCTGTTCAAGTAATACCAGGTGGAAACCATTTGGTCGTCATGTAAAATTTGAAACATGTCCCAGTGTACCTTTTTTAGTTTTTTTCCCCCTACCTTTTATTTCTAACATTTTGGTCTATGAAAAGTAAATTTTTTTTTGTCTTTTTTTTTTTTTTTTTTACGAGCCAAACCTTAGGGTCATACAATGGAAAACCCTTCAAGAAATGATTTGTAGCGTCTGTGTTTTGCGATGAAGCTTTCGTTTGTTGACTAAATCTCCTAGGTGTTGCTTAGCAATGAGCATGCAGAATACAGACGGCGTTCACTTACGAGGAAGAGCCACTGGCAAAGATGTTCTGCATTTACTCAGAGGCTGAAAAAAAGCACTTAAAAATGCCAAAAGCAAAACTCCCAAGAGATAGTACCTTGTCCTGTCGCCTTTAATACTTATAGATTACTGACATAACTGACGCCAAATATGGACAGCCGTTTCAAGTCGAGACCTGCTCATGCATACTTGTAATTTTAAGACAAATTGCAGACCTGATCATGTCTGCAAGTCCTTTCTGGAGTGTTGAAGAGAGTGGTGTTGGGTTTTTTTTTTTCTCTTTTTTTTTTTCTTGTTGCTGTTTTTATAACTTGTCTTCACTCACTTTAGCTTGACATTTGAACAAGCACAAGCTTGTTTTCTTTTCATTTTTCAGCAGTGAAGAAATGCATTAGTATTTTTTGGTGTTCCTGGAAAGATACACTCAGATACTGTGTAAAACCGGAAAAGCATTTATACTTTCTCTAACTTTGAAGTCATTCAGGCTTGCCATGTGAATGCATCTCTGGTTATTGCAGTGCAAAAAATCTGCAGGGTTGTCTTGCTTGTTGCAATGTGACCACCTGACTTCCTGGCGGTTGTCATTCCACAACAAGCGAGTCGAAGTTGTCTGAACAGGAAGTTGCCCCTCAAAGAAAACAGACCTGTTGCATGGTTGCAGTATTATTTCACACTTTTGTTTCCTTTTGATCTCCTTTGCCAAAACATTTAAGTGGAAAAAGTAGATTTAAAAAAAAGAAAGAAAGCTCCCCCCCTCACAGAGCCCCTGCTAAAGGCAGCAGGAGGAGCTGGCAGGAGTTTCAGCTCTAGCAGTAAAATGACACCATGCCTCCAATTTTTTTCTTATGAAATGCGAAGAGAAGGAACAAAGCTGGATGTCTTTGAAGGCTTCTGGTAAACCTGGAGAGGAGGGGAAAAGAAAGCTGTGATCTAATCCTGTATTACTTGAAGGTAGAGGTTCAGCTTTTGTAATGCACTACAAATGTTTCACTTGGTAACTTCAGCTCTTCTAGTGTCTTTTCTTGTTAAATTGTTACATTTGAAAAATCTTCACAGCTGCTGTGATGTGAGAGGAATAATGATCATACTAGTCAGTTTGATAGCTCTCTGTTCTAGAAAGATCAGGGTTGTCTGTTTTTGCACCACCTGGTCTGTCCATTGAAATGTAATTCTTTCTTTAACGTGAATCTGAATTGCTGCTCTGTGAGGTCATTCCTAAAGAGGAAATTCCACAGTCAAAACAATGTCCACGAACAAACTGCTGGATATTGCAAACAGTTGTGCTGAGGGCGCAGTGCATTAACTCTGTTATGAAGTTGAATGTGCAGTGGTGGACTGTTAAACTACTTGTTGGTGACTTGCTTTCTGCTTTTTTGAATTGTAAGTTTTCCAACCTTTATGAATGGAAGGAATTTAAATAGAGAAACTAAAATCAGATTTTTTTGCCATCTAGCTTAATTTCAGTGAAGAACCAGAACGGATCATGATAATATCATGTTTCTGAGGGCATGTAACATTTCTGAAATAACCATCAGTCATCGTATGATATTATCATCTGATACTGTACCAGAACATTAAGTGGATGCAACACTTCTATAATAAAATTTCAGTTTCAAAAGGGATTGTATTACATATGCTCAGTCTTGATAGTAATGCAGTTGTGGAAGTTTACCGTTAGAGAGAGTGTTGGCCCTAAACTGAAGAATATGAAATTTCCAGAAACTGCTTGGCTACCCAGGTTCTTGGTAGATGTAGGTTTGGAACAAATTTGGGCCGAGTAGTTGACGAATACATTTTATTTGGTGAACTATCCCTGTAAGAGCTTATGTGTGTTGTATTTGCCTGTACTTAGCAGTCCCCATTTTACTTCTGTAAAATGTGAATTATTATAGAAGTGAAAACGGATGTTAATTGTAAAAATAATTTCTGAGGGAATTAATTGGATTGTGAAAACTTTGACAAGTTGGTGGAGGAGAAGTTTGGTGAAATAAAGGAATATTGTTATTGTTCTTTTTGTGGGGGTTTTTAATTGTGTGGAAAGTTCTCAATGAGAATATTGTTTTAGTGAGGCCAGAAGTTGTGATGCATATCAATAATTGTTTACATGGACTATGACTCTCTTGAGATTAAGACTTGAGTTTTCACTTTATTTTTACAACCTCCTATCTTAAGCAGTTTCTGATAATTGTGCAAGATTATATTAATGAACTACTAGACTGTGACAACAACTGCCCTATTTGTGTAATGGCAGTCACAAGTCTGTACTATGTTGGCAACATACGTTTTCAGTTTGCTTGAAGAACTGATGTAGAGGTGGGCCTCTATTGTGAATTTAACATGGTAACCGTGAATAAGATTGGAATTGCTTTATATGTTCTGTAAGAAAGCCAAGTAGATAACTTAAATCACAGTCCTATCTTATTTAGATTATTGACCTTCAGTTTAAAATTAGGTGACTTTCGTATAAGATTAAGTTGAATTGTTTTGTTTTTCTTTTGGGATGTGTTTTACATCTCCACGTATGGAACAATTCCACAAAGAAAACCGACACGAGTTTCGCATGTAGGGTACTAACTGTTATTGTAGAAATTAGTAATCCGGTAATGGGGGAAAACTGTTTTGAATGCCTGTTTTTATTTTGATTTCAGTGCCAGAACATATCAAGTCCAGTTTCAGCCAGCCTCAGTCTGCCAATTAGAACAGCAGCACCTCCACTGTAACCTGCGCCATCAGCAATGCCAAGAGGGCCCCAGCCAGCGGCCATCCCCAAGCCCTGCCTCGGTACCCGCTCTGTAAAGTTCCGCCGCGTCTCTGTCAGCACAAACAGAAACAGCTGTTGAAGCGTGGGCAATCCCTCACGGTCCTTGCTGCCACCCTGGGAACTCAAGTGCAGCTCAACTCTAGCCAGCCAGGGGAGCTTACGACTGAGAGGTCTGTCCTACACTGCGCCCAAAGCCACCTCTCAGGTACTAGTGCTCTGAGTAATGACCTTGGCGGTTTTGGATCAGCCAGGTGTGCTGAGATCCATGATATGCATGTTTAAAGTTAGCCATTGTTGATCGACAGCGGTGTTTCAGACATGTTAGGTGAACATACAAGGACGGATATGTGTGTTCATGGGGGTTATTTTATTCCCCCAACTAAATGCCAAAATGTATCTTATTTTATTTTTTTTTTATTTTTTTGTGGTCAGGTCAATAAATTTACCATCAATACCACATTTTTTAATAATTTACCACATTTTTAGATCAAAAGCATTGTCTGATTGACTGTTAGTTCTTACATATATTTCTAAAACAAGTATTTCTGTCTCCGGTTGCTTTTGTAGTTTACACTTCTGAACTATTGTAATGAAAGGCATTATTTTTGTCAGTGGTTCCCTTTTCAGTACAGTCAAGCTAATGAAGTCACTCATGTAAAAAGTAGTATGTTTTATAATGAAATGATCTTGATCTTTGTTTACATTCTAGAAATAAGGGATTGTTTGTTGCATGGTCATAACATGTGCCTGTTTTATTGGTGTTGAAATCTATGTAGTGGCCTCATGTTGCTGGTTTTCCTAATGGGTTTGCTCTTTGTTTTGTAGGCATGGCTCCCATTCGGGATTCTGTCAGCCACTCCCCTAACCAAACAGGTGACTCTCTTTTTCTTTTTCCTTTCATGTGCTGTTGTTTACCATTTTTGTGTGTTAAGTTGTTTACCATAAGTGTGGGTTAAGTTCAAAAGTCACCTGTTCAAAAGATCTGTTCGTATTTAGGCAGATTGCAAGTTTTTGTCTGTTAGTGGTGTCATTAAGTAATTATCTAAATTTTAAATTTTTTAAATTTTTCTCCGTTTCCTTATTATGAAAGGCCAGAGCAGTAATGATGCCAACTAGTACAAAGTTCTTTTTGGATTTTTTTTTTTTTCTCTTCCATACAAAGAGAGTGGTGTCCAAGGTGGTTTTGGACACCACTGACTTAAATTATATGGACAAAATATCTTATGTTTAATAGAAGAAAGGGAGTTAATTTTGAAATGACGAAATTTCCATTGTTCTGTCCTCTGGAGACTGAAAGTCTCTTCTTGGTTGACAACTCTTTTTGCCTCCAATGGAGAGATGAAATACTAGATCGAATTGTAATGTGACTGTAATTTTCCTTTACCTCAGTGACCTTCAACAGAATCTCCCATTTTATTGAGTCATTCTTAAACAAACCGTTTACTCGAGACCAGCATTGAGACTATGTTTGTGTCTGTGTTTCTTTGTCTTCCCATATCTCTTGGTAACACAGCCAAGGAGAAAGTCTCAGACTTGGCAAGAGAACAGTGCTCAAGAAAGCTTGGCAGCCATCTTGCAGAAAAATATGAATGCAAGAGCACAAAATTTATTTCAACACAGCAGTTGTGTTATTGTTAGAGTTTAGTGCTGCCACACTTGCCACATCTACGTAAAAATCAGAGTGCAGAGACGCTTCACACTTAGTGTTGCTGAAAGCAGTCATCTGTCTTTCCCTTCTCTCTCCTGGCATGCAGCATGATCATGCTGCTGCTACAAAATGGTGGCAGATCTACTACTGTTTCAGTCTGGCTTGAGAGAGACACCTCTCAGCAGGACAGAGACAGGGCCTATGGGCAGTTAGCCATTGCCACATAAACCATAAATGGGCAAGTTATCACAAATTCTGAAGTCTACCAAATGTTAATATTACCAGGATGCTGTTTATGGACAGCGTTTGATTTGTGTTTTAGATTTTTTATTTGCACTGTTTTTTTACAGTTAATCATTGTTGAAGTACATAGCAGTGTACACAGTGTAACTAAAATCAGGAATTGGTAAGGGATTGTATCTATATTTGTTATATATTTTTTTTTATTCTGTCCCTTGGTAGGAATGTTCCTAAGGGTTCATTTTAAGGATTCCTTGGTTAATCATGTGTTTATTAATAAACCATTCAAATCATTATAATAAGCCTTTAATTGCATATAGCCTAGTAAGCGCTCAAGTGCACACACAAAGATTGCCACAGGGCACCGGCAGAAGTGATGATTATGTGTCAGTGATAACAGTAAAGAGACTGCATTAACGTTAATTCTTTCTTCAAAGACAACACTGACTTTTTTTTTCTGTGACTTATGAAAATTTGGTTGACTAAGCATCTTCTAGACGACTAACAATTAGTCAACTATTTTGGGGGCCAGCTCTGTTATATGTACGTGTGTGTGTGTGTGTATATATATAATATATATATACACATTACACAAACTCTCACACACATACACACCCACACACTTATATATATACACACACACACATGTGTATATATACACACACACATTTTTAATGTCCAATTTTTTTTCTCCTTAGTGCTTACCATCTTACCCTAATTTGACCTTTTGTTTTCACAGGTTTGGAACATGCTGGTCTGGAGCCTCAGTATGAAAATTCACCGTGGAGCTCTGGCTCACCTTGCAGCGACTCAAACAGCAACTGGGGAAAAGTTATTGTAGATAAGGGACCCTGGCCCTCCATCACTGGTAGTGACCCAGAGTTAGCCTCAGAATGTATGGATGCTGACTCTGCCTCCAGCTCTGGGTCAGAAAAAAATCTTAGTATGATGGCATCCGGGAGCACTGGTGGCGACAACAATGGCAATAGACAAGGTTCTCATTTCATGGTTGCAAATGGCAGCAATAATGTGGGTAATGGGAGTGTTAAGGGGCCTTGGGTTGTATCCAATGGCTCAATGCTAAGCACATGTCAAGGCTCCAGCGAGGGCCCCAGCGGCAAGCTGGCAGAAAGCAGCCATGGCAAATTAAATGCATGGGGTACCCAAGGTTCCTCACCCAATGTAGGTATAAATCCAAGCACTTTGAACCCAAATGCCAACCATGGTGCCTGGCCCGTTCTTCAGAACACTGGGCCCAACCCCCATGGGCCTGTGGGGAACGGAAATGGTGGCACCAACACTCAACAAAGCACCATAGGTCAAACACCCAGCATGCAGAGTATCAACTCTAAGATGTCCTGGGGATGCCTGCAGGAAAATATGTCTGAAGCTGAAGTCAATGGTACAAACAAGGTTCCAAGTGGGCAGCCTCAAAACCTTAACACTGAATTTAATGGACCAAATAACACTACTAACACGATGACCTCTAGTTTACCAAACTCTACAGGTTCAATGCAGATGAATGAACAGCCCACAGGGCACCGAGGTTGGCCTATGAGTACAGGGGGCTCCCCTCAGCTCCCTATTTCTCCAGTCTCTAATGGCACTTCCATTTCTCAACATGGCAACAGTGAGGGAATAAACAGCGGGTCTTATGGTACAGCATGGGGCGTTTCGCCCGGCACTAATTACTCTGGAGACAAATGTCCCGTCCCTAAAGGCCAAGCTGTGGGCGACACTGTGAATGCAACTCTAATGCAGTCTGGAGCCAATGGCTCCTCTGTGAGTGCTGCTTCTTTAAAGAATAATAATAATAACGGGATGGGCAGTCGCGGAGGAGGTTGGGACTCAGCGCCTGCTACCTCACAAAGTATGTCTTGGGGAGCAGGCAATGCTGTTGGCCCAGCTGGGATCCCTCGCCCCTGGGGGAGTGCCTCTTCCTCCTCGTCTTCCTCATCCTCATCCTCTTCAAACACTGGCACTAAAGTCTCAAACGGGGAGTGGAACACTTTGCCCAGCAACAGTCAGCATTCCAATGATAGCACGAATGGGAGCAGGAAGGGAACAAATGGATGGAAGTCCTTGGAGGACGATGCTCTTGGCATAGGGAGTTCCGGTCAAGCGTCACAAGGCAGCACATGGAACAAATCTACTGGCAGTGAAGGAAGTGGAGACAGCTCGGAAGGTCGCAGTGAGAGGGATGGGCAACGTGGCGGCAGGAGGAGGGGTAATCAGCATGGCATGATCAACACAGCTCTCTCTAAAATCGACGTGGACCCCAGGGTGCTGTCCAATATGGGATGGGGACAAACTCCAGTCCGCCAGAACACTGTGTGGGATGTTTCAAGCTCTGAAAAAAAGACAGGAAATGGACAGACAGGCTGGGGTAGCGCTCCCCCTCAGGCATCTAACTCAGGTGGTTGGGGAGTTGGACCCAACACCAACAAAAGTAGCGATCCTTCAGTGTCTGGGTGGACTGAATCGAAACATTCAACTGGCTGGGTAGAAGCCAAAGTTCCAGTTGTGCAAAGTGGATGGGAGGATGGTAATTCTGTTACAACGAACAAAGGTGGTTCCTCATGGAATGGCTCTAAGGAAGAGAAGTCCTCGACTTGGAATAATCCTCCAAAGGCAAAGCAGGGATGGGGCGGAGAGGGATGGGGCGGTGAAGGCCAGAAGGTAAACCACTGGGAAGAGCCCCAAAAGTCTAGTTCAGGTGGCTGGGACAGTGATAGCGACCGTTCTGGATCAGGCTGGAGTGAGCCTGGGCGTTGCGGGACAAGCAACACCTGGGGAGGCAGCGGAGGCACAAACACTCCTGACCAGAGTGGTCCAAACACAGGATGGGGAGAGCCACCCAAGACCAACTATCAAAACCAAACCTGGGGCGAGCCAATAAAATCAAGCCACTCCAGCTCCACCTGGGGCGACAATACAAAAACGAGCAACTCTTCAGAGTGGGGCAAGTCCCAAGATTCCAGCATGGGAACGTTCAGGAGTGGGAGCACCTCTCAGACTGGAGCCCCTGGTCAGAACAAGCCTACAGGATGGTTGGGAGGCCCGATCCCTACTGCCTCCAAAGAAGAAGAATCCACTGGATGGGAAGAGCCATCCCCTGAATCTATCAGACGTAGAATGGAGATCGATGATGGCACTGCAGCATGGGGAGATCCCAAAAATTATAAGAAAAGCAATGTAAATATGTGGAACAAGAACACTGCTGGAGAGCAGGACGGCATGGCTGTTTCTCAGCCCCCACAAGCCCAAAGCGCCATGGCTCCAAAGGAAAAGAATTGCAGCTCAGGTGGGTGTCTTCCTTTTTGGCAGTGCCTTGGCAATTATTACTCACCCATTATATTTATCTTTAGTCATGCAGTCATCCCTTTGGAATTTCTCTGGATGCACTTTTTCCTCCCACCCCCCTTCCTCTAATACTTCCAGCACTGACGAGCTCTGAACTTACGAGCAAGTGTTTGTGTGCATGTCTATATATAAATGTGTTTATGCAGTGCAGAGGAATGTATATACTTTGTAAAAGTGCAGCTTTTTCCATTGATTTGTTGTTATTTGCCAAACAGAAAACGTAAAGGTGCATGTGCAAATAGTTTTCCTAGTTCACTTGGAATTGGACGTAGATAAGCTGTGCTCAGGGAAAAAATAGGTTTGGGTTACATTGTGACCGATGGTGCAGTCATATGGCAGCAACTTGAGCAGCAGGGCACACATGAACAGGGCTATTTTTGAAGGAAGTATTCAGGGCATATGCTGCATGGTGAAAGTGCAAAAAGCTCAGTAGTTAAATGTAAGCTGATCCATCAGAAGGACTTCGGAGTAAACAAAGCTTACAAAAGCATGTTTATGTAAGGGTTGGATTTGGGACATTAAAAAGTTTGCAAGTACAGTCCAGTCCCCACTTTATTATTTTGTAGTCTATTTGTAAATATTAATTGCATTGAGTTTGTTTAATAGATTTCGGTTTTAAAAGACATGGTTGCTAGGTATGTTAAATATCTTTCGATGCAAATTAGTTATTGCGTTTTTATTCTCCATGTAGCTTATGCATTACACTTTGGTTCTTGTTTTCTCAAGCAGATTTCATTTTGCTTGCACAATAATAAAATGCCTTTTAATTGTGCCATCCTCTTATTTGTTGCATTTGGTATTTTGTGTGCAGAACAATTTTGCATTTTGTATACTACTCTTTGATAATTTTTTGGGGTGGTGGTTTCATTACAGGGTGGGGAGAGCCATATGGCGGGCCACAAAAAATGGAGTCCTCTACCTGGGGTGAGCATGCTGCTCCACCTGTCACTGTGGACAATGGCACTTCTGCTTGGGGAAAGCCTGTTGATACAAGTTCCAGCTGGGAAGAGTCTGGGAGGGAAAATTCAGGAGGTAGTGGCTGGGGCAACGCTGCTATAGGACAGCAGTCACAGCACAAGTCTGGTACGTCCCATCTCCAACTGGGGGCAAGAACGTTAAAGTTTTCTTTCTTTGATGTAGTTTCTTGCTTTATTTGACTTTCAATGTAAATAGTTTTTATTGATTTTTTTTTTTCACCATTTTAATTGATTTGCCATTTTTAGGATCCAAATCTATGCAAGATAATTGGGGTGGAGAGGAGATGTCCATGACAGGGCACTCCAACTGGGAGGAGGAAGAGGAAGTAGAGATAGGCATGTGGAACAACAATCCATCACAAGAAGTGAACCAATCTGGAAACTGGCCCTACAAGAAGATGACTCCAAAAGTAATAATTAAGACCTCATTAAACCTGGCAGACATGCTTGACACGTCATTTAGTAAATATTCTGTTGAATAGCTAGAATAAAATTTTGCTAATTGGTTTTCTACCCTCCTTTTACGTTAGCTGAACAAAGGACCCAACAAGCAAGATGATTCTCCATGGATGAATCAGATTGTGAAACAATTCAACAACATGTACCCTGTAAGGATGAAGTCTTGATTGCTATGCTTACGTGTGATACCTGTATTATGTGTCTCTAAATCTTTTATGGAGCATAAAGATATTAGCATATTGACGTTTCATTGTTATTTTACAGAGGAATTCCACTGAGGACTCTCTGAAGAGCAATAAGATGGATATGTCTGGAGGTGGGTCGCATTCACGTTTCCCCCAGTGTTTTGCATTGAGTGATGTTTGTTGGAGTATTTTGTAAAATCTGTGAATTCTTCTAATCTTCTGCAGGAATGGCAGACAAGCGCATTGATGGAGACAAGCATGTTCTTAATATCGGAGAATATGGGA
Source organism: Enteromius thamalakanensis (assembly GCA_032357475.1). Classification (NCBI taxonomy): domain Eukaryota; kingdom Metazoa; phylum Chordata; class Actinopteri; order Cypriniformes; family Cyprinidae; genus Enteromius; species Enteromius thamalakanensis. The sequence continues at coordinate 9,843,430 of JAUCMT010000068.1, forward strand.
AAAATCCTGCTTCACGCCACCAGATCCACAAAGACTCTCCTATAGACCGTAATCCCTATATGGATAAGGTCAGTTATTTCCTGTCCTGCTTTACCAGTGATGTCACCTTCATTTTGTCCAGTCTTGTATTTCTGCTTGTTCGGTACTTTAGCACCCTCTATGGGACTTGAATGCAATATAAAGATCAACATTGAATTCTTAAGGCTTCGAGGCCTGTGGATCTTAACCTTTGTTTTTTACTCTGTCCCCCTTTATCCATAAGAATATTTTCTCTGGAGAATCTGCTAAAATTAATATTTAAAAAATGTAATTGTATTTCTATATTTTTAAGCTTATTTGATGATTTCATACTACTTCAGTGGTCGTCTTTTGATCCCAATTTTCCCATTGCCTCACTAACTTTATTCAAATTGAAGAACGCACTCCAGTTGCTTAAACATGCCAAAGAGGATGCTAACATAGCCTTTCTCTCTCCTTTTCTGTGGCTGATGTGTCTTTCTCTGGTGGCCTGGTCTTCCTTCTGGTCTTTGTCCAATTCCTCACTGCTGTTGTGCTCTGCGTCCTGCTCCTCTCTCTGCTTGGTCTGTGGTTGTGCTGCTTCAGCTTTCACTGCCTGTATATGATAGCCCTCTAGCAGAGGAGTCCCAGAACTCACAGATCAATTCCATGCAGAATGTCAGCTTTTCTCCTACAAATAATGCACTGCCAAACCAGTGCAGCTTGCCTCACCATCCAAACTCTGCCTCTGTTAGGCAGGTGAGTTAGTGCATGCTGAATGTGTGAATGCACTGGATGGCCGGATGCTTATTTACATGTGTGGTGTTATGTTTCTTCACAGAATGTAAACATGTACGGTGTCGGTAATGCAGCAGCACAAGGTCGGAATGCCCAACAGCCTCCAGCACAACCTCTGAACTCTGCTCAGCCCAGTCTACGCAACCAAGTGCCTCCTCCACTACTTCCCTCTCAGGTAATGCCGCTTGGGTTTTTATATCATGTATCAACATTATAAGATTTGTGCTGTACAGAGTTCCCAAAGCCCTGCAAATATCAAGGAATTTTTAAAACACTAGTGCCCTAGTGATACTAGTCATTTTCTTTGCTAGTTACAAAAAAAGTAGATTGGCCTAATTGTAATTCAAAAAGATATTACCCATTGATTGTTTGATCAACTAGGTCTTAACAAAGCTGTGCAACCCGTCACAGGTTTGCTGTCTTATACAAACTTCAGAGATTCTCTGAAAGTTCTGCTGAAAAGCATTGAGGGTCTCATTGTTGCAGCTCCACTATTTATCCTTTACGGAATATATTTAAAAAACTAAATATTATATTAAATTAATATACTATTAAAATAATTGATTGAATTAATGTATTAGTAATATTTAATAAACATGCTATCTATGTAATATGTATAATCAATCAGCATTAAAATAAATATTTTTAGTTGTGTCAGTGATAATATATTTAATATTGTAGGCCACATAACGTAACATTCACGTAAACTATGTAAAACTTTTTCTTTAATTGATAGACTATATATGTTGACTTGATATTACAATTGTATATAATTTTTGTTTGTTTGTTTTGTTTTTTTCCCCCAGGTCCCGCCACCCCTGTTAAAGTACTCTTCCAATAATGGAGGTCTGAACCCTCTGTTTGGCCCACAGCAGGTGGCTATGCTGAACCAGCTGTCCCAGCTCAACCAACTGTCTCAGCTTTCTCAGATTAATCAGTTACAGGTATTGATTTTGCAGCTAGTACCGGCCTAGAAGTGATAAGTTAACTTGTTCCCTCTTTTTCTTAACTTACACTCTTCCCCCCCATCCCAGCGTCTTATTTTGCAGCAAAAAGCTCAAAGCCAGAGGGCCATGCCTGTTAACAGCCGCCAGCAACAAGAACAGGTTTGTCTGTTTATTCATTTATGTGTTCTGTTTCCTTCTGTCTTGGCTCGTTTGTGATGTTTTCCATTTGTGATGGCATGTAGGGTCGTGGTCTGGGTCCGTCCCAGCAGATGATACAGCCTCCCCGCCATCTCGATCCCTCCCTGATGAAGCAGCAGACTTCCCCTCAGCCACCCTCGCTGCACCAGCCCAGCTTCAAGTCCTATATGGAGAACTTCATGCCCCCCAATGCCTCTGACCTGCAGAAAGAACAAAGTTCCCTGAGCTCGTTCAGTAATTTCCCTTTAGGTGGGTGTCCTCCCCATCTTAATGTAGGCCAGACTGACTCTTTGTTGCACCAAGCTGCCAAGCCCAACACGATGTTTGCCTCTGACATGTCAGGCTATCAGCCAGGTGGCATTAGTCAAAGTCATAGCCTCCTAGTCCCACCTCTGAGCAATGGCCACATGGTGCCAGGCTCTCCCATCAACCCTCGGGTAGGAAAGAACTTCTGTCCTGACAGCAGCTCTCTGCCAGCAAGAGGTGAATGAGGAGAAAATACTGAAAAAAAAATACTGCACTCTGATTTCAAACTTGAATGAATTGATGAAATTACCTTTTTGTTAGACCTGCTGCTGATTTTAATTCATGGATACCAGTTGTTAACCTACATTTCTGGCAGAGTGTGTGTTTTCTTGGTTTTTGATTATTTTTTTAATTTGTTGTATTCCTCTAGGTATGAACTCAAACATGAATGTAAGCAACCTCGACATTGGCAGTGTTAGTTTTAAGGAGCCACAGTCCCGTCTGAAGAAGTGGACTGCCATGGACATTTCCGTTAACTCGCCACTTGATCAAAACCCCAGCAAATCTGGTATGTTTCCTTTTTTTATATAAAAAATACAATAGCTGTGATTATTTATTGCTTATATTAATTTCTGAATGTGAAGTTGAATGCTTCGGCTGCATTGATAATCTGATGTATTAAACAGCAGCCAATTCATTGAGTTTTGGATGTGTAGATCAAGAATGCCATGCAGTTGACCTGCACAAAAATTTTTTAAATTCTGTTTAATAATGAATACAATATCAAAGGAAATAAACAGCAATGTTTTTGTCATAATTAAAGCCCTAATCTTCTCAACAAAAAAAGGTTTTTTATATGCAGTTTTGAAAGTGTGCAAAAGTCTGATTTAAAATGATTTTACTGTAGGTGCTATAACATCTGGCCTGAGGCTTGAAGACTCACCCTTTGGTCCCTATGACTTCATCAATGCCAGTAACACTCCCATCAGTCCTCCTGGCTCTGTGGGAGATGGCTGGCCCAGCCGTGCCAAATCACCTCATGGTTCCACCAATGTCAACTGGCCACCAGGTTTGGACCTATTCACTATATAAATCTTACATTATAACTAAATATTACAGAGTAGCTCAGAATGTCAAGAATGTCGCAGTGCCGATGTACCATGAGTGACACTCTTGTCTTTTTTTTTTGGCAGAGTTCCGTCCTGGTGAGCCCTGGAAAGGATATCCAAACATTGATCCTGAAACTGACCCATTTGTCACTCCTGGCAGTGTGATTAATAATCTCTCCATTAATACAGTCCGGGATGTTGATCACCTCAGGGACAGGAACAATGGCAAGTAATCTGTTAAACCAGACATATCAATACACACTCTGGTTTTAAAAAAAAGGCTTTTAAATTTTTGTTAGGTTTTTTTTTGTTTTGTTTTTTACTTTGAATTCATTAAAGAGTCCTGTAAAAATAATTCCCGTCCCAGATTTTATTTGAATGTATTAGTGTTTCCGTCAATTAATCTTTTTTTTTTCTTTCTTCCAGGGCCATCCTCATCACTTAACACCACGCTGCCTTCAAATAGTGCCTGGACATCCATTCGTGCCTCCAACCACAATAGTTCCCTCAGCAGTACAGCACAAAGCACTTCAGGTTGGTGGGCAGTTATTTTGGCGAAGCCACGCAGGCCTGTGACACTTATGTATCATTTAAATTGTTGTTTTTTTTTCCTCTTCCCTGCAGCCAGAAACAGTGACTCCAAATGGTCTCCTGGTACAGTCACCAACACCTCTTTGGCTCATGAGCTGTGGAAGGTTCCTCTCCCCTCGAAAGGTATTTCTGCTCCGTCCCGCCCCCCACCCGGCCTGACTGGCCAAAAACAGCCCTCATCTTGGGATAACAGCTCTCTGAGACTGGCAGGCTGGGGTAACTCTGAATCCCGATTCAACTCTGGTTAGTCAATCATATTCCCTTTCACCTACATAAACTCTATTAATAAATAGTGTAAATGATGTTGAATTTAAAGAAACGAGAGAGACTTGAAATGATCACTGTCCGCAGGTTCCAGCTGGGGTGACAGCAGCTCAGGGAGAACTAATTGGCTTGTTCTCAAAAACCTCACACCTCAGGTAAGATGCTTATTAATTTGGAATGTACCCACTTGTTTTAACAGGTTAAGCATTCACACTGCCTGATTTCTGCAGCATTTTAGTTGAACGAAACATTCATGTCCCAGAAAAGTAGTAAGGACTGATCAAATATTTCATGAGACATCAGCGGTTCAATTTTAATTTCAGGAAGCTAGGAGAATTTGTAATTCTCAAGGACCAGCACTCAATAACAATTTTTTTTTTTTATATTAAGTTATTATTAAAGAAAATGGTCCATTTATAACCCTCCTCATTACTGTTTTATAAGTAAAGCTAAATCAGAATAATTTCTTGGGTAAGAAGTCAAGCTTGTGTTTTACAGATTGATGGCTCCACCTTGCGAACTCTGTGCATGCAGCACGGTCCACTGATCACATTCCATCTGAACCTTCCCCATGGCAACGCTGTCGTCTGCTACAGCTCTAAGGAGGAGGCTGCAAAAGCCCAGAAGTCACTGCACATGTAAGTCCACCTTTTTTTCCCCCTCCCAATGTGGGTTAAGAATTACTAGGCCATTTCTAAGTATTTAAGTCAGCTATAAATAACTTGATCACTTCTGGAATAACTAGATTTGTCACAAGCATGAACGGTTTTAATTATAGTAAACAGAATTTAAGCAAATGTACCTGTTTTACACTCCAAGTTCATTGTGTCTTCTTAAGATGCATGATTACTATTTTAAGGGGGATACATTAAAGCAGTGGTTCCCAACCTTTTTTAACTCACGGCCCACTCAGCCAAACACATTGTCCACTGCAAAAGAATTTAAACAATCCCACTTTTTGTGTCGGGTTAACTAAGTACTCAGAAGCAAGGATGTTAATTGTCTTTATTGAATAAACTGGTAATGTATTGAATAAACAGAATATATACATAACGGATTAGGAAACTAGACATTTTTTATTATATTAACAATATTACAACTTCTATTAATAATAATTGTTATAATAATAATAATAAATAATTATAATAATAATAAACCACTGGTGTAGGGTATATTTCCAACTTGACAGAGCATCAACTTTTAGCAGCAGGATATTTCAAATCTAAACCAACACAATACGTACCTATATCAGCATAATAAAAATGTGCCAGGGTTCACATATTGAACCTGTGTTTTAGAGCCACCTAGTGGACATTTCTCTTTGAAACTGCGATGAAACATGCGATGAGGTAAATAAAAATTGTGTTGCACAAATTACACATCGCCTGAAATGGCTAGGGACTATTTTCAGGCTCTGCGTGATATCACTGCACCTGCTGCAACCAGGTACACTAGCTAAGTTCCTTGATTATTACACCGGAATGAGAGTATAGTTCCAAGCCATATCGGACTAAAACAAAACCAGCTTTTCATTTTCCGTCAGTATTAGTACACAACGTAACTATAGAAGGGTAAAGTTTTAAATATGAGAAATATGGAAACTCTTTGGTCATTTTTGACCAAGATGCTAACGGTCTAATTAGATTAAATGATCCATGCTAAACTATGGTATAACTGTTTAACTCCAGGGGCGTTGGAAAAGAAAATTCGGGTTACAACAGTTAATAGATAACAGATGTGTTTTGAAAAATTACTAGTACCTTTTTTTATTTTTCTAGATATTTTTCTTACAGTCTAGTAATTTATCAGCAATCACAGGTACAGCTAGCAAGGTGTATAAACAATTATTCAGTTGCAAAGTAAACATATCACATGCATTTACACACACCACTTATTCTCTATTGCTTTTAAATAAAGAGTATATACTGCCTGTGGCCCTGTTTGTTTTTTCTTTGAATTGTTTTTATAGTTTTTTTGTTTTTTGTGTTGTTGAGTTGGATGATGAACATTGTATTTCTATAAATCAAAGTGTGATCTGACCTCATGATGTTCTCGATGCTCGCCCGCTGACGGAAGAAAGCGTTGACCACCGGCTAACCTCGAGGCACGAGCGGCGCTTTACAGAGGAAGCTAAGCAGAGACAGAATGCTGTGAAAGCCCTGGAAGACCGGGTCGTGCTGCGTACAAAACGTGATCCTCTGACACAGCTCCGTCAGAATCACCAGATCCAGAATAATAGGACTGGCCAGCAGAGAGTCCTGGACACACAGGTGAGCGGTGCAGGAATCAATGCACTTCTGAAATATCATTCTCAATATTTCAACAGTAATGACACTCTTGCATAAATGTAAGTTTAATATACACTCAAAAAAATTACTCTTTGAATGAACATAAAAAAATCATGGAAAGGATTTCCACATGATTAACTTGCTT
>JAUCMT010000068.1:9852366-9868091 GCA_032357475.1 Enteromius thamalakanensis
TTTTTTTTTTTTTTCCTCATCGCCAGAGCTGGTGTTAAAGAAAATCTTGTTTGGTTATTTTAACAGTGCAAAAGTCGTCCACATTTCATTGCCTTGATTCAAATTGTGTCCGAAGATGCAACAAGTCAAGTGGCTTTTAACTGTTTACAAATAGAAAATGATTGTAATGTGTACAGTTTGGTTGTGTTAATCTGAAGTTCCTTACAATATTAATAAATCAAATGTTTTGGCTGCTCATTACCATTTAATTTTAATTTTCTTTTTTTTCTTTGTTCATTTTACTTTAATTTTTCTTCTCCCCATTTCCCTCCCTTTTTTCCCCTTCCTCAAAGCTGGTTTGTCATTGAAAATGGCTTGCCTCTGTACTTGTGGCCAAGGAAGGCTGGATTAGAGGTGAATGTAATCGATTGCTGGTAGTTTAAATAATGTGCGTAGATTTGCAGACTATTTACCTTTTATTGTACTATATTTTAGGTGCACAATTTATGAGACGCTTCAAGAGCGAGAGGGAGAGAAAGATGTCAGCATTAGGCTAAGCCATGGACCTTGATATTTGTTTAAGCTGTTTTTTTTGTTTGTTTTTTTTTCTCCATTTTATTTGAGAAGTAGAACTTGCGTGCGTGGTGTGTTAACTTATCCATATTTAATGACTCGTAGTACAGAACCCTGAGTATTACCCTCACTTTATGGTTGCGTGCCAGTATTGAACCATTTTAAGTAACTGCTTTACCAAATATACTTCAATCAAAGGATTTGTTTACTTAATTCCAGACCTGGCTTATCTTTGTTTGTCGGACATATTTTAAGTGGAACATTGGAGCGAAACTACATAACAAATGCCGAAAATTACTTTTTTGGAATTGCACTTGGTGTACATAAATAACTAGAAAAGCTTGTACTGTATTTGTGTTTTCCGGAGGCGGATTGTAGCTTTTGGAGACTGGATGGCATGGACGGAGGTGGACTTTGCCTTTTATTTGTCTTTTTATTCTTCGTGTACATTGACTAGACTCTGAAAGCGTGCGTTTGTGCCTGCGTGCTTGAGAGGTCTCATTCCTGCGCATCAGGAGCCCAAGTATTCTCCTCTTGTTTAGGGGGCGTAAAACTGCAGGTATCACCGATGGTTTTGCCGTGACTTTGTTTACTCCCTCGATACGGATCGCTCAATCTTTAGTGCTTTAGTTACATGTTCGTATGCATCCGGGGTAGCGTTAGTCCTTTCTGGAAGTGCTATGTTGAGCTTTACCAATGGTTCTGAATGGGTCTTGTCAAACGTGCTAGTTTCCCTGTTCTTCGTGGCTTTTTACTTTTTGGAAGCGTAGGGAAAAGCCATTGGCACCCAGTTTATTTCCACTTTAAATTTTTAGTTTTTTTCTTGCTCTCTTTATTTTTGTCCCCCTCCCCTCTTTTCCTCAGAGTTTTGTTTTATGTATGTGCAGCTTTTTGGTGTTAGACAGAACTGTCATGCTGAGACATTTTGATAATTCACTGTCATGCCAAATTATCAAGCAGGGGGAGGAAAGGGATTTGTTCTTTTGTAAAAGCTGGACAATGTATATGCTTCAAATGTCACTTGCAAAATGGATTTTTTGAGGATATTCATGAGCAATGTACAATCCCCATTTTTATAGCCAGGTTGAACGTAGAGGAAACGGAAAAAAGTGACTTGGCCTGACATTCTACTTTTGTACTGAAAATGTCATTTCTTTTCTGATTTATCCTGTGAGCAAATATACCCTTGTCTTTTAAATGGTTCCTACTGTTGAACAATGTGCTAAGGCAATTGACTTAAACTGTGAGTTTTGCTGTCATGTCATTATAAACCCGAAAAGCTTTAGTAAAACCAGCACAAGAAACAGATGAACGAGAGTTTAAATCGAAACTTCCACCATGGGTGAAATTCTAAGAGAGTCTATGCAGTGTAGGGTGAGGCTTCCATGTCTGTGTCTTTGCTTAATAAAAATCCTGGCTGCGGTAGTGGCGGGATTTAAAAATACGATTCCTGTAATGTGCCATGATTAAAATTTTTCTTTAACTTTTCGTCACAAAAAATTGGCCAGTTGTAGCTAATGGAGGGTTGCATTAACATTTCCTTTTTCACAGCGCTCCTCACAGAACGGGCTGGGGGAATAGCAAATTCTCAACGCCAACATTTCTTCTAGTGGTCTGTCAAGAAATAGTTTGCTCACATGTAACCTATATGCACACTGCTTTGGTAGACTGTTTGAAAATAAATAGAAATAAACATCAATAAGATAACTTAAATGAGCAGGAAGTTCTTTTCAGTGTCTTCCTGGGGTCATATTAGAATTTTAACTTGGGGAACTGCACTTTTTGAAGGACAATCCTTATTTGTATTGGTAACAATTGACACAAGGTTTAGTCTAGTAATACATGGTAGATACTCAAATGTGTAGTGATGAATGTTTCATGTAATGCTGTTTCATTTATTTTCTTTTTTTTTCTTTGTTGCTTGGTTTTCAATTTTAGTACCCTTAAGTGCATATGTAACGAGGTAGTTGAGGTAATCGAGTAGTTTTTAGGTCTTTTGTTGGCTGTACTTGTAGACTGATAAATAACTGTTTGTAAAGTCCTGATCTTGATATCGGAATACAAAGCTGTATAACTTGGGTTCAACCCGCAATAAAGCCTAACAGTGATATGGTGTTGGTTTTTTCTGTCTTTTTATATACTTGAAACGTAGTTTCTAAATAATTCAGAAGAATCTCATCACAAAATATTTATATGGAGTACATCCTCATTTGCTTAGATTATGGAGAGCTATATATGGTTTAAGGATCTCATTTTGATTGCCATAAATGTTTCACCTGCTGGTATGTAGAGCACTTCTACATGCAAAACAGAAACAGTGCTTTTAAAATGTTTGTTTACTCGACAAAGACTCCAGTCATCAAGTATCAATTTTATTCTCTTTATTCTACATGAATGTGGGAACTGCTTTAAGTTCAGTAATCCTGCCATTATTGGTCATTACAGAATAAATCATGTGACACACTTTCAAACATATTGTAATGTTTGTGAGATGCCACATGCTGGTGCCCTTCTATAATCCAAGACCACTTAAATATTAAATGACCCAATACACCTTTAAAAAAATATATAACTTCTGTGCTGGCAGCAGCACCGAATTTAATTTCCAAAAAAAAAATTTCAGTCAAGGAAAACCTAAAAAAATCTGGTCTAAGTATGATTTAAAAAACTGGTCACGAATCAGTCTAAAATCTTGTGTGAATCAGCCTGAATTTTTAAAACCTTTAACTATGAAAAACTTCTCCCCTTCTTTCCAACAAGGTTTTGAAAGGTCCACACATTTTTTAAATCCTCCTATGATTTGCTTAAACGCGTGCAAGGATGCAGTACTTTAGCACAGCAGTGTGAAGTTCTTGGACTGACCTTGAATTTAAGTTGCAGTAACACTACCAGTACACTAGAGGGCTCTCAGTGAGGCTTACACTTGGGCAATCACAAACCAAAGAATTACAATTTAGTCTTGGCTTTATTGTCAGCTCAAGTTCCCAAGAGTTTATAGTGACATTTTCATTAAATACAACAGTACACAAGGCAGTTGACTCCATAAGCAAGAGACGGAAGAAAATGGTATGACATAAACCGGACACCGTTTGGATGCAGCCGATCCACATTGTTTAATACAGAGTCAATCCTCCGTACCTGCAACAAAAACAAATGGAAATGTGAGACTAAGATAAAATGACCAAGCATGCAAACATAACCTCCAATCTAAGTATTAGCTCAAAAGACGAGGTGCACATACCATATAACATGCTTTATTCATACACATCTTTTTTATCTGCAATGAACTGTACGATCTCCGCAGGAGTCATAAGCTTCTCCGCCTCTGCATCTGGGATCTCAAATCCTGTGAACAATGTGTTTGAGCACCACAATTCAAATTAAATGGTATAATCACAGCTGTCAAATGCTTTAATAGTACAGGAACAAACCCATACTAACCAAACTCATCTTCCATAGCCATTATAATCTCCACCTGGTCCAAGCTGTCCAGCCCCAGATCTTTCATGAAATGAGCCGAGGTTTGCAACTTGAGGAGGAAAAAGGTTTTAGTAACCGATGCTAGGAATATGCATTGCACAATATCTCATTGTAAACAAAGCAGCTTTTCATAGACATCTACAATACTTGGAAATCCTTTATTAAATCTTAGTAATATCCAACATTTACACTTAATATATTATGAAACTAAAAAGCTGTATCTGTTAATTTAATGGACCTGAATGAACATGAAGCAACATTGTTGTACTTTCAATAAAGGGGAACAAAAATGAATGAATAAATGTAATGCTTATTGTTAGTTAATGCACTAATTAATTGTTGTAAATTGTTACACCGATGAAATGCATTAAAATACTTTCGCAGTTTGTAGTTAAGACAGAAACAGCATCATCCTTGTCTTGCAGATTATCATAAGCAAACGACCTATGTAATGTAAACACATGTAGGGCAGGGTAAATACGAAGCATCTCTCACATTCTCTGGATTGATCTTGTCGTACAGTTTGAGGACGTACATGACACGGTCTTCAATGTTCTCTAAAGTGAGGGGTGGAAGATCACCGTAGTGCCGACACTGAAGAACAGACGGGCCTGAAACCTGTAGACATTCAAACATTTACATTCGTTCACTTAGCAGATGATTTATCCAAAATAACTGACCCATGAAGAACATAAGCAATTTATCCCAGAGCCAACAATATTCACTAAACACAACACCAGCTTTATTAGAAGAAAGACAATTTATGGAAAAAAAATACTTTTTCATTATTTTATTTTTTTTACTTAGGATGTTAAGGTCCCATTTCGCTGAATGTAACAATGTATGTGACAAATAAAGGCTTATCATCATCATCATGTTGGACAAAATGTTAGAGACTGAGAGATGCAGTTCTTCAGTTGCTTCTTTTCCATACAATCAAATGAAGAGGCGGTCATTCTGAGAAACATCTTCAGTGCTTCACAGAAGGTGACCCGTTCAGTCAGACCGGTTTGGAACGTGACGCTGACAGAATTACTATTAAAAGTGAACTATCACTTTAATAATAACTACAGTAAAAGACGCAATGAGCAGCAACCCTGAAGATACACACAAGTTGACGAATCCCAGCTATTTAAAGTCTTGCAGGTCACACTCTGAAAACAGTAATAATTCATGTGTGTGATGTATGTTGTGCATGCACTTTAACTGTGTACGGCTCCCAGCTGTCATGCACGAATAGAGTGGTCGGAAAGACACAGGTAGGTCACAGAGTGATCCAGCACTAGTAGGCCACACAGACAAACACCCCCCTCTGCAGAAAGCTTACCCGCACTGGTTGAGTCCACCACGTCCGCTGGCTGCACGACAGGACAGAGAGTGGTCGCTGCTTGGAGACGAGTGGCGCGCAGGATGATCTGGTGAGCCCGCTGCCATGATTTAACCTTGCAGCGCCGCGAGCGACGGACCGCACACAGGATGCAAGCGCACGAGACGCCATGTCTGTGACTTTCTATCCCACAATTCACCTCGACACACTGGCCATAAGTTTGACATGCGCGTGCGCACTTTGTCAGGGCAGATCCGTCTGTTTTCAGCGAATCGGTTCTTTTGGACACTTTGTTCAAAACTGAAGGAATCGAATTGATCGAAAGGATCCGACTTAATGCGTTACTATTAAAAGACTATTCTACGAGTCGGTTCTTTCAAACGTCGTTTCAAAGAATTGTCTCGAAAATGGAAACGAATAGAGTGAACGAATCCAATTCATTGAAAAGATCCGACTCGAAAGAATTGACTATTTCACAAATCAGAATTAAAGAAACGTTTGTCTATTTTACTAATTTTTATATGTATATATAATTATTTATGTCATATTTAACTTATGCATTCTGGAATTAGACCATTTAATTTAATTATTAATAAAACATTTATTACGACCATTTATTACTTGTGCAAAATAATGAGGCTTTTATTTTGAAACTGTGATGTCTGCCACTTACGCATGGGATATTACAGAAAGTAAATTTATTTAACCTACGCTGTTAGCTACAAACGAAAACAGTGAATGCAACACCTTTTTGCTCGACCATTTAATAAAATGTGTGCAATGTAATGCTTACTCTAAAGGAGAAGGTTTGCTCTGCGCAGAGGAAAGATAAACAGAAGCCTGGATGTAAATAATCCACATCCAGCATGCTGCACAACAACTGGGCAAATTAACAATACAAGTACAGGGGTAACAAAACACACAGCATGTGCTTATTGTGCCTTTAATGCTCAGTCTTCATTAGTCATTATATATTATGTAAATGTGTTTCAAATACTGTCACAAAACTTCTTGACTGGTCTTGCTTTGCACGAGAAGGGGAGCATGGAGCCTGCGAGCCTGGAGAACTTGTGTGTTTTGTACCACAGCGCGAACTACATAGTTGTCAACAAACACTGGGATATTCGTATTGACAGCAAGATGTGGTACGAGAAACAAACTGTCCAGAGTCAGCTGAAGCATCGCTTCCCAGAGCTTGCAGATCCTGGCACCTACTATGGCTTCAGGTCTTTATTTTCTCTGGTATTCTGCTATGTGCAGACAAACAATCATTTAAAGAAGCACGTGCATCTTATCAGCAATTAACTTGTGTGTATCATGATGTACTGCAGGTTTTGCCATCAACTGGATTTCTCTACCAGTGGTGCTTTGTGTGTAGCATTGAACAAGGCAGCAGCAGGGGATGCATACCACTGTTTTAAGGACAGACTTGTTACCAAAGCTTATCTCGCTCTGGTACTGTAACATTCTGACAATCACTGGATGTGTGCAAGGTTTTTCACAATAATGAAGGTCATTTATATTTCCTGGGCAGGTCCGTGGCACTGTGGCTGAGGAAAAAATGACCCTGGACTTTGCGATCGGCAAAAACACAACAGAGGGCAAGACCCATATGATGTGTACTGAAGGAACAGAAGGTCAGAAACTCTTTAGCTGTAAACTAAACTCAATCTTGAAAATAGTGCGTTCAAAAAATGAAAAATGAAATAAAAAAATTGCAGTACATGACTTTCTCACCAATGGATCCTCTGCAGTGAATGGCTGCCGTGAGAATAAGAGTGCAAATAACTGATGTCACAATAATCGACAGAACTCATCAATTAATGTATTGTGAAGTGAAAACTGTGAGCTTCTCTCAACATCAATAATCCACTGATATATTTGTTTAATACTGCTCTGGAATGTTTTTGCATGTAAACAGTGCTTGGTCTGCGTTTATTGCTCTCTTGATCAAGACATCTTTTTTTTTCACCAGAGAAAGTAACATTAAAGCTACAGGACTTATATTATAGCTGGAAGATAAAAATGTCTCAATCATAGATGTGTTTCCTATAAGCTTTTTAGCTTTTTCCACAGCTTTTTATTTCATAAGATTTTTAACTGATGGGCTAGAGTCTTTGGACTCTCATCATGACGGCACCCATTCACTTCAGAGCATCAAGTAATAAAATGATCTTATTATTTTATACTTTATGAAGAAACAAACTCATCCACATTGTGTGGGAACCTTTTAATTTCTGGATGGACTATTTTAAAATGTTTTAATTATGTGTGGTAGGTTGTGAGAATCCTAAGCCCTGCCAGACAGAGCTGACCGTTTTGGAGTATGGAGAATATGACCGAGATCCAGTCACAAAAGTGCTTCTGCAGCCTCTGACAGGTAAGTTATCATCAACAACGCACACAATATACAGATAAAACACACTATCAAATAGAAAAAGTCTAAGTATCAAACACCCTGCAGGACGGACGCACCAGCTCCGAGTTCACTGCAGTGCAATCGGTCACCCCATAGTGGGAGACTACACCTACAGTCTCCGCACAGACAGTGCTCCGTATCGAATGATGCTGCATGCCTACTTCTTGCACATCCCACTAGAGAATGAACCCATCCACGTCACAGCCCCGGATCCGTTTCTACCCACCCTCGACTCCAAATGGGCACCACAAAGATGTGTGAATGTTCTGGAGGACCTACTGAAGAATATTTTGACAAAACCACAAGCTGAAATCCTTGACGAACTAGAGGCAGTGCCCAGGAGGAGCAGCCCAGTGGAGAGTGAGGAGGAGCAGGCACAGTGTCAGCAGTGGTTGTGTGAATGGAACCTGGATTGAGGAACCCTTACGCTGTTTTACCAGAACAATACTGAAGCTACCCTGCAGTGTCCCCGGCTCTATAGAGTACTCTTTTCTTCAAATGGTAGTGGGTAGCCAGCTCTCCTCAATAACAGTATAGAGTAAGAACAGAACAGAAGGTAAAGAGCTTTGGCTGGTCTTTGCATGAAGGAGTGATGATGTATGATGAATGTCAGTGTCACTTTGATCAATTTACACTACCATTCAAAAGTTTAGGGTTGGTAAGGTTTACAATGTTTTATTTGTTTGTTTGTTTGTTTGTTTTTTTAAAGAAAGTCAATTGCTCACCAAGTTATACGATCCAAAATACAGTAAAAATTATATTATTAATTAAATTCTTACAATTTTAAGCATTTTTTTTTTCGATTTGAATACTTTGTAAAAATTTAATTAATTACTGAAAACATAAATTTAGCGCTGAATAAAACTAATTAAAAAATAAAATCTTACTCGCCCTGAACATTTCAACAGTAGGATACAGAATTTGAACAAAAATATCTAAAAGCTATAGCATATCATTAGAGTGCTGACAGGAAGAATTTATTATTTCCTTGAAGATGAAGTATCTTTACCTGATTCAAACGCAAGTATGCTATGTGTACAAGTGACATTGTTCATTGTATGAATGCGTAACTATGGTTTTAGCTTCTGTGCTTTTAAAGCAATAGATTTTAAATATTTTTTTAATGATTTTTTTTTTATTTTTTTATTATTATGTTTCAATCTAGAAAGGGCCACGACTTGTATAAAGTCTAGTATAAAAGGTCTTGATTTCTGAACTTAAACTACATGAAGCATGTTTATATAAATTAATTGCTTAGTATATACTGAACAATTGTTACCTCAAAAACGAAGTTTCTTTAGCTAATGAAATTTAAATGTCATTAAATGAAATCTATTTACTGAGAATTTCTGCATGTCACCCGGTTCCTTGCGCTGTGAGATAATATTTGTAAGACATCTACTGCTGTTCAGCAAATGTTTACAGGCAAAATCCCTTTAAATAGGAATTCACTTGATGGAGATTGACAGCTGAGGGTGGAAATGTTCTCAAGCAGATTCACGCAGGAAAGCTGCTTGATTTGAAAGAGATATTTGTGTGAGCTGTGTTAACTCCTTCACTACAAATGGAGCATGTTGTGTGATAAAAGCTTCCAAAACATGAAGTGATCATTTAAAAAGAATGAGTATAGACACTTAAAAAAACAGCATTTATTACCACCTGTGATCTGTCTATACAAACAGAAAATGTTTAGTGTTTAATAAATAAAGGCCCTTCAGTCTAACGGCTAACCACTGTGTTGTGATATTTTTCTCAGCCACACCAACAGGACTGCAATGTGCACTGCTGTTATATGAAACAGGAATCTAAAAATACTGACAAAGAAAAATTGGTTTTCTGCGTACAAGTCACATATTGTATAATTTCATATTCTATGTTAACATAGCCATGATAGCAAGGGATTTTTACTGCAAGTGGATATAAAACTGAGATGGAGATTTACAACTGTAACTTAGAGCTAAAGAGAAGATTGGGGAATATTAGTCCGCATTGGTTCCTTTGGTCCCAGAATGAAAGTGAGCAAGACAAACTAAAGTTCAGTGCTAGATCTGGCTGAGAGGGAGGAATTTCTGGTAGTAACTTTTGGTAACGTCGATCATCAGTTCCTGTGTGCATTCTGGGAGCTCTCCTGAAAACAGGCCTGAAATATACAACAAGAGTGTATTTGCACAGATTTAAATAAAAAATATTATATATATATATATATATATATATACACAACACTTACAGTAAACAGCCAATAATATAGAACAATACAAATAATATACACTGCTCAAAAAAATAAAGTGAACACTAAACTAACACATTCTAGATCCGAATGAATGAAATATTCTTATTAAATACTTTGTTCTTTACATAGTTGAACGTGCTGACAACAAAATAACGTTGGTCAATGGAGCGAGACATGATGTCCCAGATGTGCTCAATTGGATTCAGGTCTAGGGAACAGGTGGCCCAGTCCATAGCATCAATGCCTTCAACTTGCTTACTGCGCTGACAGACACAGCCTGAGTAGGTTGTAGACTCTGTCTCATGCTACCACTAGAGTAAAAGCACTGTCAGCATTCAAAAGTGTCCAAAACATCAGCCAGAAAGCTTAGGAACTGAGAAGTGGTCTGTGGTCACCATCTGCAGAAGCACTCCTTTATTGGGGGTGTCTAGCCAGTAATTTCCACCCGTTGTCTATTCCTTCCGTAGTGGGCAGATTGATTTCACAGAAGTGTGACTGACTTGGAATTACATTGTGTTGTTTAACTGTACCCTTTATTTTTTTGAGCAGTGTATATGAAGGTGCCAACCTGGACAGCCAGAGAATACTGTAAAAGGAGGAACCACCGTCTCTGGGGGAAGGACAGTATTATCCAGTATCTTACAACAGTCCTTTAAGACACAGCGCCGACCCTTAAAAAAAAAACATGCATCGCAATTAAGCACCACCAGGTAGAAATGTTAGATAATAGGAGGATAGCGATAAAGGAGCTACTTACAATAACACAGTTCTTGCCGATGTGGACGTACGATCCTATCTGTGCAGCATTGACAACACAGTCCTCCTCTATGAACACATGATCCCCAATATGCAAGGGGAAGAAAGCCACGCTGATGTACACAGAAAGAGAAATCACACAAACTGCATCAATGAGAAAACTGATGTTTTAATATATATCTGCTCACCCTTTGCTGAATTTCTTGAACGGAGGTCTGATCACACTACGACTTTTAATAACACAGTGACGCCCGACTCTGACATTAGCGAGATCTCCTCTGATGATACAGTCGTTCATCACGATAGTCTGGAAATAAAAAGGCCGAAGTTATCACAAAGCTGGGCAGAATAACAAGACGAAGTAAAGAAGAACAAGAACTCACTTTCCCATTGAGAACAATGTTTTGACTGCCACAAAGAACTGATTGTCTGCTGACTTTGTTGCCCGATGCCTGAAGAAATCAGATGTGAACGTTACCATCACATGACGGTCCAGCTCTGGGCTGCTGTGAGCATTTAATAAACACCGTGTGCAAAAGATACAGACGTTTACAGGCTAACGTTAGCTAATCATGACAATCTATCACTTGTGCTTTGTTTGTAATACAATACACATTCGGTTTGCAGACATACTAGTGATTCTGAATGCATTTCTACGTTACCAACCGCTTGATTCAGCTGATTAAGTTACAGAGTTTATTAACATACCGTCTCGATGTATTCAGCCTTGTTGTATAATATTTCACACAGCTCCATCTCTGCACAAATTATTTTTGTTTTGCTGGCGAACCACTTCAGACGACCAGCAGCTGTCAACCGCTCCCTCGCTATTTCCGCTTCCGGTTAATACCAAGACGTCACTGGAACCTAGTACAAAATAACAAGAGATATATATATATATTAACATTTATTTTCAATTTTAACTAATTGCATATATATACAGATATTATAACGAAAAAAATAAATAAATACGTTGTATATGTAATATATACATGATAAAAATCACCGAACATAAATGCAATAATGTACTAAAACTAATAATTTACTATTTGAATTAATGTATCTTTTTTAATTGAATGTGTACGCGTTTTACGCTTCGGATTTGAATGTATTGGAAATCAAAATTGATTTATGAAGTATTTTTCATGCATGCTACCTGCTAAACCCTCTTTAAGCACATGATGGCGCTGCTGCATCGTGACACATTTTAACTCCAGCTGTCCCGCAGTACGGAGGCGGTGTTATGTGGAAAGCGCTTCATTAATCCACAGAGCTCTACGCACGTGTTGGAGTGTGGGCTTAAATCTCACCCACACTCCTGAGTTGTTCTTTCTTCCGTAAATAAATATGTTGAAATAATGCTAAAGTTTACTATGCAAAAGTGTGGTAGTAGTATGCAAATTCCCTAAAAATTAAAAAGATGCGTCATAGTAAGATATATGGACGTTGAACAAATCATTGATTGAATTATCAAAATAATTTCCATTCCTAATGGTTGTTTCTATTTTTAGCACATAACACATTGTGTCCAGTTCAAGCACCTCTGCAGTATTTCTGTTTGCTCATGAGCTGGGAACAGTACACAGCCCCCCTCACCTTGACAGAAATGTGCTCAAGCAAAAGCAGTGTTGTGTAAGACGGTCCTGTAATCCCTCGCTGACCACATCTGCTAGCTTGAAATTCTCTTATCGTTATACAATCCCACAGATCAGTTATCACAATCTCATAGCTAAGGTCACTTTGACATTGTATTGACTCAATTGTAGGCTATGCACAGCTATATTGTGTGCCCCTACAACCCTCCTCGTGGTCCGTTGCCCTTCGTGTATCTTTATTAGAAACAGTTAACTGTAAATTCTATTTTTATTAGACCAGGCAGAGAAATGTGAAGATGATTGGCTGCTGGCATCTGCGTGGGAGGATCTGTCTTGCCCATTTAAGTCTTTATCAATAGATTTACATCAGGAAAGCACATCCAGCATCTGAACTCAAGAAACTGTTTATACTGTATGCCTCCAAGCTCTGAGGAGTTGCCTTTATCTCCTTGTATATCTGCTGAAGGGACTGTTTTGATGTTCTCATAAGCAGGACTTCACTGTTTTCATCACCAAATGTGGTGTTTTATTCGGTCTTGTCCAGAGATTACTGCCTGTGCAGTGTTTGTCAGGGCTCTTTAAATAACATAAACTATTTTCATACTTTACTGAATCGTGCCTCTCTTAGCAGTGAAGTTCTCACCACTAGCTGAGCTAAAAATAGCACAGGGGTCACTGTGTCTAGAGAATGTGCTTTTAGGTACTTTGTGTGTGTGTGTGTGTGTGTGTGTGCACAGTTTAAGATATGTGGAGTCTTGCCATCATCATATAGTCATCACTGCAGTGGCCAGGGTTTCACGAGGGCTTTATATAATACTTACAGCCTCCATGTCTGTGGGCGATGGACATGCTATCTATCTGTTGAGAAGAGCCAGTGGAGCTGAAGTCAGGACTGTATTGAGTGTGTCGAGATGTTTTGTTCAGGTTGTGCTTAAAGGGAAAAGGAAAGCTGGAGGCACTGTTACCTTTCTCTCGGCCCTTTAATTGTTATTTCTTGGTTTCCTGATGTGGAGTTTGTAGGTTTAGTCTCTGTCGACTGGTTATGTAATGCTTCCTGTTTTGGGAAAATGCTATCTAATGCCATCCTCACTGCAACTGGATCATATGTATTGAGTCATATAATTACTTTGGGATAATGGCCACTTGAAATAGATGTTTGGAAAATCACGCTGAGTGCAGTAAATGCTGTTTTAAAGTCAATAAGATTTTTTCCAGTGAAAGAGAATATATTTAATATGTAAACATCATCTATTTTTACAAAATATATACATGCATGTGTGTGTTTATATATATATATATATATGTATTATATATTATATATATATATTATATAATATACCCAGAAGCACACACACATAAAGGACTATTAAATAACAAAACTTTTATTTTGGATGCGATTAATCACAATTAATCATTTGACAGCATCATTTTAAATATATTTTAAAAATATAATTTAATCCAGTGTTGAATTTTGGGCATAATTGCTCCAATCTTCAGTGTCACATGATCCTTATAAATTATTGTAATATACTGATTTCTTGATTCATTTATTAATATTATCAATGCTGAAAACAGGGGTGCTGCTTAATATTTTTCGGGAAACTGTGACGTTATTTTTATTACTATTTGATGAATAGAAAGTTAAAACGAACAGTACTTATTGAAAAAAATTGTAATATAATGAATGTGTTTTCACTAACTTTTGATCAAATTAATGCTTCTTTGCTCACCCCAAATTTTTGAATGGTATAATTTTTGTATTTAAAATGTCAGTTACAGTTCAAACATGAATTCTGAGCATATATGCTTTAACATCTGGTATATGTATCCTTATTCACACCCTTTTTTAGAAACACAATCAACTAATTTGACTAATTTATTCATAAAATCTATAGGGGTTAAGAGCAAATAAATGGGCAGAAAACCAATAGCGCCTCTGTGACCCTCTCTGACCGGACACAGCGAGTGCCTACCCGGACTCTTTATTCCCACGTACCTCCGGGAGTTCCACTACAGCTGTGGATCTTTCATCAGTGATTATGTCACCTATTTAAGGCGCAGACCTTTTGCCTTTATTCGCAAAGTCTTATCGTTCCATATGGTCGTAATTCTAAGCGTTTTGTTCCCTGTTTTGGATTCCCTGTGTATGACCCTGGACTGTTTACCCAGTTTACGATTCTTGCTGCCTGCCATTGTGATTTCTGCCTGAGTATTGATTTGTCTGTTGGATTATCTACGCTGTTCCTGTTTACTGGTGCTTACCCTTGCTTGTTGACCCACTCAAATAAAGCCTGGCAAATGGATCTGTACGCTTCTGAGACCCTGTTACAGACAATCTACTGGATATTCTAAACAATTATATTTAAAACAATTTGTAGTAAAAAAGGAATGAAAATGCAGGTGTCAAGTTTATTAAAAACTATTTTTAATGTAATAGGTATGATGTTGGTGTTTTGGGAATTTTTAAATGTCAACTACCCATGTTTGTACAATATTACACCTTGCTGTAACACATTCTGTTAATAAAGCACTGAGAAAAGGACCCTGACCCTGACATTAAAAGCACAGTTCTTAATGATTACATTCATGTTCTTCATCCATTGCAATTAACAACACACAAATTGCAAAAATATTCCCCTTAATAGCCTTGGTCACACAAAAAAATCAAGTAGACCTTATAGCGCCACTCTACGCACCTCTGAGTCTGTGTATGTTTCAGCATTCCTGTAATCTTCATACCTGACAACATATAAATGAATAAATGATTAATCAGATTCAGTCATGAAAAGACAAAACAGAAGGGACAATTATGCGAAATATGCTTTTGTGTCTGAAAAACAATGGACACTTTTGAGGTTTCACCAGCTCTGTGTGTCCTGTCCTTGCTTTGGTGCTCCACAGTGAGGTGACCTGATTTTGCAGGCACTGAGGGAGAGGCCTTTCTCTGTGGAGGTTAAGACAGCCTGTCTGAGTCAGAATGCATAAGCAGCATCAAATTTATCGCTCTTTTCCTGCTTTACACATCAGTCTACATAAGGGTGTGTACTCATTTTAACTGAATACGAGAAATGGATAAATAACCAGGCCGATTAAGTATCGAACTTTATGGTAAAATAAAGTTTACACACACATGCACACATTTTTTTGTCACTTTTCATGCCTAGAAACGTCCTTCCAAATTAAGAACTGGGTATTCAAACGGGTCCAAGGACTCCCAGAGCACTGCAAGGAGAGAGAAATTCAGAGAAAAAAAGTTTTTTCTTAAAAATGTATATTTTAGAGATATCAGAGTTAATATGCTATATAAATTTCTGAAATGAATGACATGTCAACCTAAATCTCCTATTATAAATTTTTTTATATTAA
>JAUCMT010000068.1:9868191-9895329 GCA_032357475.1 Enteromius thamalakanensis
TATTATATTATATTATATTATATTATATTATATTATTATAATAAACAACAACAATTAATGTTGTGAACTATTTATTTTTATTTATTATGTGTTGTTGTACTATACTTATACTAGCATACAACATATGTATGCAGTTGTCTTTATGTTTTAGGAAGGGGGTTTCTCACAAGGGTATCATATTTGGGGGCTTTATGTCATTTAAAAGTTTGAAAACCCCTTCATTACAAGACACTACAAGATTTTTCTAAAAAAGATTTTTCTAAAAAAAATATCCCACAGTTAATCCCATTCTATACAAGAAGTGCAGTCAATTTAGTCTAATTCATAATATATGGTGCCATAAAACGTTACCAAGAATTATATAATTATGTTATGTAAGCACTATAATCCATTTTGTAGATTGGGAGGTGATTTGTTGTAATAAGGATGTGCTGGATGCAGGTATTAGTCGTAACGTAGTGTGATGTGCCCAAACAAACGTTGCGTAACATTTTAAATAAGCTCTACACCATATGCCACCTTGAGAGTGGCTTATGTCAACCATCATGCACAGGTAATAAGAGTTTAGCGTACTTTATGCTTGATGTTTACTTATGACACCATGAGTTCTGCATGTATTTGACGTAAGTCACAGTGTCGCATGGTCTGGGGATGTCCCTCGTAGGGCAGGATTGATTTGGTGACATCTGGCTGGAGTTTCACATTGACAGCTGTGTCTCGGTGCCAAGCAGAGTGGCTAGTGACAGGTGTGACAGGTGTGTCCTGCCAAAGGGACGCATACAGACACAAACTCCCAAGCAGTCTCTGGACAGCGGACACTTTCCTCCATCTCTTTCTCTCCCACAGCTAGTGGCGCAATGCAGGGCTCTTTTCTCCAGGCCCGCTGTGAACAGCCAATCATGACCACAGACTGGGGTCTTCCTCTGATCATAGCTCTTCTGCTGCTGGGGCTCCTCTACGCGTTCCTCTACCTGCCTGCAATCACACAAAGAGCCCTGCTGGAACAGGCCCTCGCCAACCAGACAACAAGCGAGGACTTCCTTCCTAAAGAGGACTGAGCAGATGTTTGCATTCGTCCACGCAGCTGTTTTTTATGATGTCCTTTTATGCAAGCGACCTGAACCCTGTGAAGCAGCATTTCTTTATCAGATGGTGATGTGGAGATACAGGCGGCCCCAGCATTTCTTTTAAGTTTTTGCTTCATGCACAAGACTAAGACTCCAAGAATAGATCCAGCTCTGGAGATGTGAATGGTGAATCATATTTTACCACAGTTGGAAGAGGAGGAGGATTTCTTGCCTCATAGGACAACCTTGTGTTTCCAGTCCAGCCCGAGGGAGAAGAATTAGTCATACAAAAGTCATCATTGCAGCTTATCACGTTAGCCAGAAAGAATCGCTATGATATTAGGTGTAAATCTTCTGTTTAAAATCCCTGTTCAATCAAACCAGCACAGCCACAATCTATTCTGCTTGAGGAAGGTGGGTGCCTTTGGATGTAAACCGCTGTAAAATGAAAAATAGTAATTGTTGTAAATGTAAAAGGAATGATTGTGATTGGCTGATCTGTCATTTTTTGTAAAAACATTCAGACTTTCAAGAGATTTATGTATAATTTATGGGATGCATGCTTCTTTTAAGAGAATTATGTGTGATTTATGTGCCCTTTCACCACAAAATATAGATGAATTTCATAAATTTCAGCCTGTACTGTTTTTGAACCCTATAAACTTTGTAAAAGATTCATATTTATGACAAGATCTTATTTATACAGTATTTAAACCAATGTCGTCAAATTATGTGTTTATATATCATTGCCAGAATGAATTGCTTCATCTTTTATCATTAAACTAAATGTGGCCGCTGACTGTGATCTGTGGATATGTTCAGGGATCAGGACGATGGAGGGCAGACTTCTACTTTGTTGAAATCCTAAAGCCTCCATGTGATGTAACAAAGACTTATGCAGCCAGTGTATGTATGTGTGTGTGTGTGTGTGTGTGTGGATGATACAGAAAGAGACATAGAATTTTATAGTTGATATCATGATACTGTTAAACAGGAATAAGAAAAAATTTTAAGACCCCTACTGATTTTAGTTGTGTGCTCAAAGAATAAAAAAAACTATACAACTTTTTTTTTTTTTTTTAAAGTATCCCAAATCTAAAAAATCAGTTTAATTAATGGATCCAAATAGGCTACTTGTGTATCTTAGTAAATTCATATACATACATGCCACGGTACGACATGAAGTGAAATATATTGAATGTAAATGGCCACCATTAATTTGGCTATGCTCTAAAGTGCTTAAGACATTTCAGGAGCAAGGATTCGGTGAATTTCTAGGATCATGGTGCTTTTGTATGGTGAGGTAAGCTGTTTTAATCAAAAGCGTTCAATAAAAGGAGGTCTATTTTGTTTTATTGTATTTGACGGGAGTGCCCCATCATCAGATTAATGCTTAATCTCTTGCTGTCTTTAGTGGATGTGGGGTGTCCACTAATCTCACTTGTTCGTGTACACAGACAATGTTCAGCAAATGCATAATAACTATGCTATGTGTTTGTGTGAACGTGTCTATTTAAAAGAACAATTGTATCTTACATTTGCTTGAAATTAATAGTTAAACTAAAATATAAATGTAGTTTTTTCTCGCCGTCAAAGGTCTGAAACCGACTACAACAGCTTCATGGACTACAAAAATGGCGCCTAACACAACTCACGCTAAACATCATTGGTTCTCATGTGTCTCGTGACCAAACGTTTAGATGTCAACGGCGCCATATTTGATTTGATAGATACAAAACAGGGGAATGTTGTCATTAAATAACGATTTTAAATAAGGGGTTTATCTCGCAAAGCTATATATAAA
Organism: Enteromius thamalakanensis; assembly: GCA_032357475.1. Taxonomy (NCBI): domain Eukaryota; kingdom Metazoa; phylum Chordata; class Actinopteri; order Cypriniformes; family Cyprinidae; genus Enteromius; species Enteromius thamalakanensis. The sequence continues at coordinate 9,871,063 of JAUCMT010000068.1, forward strand.
CAATGATATAAAAGTACAAATAAAAAGAGGTTTCCAAGATAGAATATACTTTTATAAATTTACCACGGATGTAAAAAAACAAATCTGCCATGAGAGTGAGTAATAAATTGTGACCTGACGTTATCTATTTAATACAAAGCTCTCACACATTTTGAATGAACATACCAGGGTTACCATTGTATGTGTTTAATATAGCTAAGAGCAGCGACCTCATACAATGTGGATGATTTATACAGGCACCTGTAATGTAAAAGGGTTAATGCACAGTCATCCATGACACCATTTGAACAGATAAAATGCTTTTTGATCTGTGCTGGGAAGAAGCTCTATTTGCTAAATGCCTGTTAAAACGTGTCTGGTGATTTTAGGAGTGGGGAGGTGGGGTGGCGGGTTGTTTCAAATAAGGCTTAAGCAGAAAAGATGCCCTAAATGTGTGTTCATGTGGGTTAATGCTCGAAGACAGAGCCATTAAAGTTTTACCATGATGGCAATGTTTTATTGAGCAGCTTTCTCTGGACTGGGAGATGCCAAAAGTTGGGGCATGAATCTTGCGGCAAATGCAGACCTTCTTATTTGATTGTGTGAAATATATGTTTTTATTGACATGAGCTATAACAGCTCATATTAGGCTAGAAGTAGTTGGGCTCATTTATATTTTATATTTTAATATATTTTATTTACTAATATAAATGATGTTGAATTGGGTTTGTGTTTTCACAATTAACTAAAAGTGAAATAGTTCGACCAAACATGAATAATCATTTATGTCCTCATCACTGTCTGTCTTGTACAATCTCAATGGGCTTGCAACAATGTGAGGGTGAGTAAATGATGACAGAATTTTCATTTTTGGATGAACTACCACTTTAAAGTGTGTTTGCTACTAAAGCAAATGTAAATATGATCTCTAATGACTCATAAAGATGTTGATGGGGCTTCTTTGATAGTGCAGAAGGAACTCTATCTCACTTTGCATCATTCAATATCTGTGGCAGGGTTCCAGTTTCATAAAAGTGCTCCAGCATGTGCAACCTCATGGGATCAAGCAAAAGGATGCTGTACCGAAGGAGAGAGCGAACCGATTACATGATGGACCTACACCGCTCTCTACCAAGGACCTCCCTGACCCACCCTCCCCCTTCCAGAGGCAAATGGAAAGAGAAGGTCTGGTTATTTCTGTGATGTCTGTCCATAAATTGTTAATGCCTTTGAATTGGCTGACTGCGCTTTGCTGAGCCTGAGCTGGTTAATTAGACCTAAGGGACGGAGCAAGAGAGAACGAAACTGACAAAGAAAAGTGGCATTATATGCACAGTAGATCTCACCAGGTTGTATGGGGAAACAGATCTATGTGTTTGATGTTGTAACTCCCACACAGTGTAAAAAATTAACGTTTAAGGGAAAAATTTGATATGGAATTGATGTATCAATATTCTTTTGATGAATTAAACTGATCAAAAGGGATTGTAAAGACAGTTACAAAGAAAAAAGTATATTTTAAATAAATGCTGATGTACTTTACTTCATCAAATCATTTCTTAAGAAGAAAATCAGCATATTAGTTTGATTTATGAAGGATCATGTCACGCTGAAGAATTGAGTAATGATGCTGAAAATAAATTAAAATATTATTATTAAACTGCATTTCAAAACATTGTTTTACTGTATTTTTCACTCTCAGAAAAAGATACAGACCTGAAATAGTCATTTGTAACTTTAAGGTACCAGTATGGATACTTCGAGTACTTTGAAAAGCATAAGAAACATTTTAAAATCCCCAAACATGTGATTTGTAATGTATACACTATTTTCTTTACTAATTTTGCTCCCATATTCAGAATTATTGGGGGCCAAAGCCTGCAAACTTTGGATCCTGCTCTAATCTGTTGGTTTGTGAAATTCTGTGTTTTGTAGGTTGTTGCATGGTGGGTGTTATTTTCTTAAGCGTGCATTCAGAACCTTCCCACTAAATATTTCATTTCAGCTGTGCATTCAGCCTGCACTATCACTGCGCAATATTTCCTCTCAGATTTATTAATAATCCACAACCATTTGTATGCTCTACTTTACTACACTTTAAACCCAACCACACATTGATTTGAATGTTAAAAAACAGTATCTTGCAAGAAAGCACCACAGAATTAAAGAATGCAGTCTTATTTTCTTGCCATACACATCAGTGCGCTGGCAAATCTCCCAATGCTGGGAGCACACAGGAGAGCGCTATAAAAGGAAGACTGTGGTCTTAAAGCATGTACCCTGTATTTCTTCTTTTAGAAGATTTCTAGAATCTCATCGTCTCTCGGTCATCGTGTTGCCATGGAATTCCCTGAGTGCCGCTCCCTCTCCTTATGTCACACAGTCAGTTAGAGTGAGTCAGTATTTTTCCACAGTAAGACATACAGCATATACAGCTGCTGTCAGTCTGAGCAGGCACACAGATGATGTGCTCGGTGAGGAATGTCCCATGGACTGCGCAACATACTTAAAATGTTGACCTTGGCAAAAAACGATGCATATTTTAGGTGCCTGAAAATGAGCTTTTCAGAATCTGTGAGTTCAGCGATTAATATTTATGGTAGCGTTTGATGATTTTACCTCAATCACAGCTGCTGATGATGTGAAATGTTGTGGATGACTTCGTCCCAGACCTATTCCCCATAAGGCACTGCTGTTTCTGCACCACATGGTCTGCTAACAAAGCACCAGAGATTAAAGAGCTGTCAGCTCGGGGCTTTAATCTCCTAAAGAGGGACCGCTGGGGCACACAGGCACGTCACAGCACATACTTCCTGTCACTGCCTGTTGTCTGAAGGAGGGATGGCAGTGACAGCATTCGACTTCGAAGGATGATGCTTTTCGCTTATTAACAATAGACTCGCACTGTACGTGTTTTTATTTCGGTGGACTGACAGATAGTGGGAGTGGCCACGTAGCACCAAGTGGAATAAGAGACGTTCAGTCCCTCTTGAGCAGTTCAGCCAGATCGTTGTGCAAACACAGCAGGCCCACTGGGGTTAACTCAGCCATGTAATGACACCACAGTGGAATAATGGGCAGCCGTGCTCGAGTTTGTTTTTGTTTGCCTGATTCTGAACCGTACCGAACATGTACCTTGGGAAAGAACCTCTCGCTCAGGTTCAGTATACGATCAGACCACCGCTCACAGCATCTCCCTCTCGGTGCACGTTTGCACATGAGCCAAAAGTGGGCCAAAGATCACAATCCCAACACACATCTCCACTCATTCAATTTACACTCAGCCGATTCCAATTAGCCCAGGGCATGGAAACAGAAGAGTTTAGAGGGGAGAGGGAAAAAATGGGTGTCTCCAGAATCTTTGCACTGTCCTCATTTGAGGAAATGAAGCGTGGCCTCGGCTTGACCCGTCTCCCTTGGCGCTCAGGCAAATGGAGTGAAGCGTGCAGGTGTTCGACAGCGCTAAAATATATGTGTAGGTTGACTATATAAGAGTGCACTGACAGAACTGGATCAGTTGCCTTTGCCAGGGGAGAGGAGCCACACTGCAGTGACAGAAATGGCTCATAAATGGCCACACACTGCATGCTACTCTACTCTACATATATTAAGTCACAAGAAGCCCATTTACCACCTCGTTACCAGAATGAACACTTAACACTTGCGTCTTAAGCTGAGTCCTACTCTTACATGAAGTACTCGTGGAGCCTGAAGTAAAGATGGCAACAGGGAATCAGGTTAATGAGATCTGATGTTATACTGTATACAAGCAAACCAGTTACATTAAAGTTTCTTTTCTTACATTAATTTGTTTTACTTTTTTTTTTTTTTTACATTTTTGATTTCTCCAACAATTAAAAAAAAAGTTTATTAATACAATTATTCGATTTTACCTCTTATCTATGATGAACATTTTTAATTAGGCAAATATAAAAAAAATATGTTATGTATATATTTTATTCAAATGTCAGAGTGACACAGCTGCCCATGATATTATAATGAGGGGAAAATGCTTAATTGTAAGAAAAGCTGTGTGTACTGTGTATGTTTATTCTATATATAAATACACACATGCATGTACATGTTTAAGAAACATTTTTAGATATTAAATATATTAATATACATAGCTATATACATGTAAATACTCCACTTATATCTACAAGCATGTGTATACATATACACAATAATTATACAAAGTACACACACACACACACATATATGTGGAGGACACAAATTTGCATAATGACATGAGTATGACATGGGTATTACAATATGAAGATGATTTATGAGGACATTTTCAGTGTCCGTAATCCAGAAGGCTTAAAAACATCCTAAATGGTGTTTTTTTTTAAAATAGCACACAGTTTCCTGTGATGGGTAGGTTTGGGTGTAGGGCACTATCACATACAGTTTATACAGCATAAAAATCATTACACCTTTGTAGAGTCCCCATAAACCACAAAAGCCAACATTAAACGTGTGTGTGTGTGTGTGTGTAATATTATGCAAACAAAACCCTTTTTTTGGATGCAATTCATTGCAAATGATCATTTGACAGCACTAAAGTTGTTAAGTTGTTTCTTTAAAATTTTCCCTAATTCAGACATTTAAATCATCATGTTCTTAAGACATGGTCATGCATGAGCTAATAGGTTAGATTAGCACTGCCTTGTGGTTAAAAATAAAATGATATTCATAACTTTGACACTAAGTATGTTTAAATGATCACAAACCCTGGTGATCACTATCCTCATTTGAACTGGACCTAAGTGATGTTAAAACACTGTCTGGATCACACTTTTACACTCTGAGATTGTTTTCTTCTCACAACACGTCTCTTTTAGATTCTCAAAGGAGAACAGCAAGAGTGTTTAGAGCAGCAAGTGGTTCTACAAGCCAGAACCCATCATTTATTCTCTCCTGTGATATGTCCATTCATACTCCAGATGCGCTTCTTAGCATAAATCCTGATTTCAGATGCAGATATAAGGTTCAAATTCATGCATTTGCCATTTTTAGATTAAAGAGGCATTAAGCTTTGCCATATATGCAGATTTACGGTCATTGTGTCACACTTGGTCAGAGTAGCACTTTGCCCCAGATGTGTACATTTAAGCAGACTATTGGTCCGTGTGATCCCATATGTATTTAGAAATGGAGATTTGTGGCGGGGCTGAGAGAGTGGATTATTTTGGGCAGATTAGAGTGTCATCTGCTGTGGGTTCAACCGGCGTAGAGAGCAATCATGTGAATGTGTGGCTAGGCAATGGGCATCAGGATTACCAATCCTAATCTTAGAGAGTGAGCCATTATCCACTGCATTAGTCTCATGGTCCCCAAAACCACTCATGGCATCTTTGTTTGATAAAAGGGTGACTGCTGTACGGTCCGATACGCACAGGTCTATTAAATGCATAAAGATGCATTGGCTTTGATTATAATGACTGCTGGGGTTTCACTTGCAATACACAGATAGGTCTGGACAGAGTAAAGTCGAAGTGTGTGAAAAGAAGAGCTACATTCTTTCCCTTAGTTGGGAAAAAAAATGTAGATTCCCTTAGTTGGTAGAAAAAGACTCTCATGTGCTCCATTGTTTAGCTGAGAATGAACTTGTAATGCTTTCTGCTTTGATTTAGGAATGCGGATAAAAAGACTGTTCTCATTGTGCTAGTGGTCTTGTCATAGCAAAGCTGTGTTGTGGCTTAGGCTACTTTTACAAAAGAGATACAAGACCTGTTAAAAGACAGCTGTCTCTCTCTCACTAGGAGGGGAAAAAAACATCTAAGATTATGATGAATTGATTGCATTCCTATAAAAGCATCTACCAAATGAATAAATGTTCATGTAATGTTGGTTGGGAAAAGACCCCAAAGGAAGATCTTTTGACGGCATTAGATAAAAGCACCGAATAAACACGAGAAGCGGTTTTAGAAGACAATCTATTGTTTTTGTTTTAATATAATAGAAGATAATCCTGGATAAAACTTGGGGGCCGTTCACACGAGAAACATTCTTGTTTATTGTCTGATATTTAATTGTTGGTCTTTGGTAACATGCAGCTGTTGAGCAGTCCTGCTGGTTTTTAGCATTTCTAGCCATGAATGTTGTGTAAACCTTGGAACCATTCAGTTTCAGCATTGAAACAATGCTTCCCATATTTTGTTGATAACATAACGGTGATCATTCGGGCTTGTATGGCTACAGTAAGAAAACGTCTTACTGTTTTCTACAGTTTATTGTAAACTTTAGATACAGGGGTGCAGAACCCTGCATATGGCTGCTTGCAGAAAAGTAGATATTGTGGCCTAAAATGAAGAATTCGCTCCCACAACTTATTAATTTGTGGCCATGTTTTATTCATTTGCTCCCTCATTTTGGTTAAACTGTGGCCATGTTGCAGTAATGCGTTACGAGTTTTAATCATGGCAGGATTTAATTTAAACGAGGGAACAAATTAGTACAAAGTGGTGACTTTTTTTTTTATTAATTAACGAGAAAAAACTCTAAATTCATGGCAACAATAATGTGTTTTTATTTTCTCTGCATGTCATGTGCAGGGCTCCATAATGGGGTGAAGGGACAAAATTTATGTGTTTTTTTAACCATAATTTATTATTATATTATTACATGAATGTATATTGTCACTGTAATCAGTAAACACAAACTTGCCTAACCCATGACATACACCCAATTGAAACACACAAATGACATTAAAGCTGTCTAAAAATCCTCTACTTTATTCAGTAAGATTTTTGTAAAACATTCAATAAAAAATTTAATCACTTATTGCTTTTTATTAAACTAGTACTTGATCGTATGCATATTTTCTCAAAGCATTCTCATATGTAACACACCTCTAGATAATTAGACAGGTTTCTATTGTTTGAATATATAAAAACATGAACAAATCAAAAGTCATAAATTAACCCCAGATCCTTGCCATAAGTGCAGATTGAGCTATTAATCGAAGAAAAGAAAAAAGCCTTGGCCAGTGCACAACCTCTCCGTTTGCATATCCATTCGATGCTTAAGGGTGCTGATGGTTCACTAGTCCCTCACAACACACATACATTCTTTTTAAGGAAATTGTGTACAAGGCAGTATTCGATGGTGACCTGGCAAGATGCGTATTTTTGAATCCTTTAGCTTTCGAGGAAGGAAAGGGTGCAGTTGAACAACAGCAGGTCCATTGTAGCTTCTAAAGCAGTCGGCGCCGACAGCTTTGGTAGTAAATCAAACCATAAATAAATAAATTAATGCTCATAAATAAGTTAATAAATTAAAATGATCTGTACATGTTTAAAAATGGTCTGTAAGTGAGAGTGCTGAGTGTGGTGTAAATAGTGCACGGGCCTGCAGGAGAACTGAACATGCTGCCTAACAGAGGGAAACTCGCAGATTTGCTGCCTTCGCTTTTTTTGAGCCATTCTTTTGCCGTTTCTTTTCACCTCTGCCATGCGGCATGCTTTCTAAAGCAGGCCATTTCGGGCTTTTTCGATGTCGACGCCGCATTCTTGAACTCAAGATCAAGCGTGCAAGACAAGGAGGCAAGAGAAATTCCACTAACTGCAGATAGAGATATACTGATGGTTACAAATATAATAGTAATGCATGTCAAAGTGTCGAATTCTGCAAGTGACTATATAGAGCTAATGTCTGTGTGTGTTTGTGGTGCAGTGGATGCTAAACTGCTGTACATTCATGGTGAGGGAATGAAACAGAGAGAGCAAGCGCCGTGTGATCCTGTCAGGTTGGTGGAGGCTCAGACGGAGGAGGGCTGGAGCGACCGCTGCTGCTGCTGCTGCTGTTGCTGCTACTCTTTTATAGAAGCACACACTTGCCCTTCTCCACCCATGGATTGTTCTTCATCAGCTCAGGATTCAGGAAAGGGTCCTCAGGCACACACTCCTCAATCCACTTCACCAGGCTGAGAAGAGAAAGTAAGTTTCCTCATCATTCTGGGACAAAACGCTAACTGCGTCATCTATTTAAAGCAACAATCCTTGCATTCGTCGAAAAAAGAGTACTATTTAGGAGTAAATAGAGCAGAGGTTTGTTCTGGACGCATGTGACCTTGAACACGGAAGCTGAGAGTTAAGGAATCGTGGCCATGCAAGATTCAGCAATTGATAAATGAGGGTGATAATCTTTGCTCAAGCCCTATCCATCACGGCCGATGAATAGAAGTGGTGTGTCAAAGATGAGGGAGATATTCTTGGACTCATGCTAGACTCCATCCAAACCCAAATGCAATTAAGTCATCATGACCTCCTACATTATGGCTCCACAAATGCTTATTCAGCTGAACTGCACAATAACGCTGAAGGAACCACTATGCTGGCCTAAACTGGGCTGTTCACTACTGGCCGGTAAAAGGTAATTTGTAACAGAGAAATTACCATTGTGAATATTTCAGGAAGAGAGCCCTGGGACGCTGGGAAATGAGATGTCACAGTAATGTGACAGTGGCGGGTGTGACTAAGAGGCCATGCTTGCTCTCAAATTGGAGAGTAAAGCACCAGAGATCTGAGAGCATTAGCTTTGTCCTGAACAATCACCAAGAGGACCTGGCCTCTGGGCAGCCTAATTTGTGACATGAGGTGAACCTGAAAATTCAGAAATAACTGCAGTGAGTTCATGGCGGCATAAGGGTTATTCAATCAGGAAACAGTTCCACTGACAACACCACTCTTCACAACAGGAACTACGAGGTATGAACTATGGTAAGTGGATAAGCTAGGCCAAAAGCAATTATTTTAAATATATTAAATTTATTTACCAAATTATTAAAGAGACAGACAGTAAATACTACTTTAGGGTATTTGATTATTATTATTTTAATTATTTACATGTTTTACTTACCTTCAGTACTTAAATGGACTGAAAATACCTCATTATAACATTACAACAAAAAAGCGGGACAAGTAACACAACGATATAAATATATATAATATAAATAAAATCCTTGTTCACTAAATACACTACCATTCAAATTTGATAGTAAAGGCATTTTACATTACAAAAATCTCAAATAAATGCTGTTCTTTTAAACTGTTTTTTTTTTCATCCGTTACAGTTTCCACAAATAAACTATGCAACTGTCTGCAGGAAATATTTTAAGCAGCAATTCAGCATAAATTCAATGATTTGTGAAGGAACATGTGACTGAAGTAATGACTGCTGAATATTTAGATTTGCCAGCATAAGAATAAATTACATTTTAAAACATATTAAAATAGAACATTTAAATTCTAAATGTATATATTTTAAATTCTATAACGTTTTCACAATATTTTTATATTTTTATTATTTTATATATAAATATATATTTATAAACCTTTGCACTGTTATATATTAGCATATTAATGAAACCCTTTTAAAGTGCTTTTTTTTTACCCAAAGCAGAGAGTCACAAAATTGTTCCAATTACCTATTATCGTAATATTATTATCGGATATCACACATTAACTTGAGAAATTAACACAGAACTAATATTTTGTCAAAACAACCACTAATATATGTGAAGTGAAGTGACTTATGGCCAAGTATGGTGTATCCATGCTTGTGCTCTGCATTTAACCCATCCAAATGCACACACCATGAACACACACCCGGAGCAGTGGACAGCCAGTGCTGTGGCGCCCGGGGAGCAGTTGGGGGAACGGTGCCTTGCTCAAGGGTCTCACCTCAGTATTGGTATTGAAGGTGGAGAGAGTGCTGGATATACACTTGTCCCACCTACAATCCCTGCCGGACCCACAACCTTTGGGTTGCAACTCCAACTCCCTATGGTTAATGCCATCTTAACCAATGACAATCATGTATATGTGTAATAAAAGGACAGCATACATGGGTGATGTTCTATTGCCTTCTTGAAGGTTTCTCTGTACTTGATTATGTGACGAAAAGCAACACAAGTAGAAGGAGGGTTGGAGAAGTCATTATCGTTTCTGTTGTGATATGAGGCGCAAAATATATGGGTTGGAACAGAGTGAAGAACAAAAGAGAGCACACTCACTCTGTCACTGTCTTTGAGGATTTCTCCCGTTTGAAGGCCAGCTGGTACTTGAGGCTTTCTACCTCCTTCTTCATCTGGGGCAAGTCCATCTCATCCATGACTGCGGCTTGATGTGGAAGTGATCAAACTAAACCTAAACAAGAAAGAAGAATGTTTTTGCACATTGCGTCCTAAAACAGATGCCCGTACTGCTTCAGCGGATCTTTTACATGACTTAGTGATTCTTTCAACAGTGAAATTAGTATTTTTAGACATACAAATGTATTTTTATTTTTCTTGGACAGCTGATTTTGCATCTATCAATGAATTTTGCAATTAATAATCTTGCTAAATCAACACCTGTCTGTATGTACTAAGGATTTATGAATATGATTTGTATGCCCATGCTGAACTGTTTGCATATGTTCCATGAAGGAAAATAAACAAAGAAACCACTTTTTGCAATGCATCTTCAGTTGTTGTGACGACTGCAATAACTTATGTCGGGCATTTCCAGCAATTACTGGTATGTTTAAATCATTTTTTTTTTTAGCATTTTGTTTAGTAATTTAATAAAAAAAAAAAAAAAAATTGACTGCTCTTGTATTATTATTTCACAACAGTGAAAATGTGTGGTTATTAACTTAAAGGGCTATTTTAATCCGGTCTATCCAGTCTAAGGTTTAAGACTAATTCACGCTACATTTTATTTTTGTCTCAAAACACCAAGTTAAATAAATGTCAGCACACGAATCACAGTTTAGATAACCTGAAAAAAACATTTCCATGTTGAATATGGTGTAACCACATATTTTTTTACTGCGATGTACTGCATGAATGTATTTGGCTTTCAAATAAATAAAGATTTCAGTAATTAGATGCTTGCCTAATGCTTCCTCCTCTCTGAGCAGGAGTTAAGGAGATTGAGTTTGAGTGTTGAGAGGACTCCAGCATTAGGGCACATGTGAGCCAGAGAGCAGAGACAGTTCAGCATGCAGGTGTTCTGCTGCATCTCTACATCCGTCCCATAAAGGCTTTTAAGCGCTTCCCAGCAACACCAGCCAGACACTGGAGCCTCACACTCTAAAAGCTCTGATTTCACTATCTGAGACTAAACACACTCAGAGCAGCTGGGAGATTGCGCTGTTTCTCAAATCAAACGTGATGCTCAGAAACGGTTTGGATGGAGGGCAAAGATGTTTTGCAAACTGTAAAACTTCTCTTTTTTTTTATTAATTCATATGGAGATATTCAAGAAATGCTTTTTAAATGTGACATTGTGCACCAAGCAGAAATCAGTTATTGCCAGAAGGTAAATACACCGATTTCAGTGCTTCACTGAGGCCCTACACAAAAATCGAATCAATAGTGTCCCAGAATATACAGCACTTTGCCGCAAGCCATTAACCTCTTTTTTTCCATTCACCCATTGGTCATGAGCCAAATATTACTGATGCATCAAATCTGTGTTGAATGAATGATACTATTCATCATGCTTTTGGTTTGTTCATTAAATGATTTGTACTTCTCAGTATAGTATAGGACAGTGTGACATTTTAGATGGAGGACCAGGATGAACTTCCCAAGCCAAGTTCTTCATGTAGGTCGTTCAATGATGTAGGTCATCACCACATTGCATCCAGATATGGAGGATTAAATTTCAGTTTCATAAATCCAAATGATTCCAAATGTATCAAGCACACATATGATGCGTGTATGTTGTGTCTTACTGGTGTGAAAAGAACTAAAGAAAAGATAAATCTAACCTGTCAATAAATCTGATAACACGTTTTCTGTAGCTACATGATCAGATAAACACCAGCATGACTTGCTGTATCTCAGTTACCTCCAATGGGTATATTTAGGTTTCCCAGAGCAAATAAAAATATTAAGAAGCTACTGCAGACTGAGGCTGGATTGCAGGCTTCTTAATTTCCTCCTTGCTGCAAATATAGGCTACATTTAAATAACCCAATGATTTTATTAATCAAAAAGAAGCACGGATAAAAGCAGAACGCAGAAAATCGAAGTTTTATGTAACACCGGCAAAATCGCTTGCAGCCACAGCGGTGATGGAGGGGAGTGGAAAAAACATTATGAAAAGGCAAAATATTAGAATGCATGGATATCAATAACTAACATTTCACGCTAGCATCCTAAGTTATGTCAACTGTCATCAAGAGACAATCACGGAAAAGATGAGATCGATATGAATTCATATCTGTGTCGCTTACCTCGGTAATGTGTCTTTTGGGTAAAGCCCGAAGCCCGTCTTTGGTGCAGACTGTTCTTATCTATGGGAAATGTCCTCAGATTAATCAAAAACACGCATACGCCTGTGTCTGACTGGCGAAAAACGACGGACGACTGTGTATCCGATGCAGACAGGCAAAGGACTGGAGATAGTCTCCGGCGGCAGCGGCAGAGACGGCTGAAGCGATGCTGAAGAAGTTGAGCTGATGGCAGTGGTTACAGCCTAGTAAAGTGCAAGGACGCTGTTCAGCCGCTGCTGGGCCAATGTAGAGGAGGTGCTGGGGCGAATCTGTCTGGGAGGGGGGAATCGGAGGGCGGTTATATGCTGTTGAAGTCTAAATGCCTCTTCTAATGTTGGAGACAAAAGGACGCCCGATATCCCGTTGCCTATTCGATAGAATTGTCCGTGTCGGTGTTTAGATTTTCCATACACATTTGCTTCTACTCTTTTAGTGCGTTTAGTCCACTATCTATTCCCTTATATGGACAAATTGAGCTCCAGTTTGAGATTAAGCGTTTTTGGTTTTAGAAAACATTGGTTATTTAGCTGTGCGATTTATTTATGTTCTGGTGCTTAATTAAATCACAAAGCAAGGGTGCTTTTCTGGAAATCGCACAAATATTTTGCTTAAAAAACGAGAAAAATCGACCGTTTTTTTTCGCTTATTTTATTTGTTCATATAAAACATCAAGCTTTTCTTGTTGCCAAGCAACACGTAGTTTGAGTTTGAAAGGCGGGCTGGAATGACGTGTGTTTTGACGCGGATTCGCCGCGCTTTTCCTGCGCTTATTAGCGCGAAACAGTTCATGCTCCAGAGCGGTGTTAAAAGACTTTCACGCAGCTTCTGGCTGAGGGAACGATGACTGAAGGGATACAAACAGTCAACTTAATAAATATAGACAATGTTGAAACGCCACGTATTAAACACATTCAATGTAAAATAGAATTTTTTATAAATGAGTGGGTGCTATCTTTTTTCCAAGGAATTTTTAATTGGCTCTTGAATTTTGAAATGAACATAACCTTCATGAATTTTGATGCTGAAATACAATCAGCATAAGTGAAAAAGTTAAATGCAGGCTTTAAAGCTACACCATGGACGTATGACCTCATGGCCACCATTGCATGGCAGTGAAAACCCAGAAGAGTTTTCATGTTTGGTCTTATGATGTTTAATGTCTCCAACAACTCTGTATTCCCATTTAACCAAAGTGAACACTTTTTCGAGACAAACCAAAAACAAACAAACAAAAAACACACATAAGCCAGGTGTATTTGTGATTTGTAATATAGAATACAACATGAAAATTAGGCTTACTTGATCTTGTGTAAACCAGAGAACTTATATCAGGCATTTAACTAAAAACCAAAAACCCAGTCATTGAAGCACAATGAAACCGGTTTCTAAGTTTTGGCCTACAAAAGTGTTTCATCCCTACGGCACTCCACGATTTCCCATATTCATATTGTAGAGCTGGTGGATGAAATTTGCGGGAAATTGTATATAATAGGCCTATGTCTTTCCGTCATATTTGTACATGCAAGAAAAGTATAGTGTACAGTGTTAAGCTGAAGATTTGTTGTCACAACAAATGAGAAAATTGGCCATTGGTGATTACAAATGGGCAAACCTTTAAGGAATCACCAGTTTAAAAAAACAAGAAGATAGTACTATATTTGACCTTTCTCTCTGATAAGATATCATGTATCCATGTGTACACTGCATCCTCATTTACCAATGCACAGCAGAGCCACAACTAAAACAATGTTCTTCTGTGAAACACTTGCAGTTTTATATTATATTTAACTGCTAGAGGGCCAAAAGTTAGTCTAAACGACTAAGACTAGTTGCTGTTTAACGCATTTTGTTTAGTTAAATTATGCAAAACAGAAACATAACATACTTGAGCTACAGTTGGAATAATATTACAAATGCTTTTGAACACAATTTGACATAAACCTGAAAGCACTGACAACAGTATTCAATCAAAGGTGGAACGGCTGTAAACTGCTCACAGGGAGATTTAAGAGTTTGCCTGTTGGCTGATACGAAGGCATCTGTCATCTGCTCATCTCAGAGCAGCACTCATGTCATTCTTCTGTGATATCACACCCAAGAGCAACATCAGGAGGTGTAAGATGAGGAGAGGTGCCTGCGGGACAGCAATGAGATGCATCAGATGAGCCCCCATTTACTAAACCACTGTCACCATGCAATACATTTTTGGCTAATGCTAAAAGAAACCAGGAATGTCTTGGTGAAAGACAGGCAAAAACATTGGCAACCAACGGCTGTTTCATAAAACACGTGGGAATAGAAAAAAATCCTTTCACCGCAGAATTCATCTAAAACGAAAACTGCTTATATTATTAACTAAACAAAATCTGGTCAATTACATGAAGATGGAAAACAAGTGGCAACTAACCAAAATGAACCATGGCTAAAATACTGTAGATGTAACATGAGATAAATATAATTTAAAGTAGTACCTATGCTAAATATAGGCTTGATAAGATTAATGGTGCTTCAGATTGTACGCACATTTCTACAGGGATTAAACCATATTCTGAGAGTTGATTGCAATCCTCCAGTATCCAGTTCTGTATCAGATCATAGTGCTAGAACAATGACCAGAGAAGTGATTCTGTAGTATTTTTATCCAAACTGACTGCTTTTTTAGTGTATTTGATCTATTTAATTAGTATTAGTTAATAATGCATTTAGGCAATGAGTTAACCAGTTTGAATGAGCTTTTTTAGATATCTGTGTTTCACGAACAGAAACAGTCTAATAGCCACTGATCAGCTCTCCCTTCAGCAATTTACTTCCTAACTTTAGCACATCCTATTTTTATTCCATCCATCATTTATTACATGGGCATACGGGAAGAATGGAGCGCTGCTCTGAACACGCTTAATGGATCCTGCATGAAGAACTTTTTGCATTGCCGATGGGGTCAAGCTTTTGATGGGTCCGCTGGCTATTCTTTGGCTTAACAGTGCAAAGAGTAACTTAAGTGGCAGGTAGGACAACAGTTCATAGAGGCATGCTTCATCACAGGGAATTTACACAGATACCCTTTAATAGCCTGGGACCACATTCTGAAGATAAAGACACATCCCATGCGTCCTAAATTGATGGGTGTCCATGAGAAACTGCCATTAGTTCTTTAACACAAAGAGCAAATGCAAGGGGCCGTAAGCTACTCTAATGGAGGTTGCAGCTGAAAAGAATGAAGACCCTAGCAGACATGTTATATTATTCTCAACATCTCTGCATTTATTTTGGCATTAAGTGGTTTACCTGTGGCTCTGAGAACAGCGAAACAGAAAATAACTCTGCCAAAATATCATTATCATTTAATAAATTTCATTGGCCACAATTATAGGTATTATAACATTACTACATATTCCCCAAGTAACACAATGTGACAAGCCATACTACACATGAAGGAATTGTTCCCCGAAAAAAGGTCAATTTTTTAAAGGCATCATTTGATGAAAATTCAAGATGTAGAGGAGTTTATTTCTTTTCCAGCATTACCTTTAAACCATAATTTCTTGCCAAAACACAACTCTATAATCCACAATTAAATAAAAAATCCTGAGCTTCCTACAGTCCATCCCCTGTGGTTCTCTCACATCAAAAAACACTGAAATGTTTTTGCTTGTAAACAGTGCTTGATCTGTCTACATTTCTCTTCTATTGCATATACTGGAAGACGTTTTCACTGTATTTTGCTTGACAAGATGTAAATCGATGGGCTGGAGTCGTGTGGATTATCGTTATGCTTTTATCAGCAGTTTGGACTTTAATTCTGGCACTAATTTACTAAGAGGATCCGTTTGTGAGCAATTAGTTTAATGAAAAACTCTATCCCCCAGTTTCACAGACAACGCTTAAGCTAGTCCCAGACTAAATTGCATGTTTGAGTTGTCTCAAAATGAAAATATCTTGCTCTGACAAATCTTAAAACATGTCAGTGTCATTATTCTGTGTTAAGATGCACACCTGTAATATTTTTTATAAAGCATTTTTGTAAAGGTTGCTTAAATATCTTAATTAAACTAATGTCTATTCCTGGCTTAAGCTAAGCCCGCTTGTGAAACCGGGCCTAAATATTTTGGATAGCCTATTATTTTTTAGGGGTGACTTCTTGCTTTGATCAACATCTAGAGACACCAACATAAAGGTGGCAATCAAGGTATACATTCCTAAATGATAGAGCTATGTTTGCTGTCAGACTTTACTGATGTGATCTGAGTTAATGTGAATTAGAGAGGAGTTTAATTCATGTGCACTTATGATCTGAGCAAACAGCACCCCCTTCCGTTTAACTAATTAACTCGATATGATAGACAGACATGTAGGCGCAGAGCCTGACAAACATTCAACATGCAGCTAACGAAAAGCGTAAGACACGTGCATGTTGACCTGGAGCAAGTGTTGTTCGTGAAGGATTCTTTTTAGTATATGATCAGTGTCTTTTAATCAGACTCGATTTCAAAGATCTCGCGAATCGAGTCCATCACTCATTTATAACACAAAATGGGCTACTCTCAAAGCTACATCCTGGCCTAACGGTGCAGGATGCAAAACATTCGACTTACAAAATATGTATCAAAATTGCCACCTCTAGTGTTAACATTTGCCTCCTAAACTGATTAGAAAAAATACAAATCACGATACAACCATATTGCTTTCATCATCTTAACAACGAAATAATCATCTGCCGATTCCAGGAAAGTAGTTGTGTCAGTTCCCGACAGTGAAGCGTTATATGCAGTATCCGCACTACATTACCCACAACCCTCTGGTGTGAGAGTGCTTCTGGGTGTGTGTGTGAAAAAGATTAAAATTGGACCATCTGCAGACTTTGATTTAGCATCGATGGTAAGAACTTAACTTGTTTGGCTAAATAGACACGCGAGGTGTATCTTATGTCTTTTGTAGCTAAGCTAGAGGTCCGTCTTGCTGTATTTCGTAAAGCTAAATCTGGTGTTTTATTAAAGCTGTTCGACAGACCAACTTCGTCAGCTAGCCAACATAGCTAACTTAGCCATCTGACTTCAGACACGCGAATCACTAGTAACGGTATATCATCACACACAACCGCTCGCTTGTCTTTTAACCTGCTTCACTGGTGTTAAAATAATGCGCTAAACATGTTGTGCTGCTTGTTTCGGGTTTATCTAATGCTTGTAGTACACCGTCCACATTTTAGCGGACACCCGCTAACAAAATCTTGGCTGTGTCTCAAAACATAGCGAGCTGGGTACTTGCAGCATTTTTGTCTGTAGTTGGTGCGTTTGGACATTTTGAATCTCACCACTTGTGAGACATAAAGACAGCTAAAGCATTAGACTTGACTGCTGTGTGATTTGTGTGTTGCTAGCGTCCAGCCCCGTCAGTGTTTATCTGACACATGAAGGCTTTGATTTGTTGTGACGTTCTTTCGGGAAGTCGTTATGCTTTTATTCACAGCAGGTTTGCTTTTCATGTATAGTTGAAATAGCGTTTATCGACACGTTTATAACAACAGAAGCAAACAATGTTTATGGGGTATTTTTCTGTTTAAAGGGTTTAGGTTACATTTGATTAGTATACTGGGTTACGTAGAAAGTCAGTATTTCTTAAACGTCTTTTCATCACGTTGTCTTATTTAAATGGTCTTGTGGTTAGATATCTACCTATCTATCTATAATGACTTTCTTCCCTCTATTTCTACAGGCTGCAGCAGATATTTTGTCCAGGGCTTTGCTGTATTATGAGCTGTAGTAAGGGGTAGCGCTTCGATTGTTTCTCAGGAGGATCTGTGGCAGGGGCCACTATCACTGTACCCTCACCTGACATCAGCAATCGGGTAAGAATGAATGGGGTATTTACATTTGTTTATGTCCCTGCAAATTATGTGAACCAGCAAAAATTCTCATTTATTTCTTATTTCGTACTCTTCTGTACGCAGACCAAAATGGAAGCTAGTTTTGGATCCACGTTTCCAGCAGTCCCTCAAGTAGCAAAAGGTCAGTATCGTTTGTTGTACTACTTCGAGTCAGATGAGAAGCTGGAAAATAGTCAATATAAACTGAAATAAGGCACAAAAATGACTTTATAAATGTTTATTATAAGACCTTTTAAAATTCCTACAAAATAAGGATTATCAAATTAACTTGCTGTACATCAGACCACTAAGAACAAAATTGCTGGGGTTGAAAATGACCTGCATCAGCATTGATTGTACAGAAATCCTTTTGACCGTTTGCCTAGCAACAAGGTTCAATCAGTCGCTTGTAACCGTGCTCTTTCATTTCAGCGGACACCAATTACAAACAGCACCGTAGAACCCCTTCATCCTCCAGCACTCTGACCTACTCCCCTCGTGACGACGATGATGGCATGGTAATCACTGCGCCATCGCTTTTCAAAACAGCCAATCACATTTACATATTGACGAATGGAAATCAAACCACTCATAATTTTGTCGTTAATGTGCAAAACAGCAAGCGTTTGGAGTAGCTCATTTGCTCCATGGGCAGCAGCTTTTTGATAAAGTGTTCTGTTTCTGGTTTTCTGATTGTTTTTAGCCCTGAGTGTTTGTGAGAGAGTTTTTTTTTTTTTTTTTTTTCCATCCACAGCATAAATATTTACAAATTCGTAGACTGAACAGTGGCCATTAAATTTATGCAAATTCAGATGTTTGCAATCAGATTTGTTTTCCTCTAGTTGATCATTTTTGACACTCACAGGAAAGAGTATGAGCTGAGGCAGATGAATCAGATATTAGGAAAGTTTTACTACTGTTGATTTTGATAACGCTGAGGTGACATCCTTATTACAGCATGCTCAAAATATTATTTTTATAGGAGAGAGAGTGTCTTTTTGAAATGCTTGGCGTGGTATTGCAGAAAGCAGAATTACTTAATCACATAAACCCAGAACTCTTGACCAAAGCCATTCTTAATTGTGGTCATGAGTAAAAAAAAAAAACGCAGCCAAGAGGAAGTTTAGACAACTTTGAAAACATTCACAGTGAACAATACACACAGAAAAATCACTTGTGGAAAGAGATCAGCCGTGTGAGATGAGAATAAAATAAATTATAGGTTTGTTATATTGGTGCTAGAAAATAAATAAATGTATATATTTGTGGGAAATCTGTCAATGAAGCCTTATCAGTATAACGAATACTTCGGAAGTAAATGAACCCTGAAACATAGACTGTTAGCTGTTTACTTGTATGTAAACGTACCCGGTATGTCACATGATTGCTTTCTGGAATACCCCCAGATGACATTTGAATGATCTTTAAAAAGTATTGCAAACTGTCTGTGTCCCTGCAGCCGCCCATTAGTACCCCTCGTCGCTCAGACTCTGCCATCTCGGTTCGTTCTCTGCACTCCGAGTCCAACATGTCGCTGCGCTCCACCTTTTCCCTGCACGAGGAAGAGGAAGACACAGTGAGTGTCGGCAGTCTTCTTTTTCCTGTTCGCATGCTGATCTAGTGTGGTGACGCAAAAGACTGACAGACCTACACCTGTGCCAGCACGAGATTGACTTGCTCTCTGACTCTCCCGCTCTTTTACTTCCCAGGAGCCACAGGTGTTTGCGGAGCAGCCCTCAGTTAAGCTTTGTTGCCAGCTGTGCTGCAGCGTGTTCAAGGACCCCGTCATCACCACCTGCGGAGTGAGTCAGCCAGTCGTCCCCTCACCTCTCCCTCAGGATAGGGCTGCCTGTCATGATCTGGTTCTAGGCCATGTATTGATTTCCTGTCAGCTTGGGCTGTGAACAGCACGCCTCATTGACCTGTTTCCTAAGGCACTGTCAGGCTGTTGGACACCACAGTACAAGTGTCTGTTGAGAGATGAATTACACTTAAAACAGCTGAGTAGATGAAAATGAAAATGCAACTTTTATTCACTCTCATTGTTCTTTCTTTTCTCCTCCCTTGTCACCTCAGCACACATTCTGCAGGCGATGTGCCTTGACCTCAGGTAAGGAGAGCATTTTTATTCTAAACATTTGTCTTGCTTTCATCTTTTTTGTGATAAACATTGCTGGCAATAGCAAGTTCGTTTTATGTGCTGTTGTACAATTATGGTTAAACTCTTTCTACACTTCTTTGGATTGGATATTTTAAGTGGCCAGAAAAGAGAAAACACAAAATTTACGTGATTTTGACTGACAGCATTTATAAATTAGATAGATAGATAGATAGATAGATAGATAGATATAGATATTGATATTCTATAAGTATCGAAGTATAGTAAAGAAATTTTTTGGGCCGCAATAATCATGGATTGCAAATCTGATTTGTACTACAGAAGACATCTGTGCTTCAGAAATGTAATCTGAGTGGAAGACTTGCCATCAAGACATGTATAAATCCATTTGGAAATTTGTATAATATATATTTTTTATATTAAATCAAAATGAAGCGGTGGCAGTCCTAATAAGTTTTTTTAATTAAAGAAAAAAAAGCCACATTTAACAGAAAGTTTCAATTAAAAATGTTTTTTTTAGAAAATAAGGGGGTCTGAAAAGGGGATTTCTAAATTCACTCACCGTTAACAGGAGTGGCTTAAAGTTAATTTTGGACCAAATTCAGGTCTAGCTCAATTCCTGTTTCATTTCCTCTGCATGTCAAAGAGCATAGCTCATGAAATACAGTAATATTTGTGTTTTGCCAATAACCTGTGTTTCTACAGAGAAATGCCCTGTGGACAATTCCAAGCTCACAGTGGTTGTGAATAACATAGCTGTGGCCGAGCAGATCGGAGAGCTTTTCATCCACTGCAAGTACGGCTGTCGGCCAGCTGCCTCGGGCAAACCCGGTGCGTTTGAGGTTGACCCACTTGGCTGTCCTTTCACCATCAAGCTAAGCACCAGGAAGTGAGTACATTGGATTTCACAATATCAGCGCTTCATTTCTATTGTTGCGACATAGTTATGAGTCATGCAAAGGGAGTGTAATGACATTGGATTGTGTGCGGCAGAGATCATGAAGTAAGCTGTGACTACAGACCTGTTCGTTGTCCCAACAACCCCAACTGCCCTCCGTTGCTCACCATGAACCTAGAGGCCCATCTGAAAGAGTGTGAACACATTAAGTGCCCTCACTCTAAATATGGGTATGGACGATTCTTTCCTTTAGTTCCATAGATAAGGAAACAAAACAGCATTGAATTGATCTCTTCTGACTTTTTTCCAGTTGCACCTTCATCGGGAACCAGGACACGTATGAGACGCACCTGGAGGTGTGTAAGTTCGAGGGCCTGAAGGAGTTTCTCCAGCAGACGGATGACAGATTCCACGAGATGCAGGTGACACTGGCGCAGAAGGACCAGGACATCTCATTCCTGCGCTCCATGTTGGGCAAACTCTCTGAGAAACTAGACCAGCTGGAGAAGAACTTGGAGCTGAAGTTCGGTGAGGAAACTAACTCTCAACTCTTTGCTGTTTTTAGGCCAAAACATGCATGAGTGTTAATTTTGTTGGGTTTTTCTTGTGCTAATGTGGCAGATGTGCTGGATGAGAATCAGAGTAAGCTCAGTGAAGATCTGATGGAGTTCAGACGAGATGCTTCCATGCTGAATGTTTGTCTAATTTCACTCTGGTTTTAACGAAATGTACAACTGTGGTGATTCAGTGTTAAGAGCCTTCTAACCCAGCCCTACTTTTGCAGGATGAACTGTCTCACATCAATGCCAGGCTCAATATGGGTATCCTGGGCTGTGAGTTTCTCTTCTTCATTTTATACTTCATATTTCTGTGAGGATAAAGAGATGCATCTTTGTCTGACTCTCTTTTTTTCTTTTTTTTTTGCAGCCTACGACCCCCAGCAAATCTTCAAATGCAAGGGTACTTTTGTGGGACACCAGGGTCCGGTGTGGTGTTTGTGTGTCTACTCTACTGGTGATCTTCTTTTTAGTGGGTCGTCAGATAAGTCCATCAAGGTAATTTAACCTGCTATCTGTCGCTTCGGTTTATTTTTAGTTTAGATACATCACCTGTACTTCTGTTGCATCACATAGGTTTGGGACACATGCACCACATATAAGTGCCAGAAGACCCTTGAGGGCCATGATGGCATAGTGTTGGCATTGTGCATTCAGGGGTAAGCATTTTAACTGACATGAATATTTAAACATATCGTTAATTAAAATATTAACAATGTTACATATTAATGTTTAGGTGTAGAGGTAATGTTTGGGTTTATCAAAAAATAGACAATGGAAGGGATTATAAAAGTAATTGTTTCATGTTCTTTTCTGCTTCCTGTTGCAGAAACAAGCTTTACAGCGGCTCAGCTGACTGCACCATTATTGTGAGTCTTCCTGAAATACATTTTTTAAAGGAATTGTTCATGTCAGGGCCGATGTGCATCTGATGCAGACATGTGCTCGCTCTCCTACAGGTTTGGGATATCCAGACCCTGCAGAAAGTGAACACCATCCGGGCACATGACAACCCAGTGTGCACTCTGGTGTCCTCGCACAACATGCTATTCAGCGGCTCTCTCAAAGCCATCAAGGTCAGTGGCGTCTGTTGAAGAGATGATGTTTGCAGACGCGAGGCCAATCAAGCAGCTAATTGAGCTTCATTCTGCCCTATTTGCTGATGTGCTGATGTTAGCTGTGTACGGTTTTCCTAACGTGATGTGGAAGATGTGATCGGTGCTCCAGCAGAGAAGAGAAAAACACAGACTTAAGTCATTGAGGTATGAGTGGAGCAAAATTAGATCCACTCGGCTCTGAGAAGCCTGTCTGAAGAGCACATGCTGAGCTCGTATCACCATGGTGATGTGTGGGAGGAATGAGGGAGTGGAGGCTTAAAAGTAGAATGATCTCATCTCTCTGGGACTTTCCAGCTTACCAATTCTAAGTGTTCTCTCTCGTTCTCTCTCCATCTGTAGGTGTGGGATATTGTGGGCACAGAGCTGAAGCTGAAGAAGGAGCTAACTGGCTTGAATCACTGGGTTCGAGCTCTGGTTGCTTCTCAAAATCATCTGTACAGCGGATCTTATCAAACCATAAAGGTTAGAATGTTAAACTTTGAACTGCTTCAGGATTTCATCACGAAGGACCATATACATATTGATTTATTAGATAGTCAGATTTGCAATCCAGTCAGGCTCACAAGGTTGCATATGTCTTTTTTTTTGTTTACGTATTGCTTGAATGTTTTATTTAGGGATGGGTACTGAAACTCGGTGCTTAATTGGTTCTAAATTCTGAAAGACTGAAGTATCGATAAGCTCTGATGCTAACGGTTCTGCTATCCGTACTGGAGGGGGAAAAAATCCTATTTATTTTTGCTAAATGATTATTACCTAGCATATTTAAACCTTTTTGTTATTTGCAATAATGTTAAAGACATTTGCCTGCTCTTGTTTTTGGCAATCTCACGCGCAAAATGTCCGTTTGTTCCGCTCAGGTTGCAACACCAAAGCTTGATCTTAAGAGCGATGGCTGAGAGAACTAAACGATCTAAAGCATTGGTTTCAACTGGTTTGGCCTTGGGACCCACAGTGTCCCATGGTCATCAAGCCACAACCCACTATATGTAGGCTATATAGCAAAACAAAGCAAATTTCTGCATGTAATGAACACGGCACGACATCTGGCAGGACAGGATAGTTTTCTGAAGTGAGAGAATATTTTTTTCACGAAAGTAACGATAGAGTAATGTCACTGACGACACTAAATCGATTCAGCTCGTTTTTACATATTAACATTTTAAATAAAAGTTTGAGAAACGTTAAAATTAACTATGTATGCTAGCAATCTTCCAGAATAACCTCACGTAAGGTCTCTCTAAAGTAGAAATGATAATGTAATAAACACACATTCTGGTTGCATTAAAAAGAGTCTACAGAGAAATATTTAGAAAAAATAATTTCTGCTGTAGCCTAAATAAATTTGAAACATTAAAAATGCCTTTACAGTACTGCATTTACAAATAGATGATAATAATGAAGTATGCTTATTAAAAAATAAAGCAGAGATTATAGAAAACTGATCAAATTAAATAAAAATA
>JAUCMT010000068.1:9895429-9917142 GCA_032357475.1 Enteromius thamalakanensis
TAGATGATAATAATGAAGTATGCTTATTAAAAAATAAAGCAGAGATTATAGAAAACTGATCAAATTAAATAAAAATAAGTTTGTAGTGATGAAATCCATTCACTTTATTTAGTGGACGTTCCAAACTTGTATGAATTTGAATCCCAAACACAGTAAACTCATTTCTATGAATGTAATAAAACAAACATTAGTCGCAGATGATTGTTTATCTGCATTTAGCAGTTTTTTTTGGTTAAAGCTGCGGTTAGTCCTCTTGCAGCCTACCTGCCTGCCCCGACTGTAACCACTGCTCATTCTTTCACAGGGAAATTGGTGTTTATTTGTTTTGTTTGTTAAGCTACAGATTATTATTTTATATTATATTATAAAAGTGTTCATTCTGTTCTCAATTAGTTTTTTTTTAATTTATTTTTTTTTTATTAAAAACACAAAAAAAGTACAGTTAAAGTACCGGTCCGATAAACGATGTCGATAAATTAGTAAGAACGTTAAAACCTTAACGATACCCATCCCTAGTTTTATGTGATTCTGCTCCTTTGCTGTTCAGTCTAGCTGGTAAAAACAGAGCAGTTAACGGAGTTGTTTGTAAAACCAGATAAGACAAAGTTGCGTAATTAAGACTCTAGAGATCTGGGACAGGAAACTGGCTACAGACAGCTGCAAATGCTCACAGAGAAAACAAATAAATAGAAAAGCTTCTCTATCACTATAGAGCGCAACACTGACCATTACTTTTTTTAGTGAACTATGTGGACTTGTATATCTCAAACGTTGCTTCATAGTGATTAAAAAAATAAAGTAACCAAACAAACTAACTCTGAGAGGAATTAGCTACAACCTTTAATTTGAACAAAAACTACTGTTCCAAAAGAAAAAGATAGTAATGAGCCCACAGATGCGTTGTGAAAGATGTAATCAAAATATTGTGCAATATAAACTATTAACCTAACCATGAGTACACAATACAAAATATATTGTTGAATTTCCAAAAGTATACAAATTCAAGTGTAGGGGGACTGACTCGATGACATCATTCACACGTTGCCCTTTTTTTGTTTTCATGGAAACAGTGACTTCTCTGATTGGTCCCAGTAGAATCTCTTTACAGGACTGTGTACTGTTCTCCAGCAGTAATCTGGCTTTTGTTTTTTTCCCACACACGTACACACGTGTATTTACTTATTAAAATAATGTGTCCAAAAAATAAATGTCTCATGCAGAACCTACCTTTATAGCTATATTATTGTAAGTGTCACCAAATGAAATGGATTTTTGTGGCTTTCCCATCAGATCTGGGACATCCGTTCCCTGGAGTGTGTCCATGTGCTCCAGACCTCTGGAGGCAGTGTGTACTCCATTGCCGTCACCAATCATCACATAGTTTGTGGCACCTACGAGAACCTCATTCATGTAAGTAGCATTAATCTCTACGCCCTGCAGAGATTTAATCACAAGGGTAATGATCTTGGAAGCCTGAAAATGTCAGGTCATCATTAAAACTGTGATTTCTCCTTTTTCCCTGTGATTCAGGTTTGGGACATCGAGTCTAAAGAGCAGGTGCGGACGCTGACGGGCCACGTGGGCACAGTGTATGCCCTGGCTGTCATCTCAACCCCCGATCAGACCAAAGTGTTCAGTGCCTCCTATGATCGCTCTCTCAGGGTAATGATAGGGCTTGTGGTGTGAAGCATGGGGATCTGTGCCACCTCTTTAGTTCATTGATTGTTGTACCCGTGTAGGTGTGGAGCATGGACAACATGATCTGTACCCAGACGCTGCTCCGGCACCAGGGCAGCGTGACGGCGCTCGCCGTGTCCAGAGGAAGACTCTTCTCTGGAGCTGTAGACAGCACTGTAAAGGTCAGAGACCTGTATATTGAGTTCAAGGACGCTGCTTTCAAACTGTAGCTTGTTAAGATATGAGCTACCTTTTTGTACTTTAAATTATGTTTACACAACTGTTCAAACGTTTGTGGTCCGTAAGACTTAACTTTCCTGAAAGAAGTCTCTTTAATACTCACCAGTTAAATATACAGTGGTATTGTTAAATGTTATTACTTTTTTATATTTTAAAATGTATTATAATTTATTCCTGATATTTAAAGCTTTTTGTTTTTTTTTCCATAATATTACATTATTTTTAATTTGCAGAAATTTCCGACAAGAATTTTAGTGTGCAAAGACGGATTATTATAATTTTTTTTCCCTTTGAATAGAAAGTTCAAAACAAGACAGATAATTTAAAACAAGATAGCGTATCCATTTTTACATTTGATCAATATTGTGTACACCCTTCTTGAACCCTTTTCTGCTGTAATGAGACGTTTCACTGCATATGAGCTCTAACAATTTATTCTGTTTTCTCTCCTCAGGTGTGGACATGCTAAACGTGACCACTAATCATTGTTAGTCGTCAACCTTGTTGAGTAATGTCTCTTTAAACTCCTGGAAAACCACATGATCTCTGATGCACAGACTTATAGTATGAATAAGAACATTACTCAAGAAAAAAAATCACATGATGCATTGGACCAGAAATGTTTTTTTTTTTATTCTGTACCCTATGGACTTGGGGGTCGGTCTCTTGTGAATTTTGCCGTAAACTGTTGATGCGCTGGATGGCTGATGCTCATTTGCTTTCCTCTTGTCAGCAAACAGAACCTCCAAACCTTCAGTGTTTATGAAGACTCAGCAGACAGCCAACATTCGTCATACACATAACAATACTGTATTTTATACACGCAATCATTTCCTATGACAGTATGATTTAGATTTGGTAAGACTTCCAGTCTACGGTCATGTTCCCTGCAGACCATTGAAAAGTTGCTGCATCAGTGTGCATCAGACTTTTGAACTTTGACCTTTGTGAGCGAGTGCCTAAGCTTCAGTCTGACGCCAGTGGAGATGCATGGAGTGACCATCATCCCAGGGCTGAATGAAGACTTACACTACACCAACTTGGGCCTGAAACAGCAGAGCATTGTTCTGGACAACACAGTACCCATGTTTTTATCTCTGATTTGACAGTGCCAACTGAGCACCCAGAACGGCTCAGATATTTTCTAGCTGCCTGTTGACCGATGATGTGAAACCTTTGTATGACAACATGATGACCTACTCATCCATCATGATTTTGTGTAAATAATGCAACGTTTCCTTACCAAAGGTGCAACTGCTTCATGCATGCTTCCACGTTTGCCGTGGAAGCCAGATTTTGTTCATGCAAATCTAGTAAGACTTTTATAATGCAATTCATGCTGGTTACTAAACAGTTTTGAACTCGGTAACAGTAATTAGTTTGAGTGTACAGCACTTAATTCATTATCACTGAGCATCCCAGCATAACTATCGAGAAGTAATGAGGTCAGCGGAGGGGAAGGGAACACTGTGTTACATTAATGTTAAGTCTAGTTCCTCTCTCAGCTTAAACTGATAATTCCCCCCTTTTTTCTGTGAAACATATTTGCCTAAATGGGTTTTGTCCATGCGGCGGAATCGGTGGTAACCAAAACTATTCAAAACATCTTTTATGTTTAGGTTTAGAACAATGTGAGAGTGGGTGAATTAACAAGACTATCTTTTTTTGTGAGAATTGTCACATTAACCTGAAGTGTGCTAGATAAGTCAATGCTAATCTTAAAACAAAAAGCATAAAAACAGCTGCTATTTTGGATATCAAAGTGCTTTTTTTGTGGCACAGAGCTACTCAATCCAGCTCTGCACATTTAAGACAAGATTTCAGCAGTGTTGAATTATTTTTCCATAAGTAAGCTGAGAGGATATGACCTTGAGATTCTGTTCCAACTGAGAAAAGTTACTTGTATAAAATACATAAACGTTTAATGCTTGTCTTGAGTGAATTGGAGTCTTTTACCCTCACATAATATGGCATTGACTCCCTCTAGTGTCCTTAATGCATTTTGAGTTGAGAAATAAATCTATGAAGGGCTGTGTGGCCCTTTGGTACAACCTTGTTGGGTTTTTTTTTTGTGCTTAATATTTTCTGTTAACTAATGAAACACTATGGTGTTGAGCAGTTTCCAGCTGGTCTTGTTGGTGTTCAGTAATTGGACGGCTATGAGAGTGTTTGTATATAATGTTTATTTAGAGCAGGTGGCTGTTGATGCAGTCACTGCAAGCACACCACTGTTCCCAATGCCAGTCACAGCAGGTATCATACAAGTCAATGGCAGAACATCAACACAATATACAGCCTGCACACACTGAGCAGTGCAGATTTCTTTTTTTTTTCTCTCTCTTTTTTTAAGTCTGCAAATAGGATGGAGTCGAAAACAGCTTTCAATTATTAAATAACATCTTGCACCAACAATAAGTTTGACTTCAGTGTTTTCAGAATTTTTCTTTGTTTTTTTTGTTTTGTTTTTTTCTGGTATTAAAAAAAGACGAAAGAAGAAAAACAAGCAAACATGACAATAAGAAAATGACAGAATGAGAACTTTAAAGCAGAAAAAAACAGCTTTTAAAAAAGGATGAAGATTCACAGTGACAAACATTCAGCTATATATACAGAAGAAGGGGGACAGGGCCGTAACAACTCCATGAACACTGGATCGACACCCAGACCTTTGAAGCGATCGGCATGATGAAGCTTTTATAAAAGCCATTCCCATGCCAGACATCTGCGCTCTGTCCACAGAGCAGACCGCAACAAAAAGGGATATAATTCTGAACATCTGGTGGACAAAGACCAGCCACGTATCCTCGACACATTGTTTAAACATGAAACAAAATCAAAAGAACTAAAGCAAGGCACATACATGTTTTTAAAAAAACATAACATTTGCATAATATACAACTTATTCCATCTGAAGACATGGCAGTCAAAAAACTTATCACAAAAAGCTACCTTAAAAACGAAAACTGGCGATCTAAAAAAATGACCATTTACAATTCATTTAAAACACTTTGAGCCAAGAAGACACTTTTATCTCAAATATCTGCAGTTTCATCAAGCCCTCTTGATGCTGCATCATTAAATACTTGTTGAAAACATCTATAATAATCTCTGTTCATAACTTAAATA
Source organism: Enteromius thamalakanensis (assembly GCA_032357475.1). Taxonomy (NCBI): domain Eukaryota; kingdom Metazoa; phylum Chordata; class Actinopteri; order Cypriniformes; family Cyprinidae; genus Enteromius; species Enteromius thamalakanensis. Next base: position 9,900,473 of record JAUCMT010000068.1, read on the forward strand.
TTACAAATATTCTTCTGAGAACCGGGGGAAGGGGTTAAGCATATATGGAGCTACTTAAAGTGTGTAAAGCATTGTGGGACCTACGCAACTACTTTTTTTTGCTTGTGTCCCCTTCCTTTGGGCCCTTTCTTTAATTACATTTAGATATTGTGAGGATTCTAATAATGAGCAGGCAGATTGTCATGGCAACAAAGATGGTTAAAGAGAATGAGAGACTGTGATATTTTGCTGGCAATGACATCATGACATTCAGACTGTAAATGAGAGAGCGTGGCATCTGGAAACATCTTATGTCCACAGAGACCAAACTTTACGACTGTAGAAGCATCGCTCAGTCTACCCTCAATGTGTCCCTATGAAGTGAATATGTTTAACCTAGATACTGCTGTTTTTTTTTTTTTTTGTTCAGAAAAAGTTATGGAACCAAGTTTAACTGCATCTTGGACTGGTGCTCTTACTTTGGTCATTAAGGAAATGTCTGACTGGATGATATTAGAGGAGGAATGCGAAACAAAGCAGGCACACCATGGTACATTCACACCCTTAAACAGCCGCTGAGCGATGTGCTGAGATCAGACTGCATGCAGACGTCCAATGGAACTCCACCTGTCCAAACTCTGCTAAGAAGATTCATCGGGTGGATGGAAATACTGAGCATCAAGCCACATTTGCAAAATCCTTGTTAGTTCACTGTCAGTCTCTACATGCATGTTTCTTTTAGATTCATGTTTTATGTAACTCACACACACACACACACACACACATTTGCAACTTCCTCGCTTTGTGCTTCCTGACGTCCCACCTTCTGCAAACTGTCAACTTTTAGTGGACCCTTTTACCTTGTTCTCGCCTGTGTTTCTGAGGTCTTTCATATCAGTCAACATCACCCTAGATCCTGGTCTCATTTTGAACAACTTATCATTGCACTTATCATAGGGCCACACAGGCTATTGCATAATACTATCCAGGTATTCAGTGCCTACCTTCATCATCCAGTCAACTGTACATTCTTTCCCTTGCATATCCTGGAAATGCATCTCATTATGGAAGTAAACTGGCGATTAATATTAACTTCAAGGCCTTAAACTGTATATCAACCTTGATGCAGATGACTGAAGTGTGGATGAGGTCCAAATCAGAGCACACAAGCTAACACCTCCCAAATGAACACGGGACCATTCTCACTTCGAACCAGTTTGCTTGTGTGTGTTAGAAGCACTGAGGTCAGCTCTCGTGTTAAGGCACACAGGACACTGCACATGATGAGGGCAGGAGGAGAAAGAGGGCAGGTGAAGGAGGAGGGCTGTGCAAGAGCAGAAACGTATGAGTTCACACAGGCAGAACGTGAGTGGAAACATAAAGGGTCACAGCAGCACAGAGCGGGAGCCCAGAGCAAGCACAGAGCAGGGGGTGAAACAGCCACTTCAGTCACTTCACTACATTCAACACAGCCAACAACACTCTTCAGCAGAGCACAGCCAAACATACAGGATGTTTAAGCCAGCCTTATTATTATTCTTTTTTTTTTTTTACTTCAATATTGTCATAGAAAAATCCACATATCTGTCATCAAAGTTTATAGATTTCTTAATGTTTCAACACTGTATGTACCATTGAACATGAAATAAAAACATAAAATATTTATATTTATTTATATATATATATTTATATATATATAACTGTACTAATGCATGACTCTCACTATGAGATTTTTTTTCTTTATAGATACAAACTTTCCTCATGCTTACAATATACACATACCATACTATTATTTCATATACAGTTATTATTGTTTTTGTATTATTTTACTACTCATTGCTCATGGTAGATAAAGATATTTCATGGACAGAGAGTTGAGCTTTATGTATTAAAACCCAACCTCTGCTCTCCACCCTCTGCTCTGTCTTTGATGTTTAAAGCCCTGCATGGCTTTCTGCCCAGTCCTGAGATACATCAGCTCGGGTTTGTGCAAACCAACTCGGAGGGAGAGAGGAGAGATAGGCGTTTCATGGCGACAGGGGAAGGGGAGGAGAAAAGAGGGGTGAGAGGAGCCAGGGACGAGGATTAGGAAGGGATAGGGGGGTGTGTTGTTGGTCATTGTGCCCTTGTGCTCTCCCGGGGCCCTGAGGTTGTGCCACAGAGACACAGGCTGTGCTCTTCACTCCAGCATGGCATCCAGCTGGTCGGCCAGGTCATCGAACATGCTGCCGATGTCGTCTAGGATACTCACTGTGCTCTTGTTTTCAGCCAATGAGCTGTGGATCAAATAAACAAACAAACTTAAAATGTAATTTAAAAATATTGGCTGTAGGTGACACAAATAGATTTCTTTGGTCAGCACACCCCCAGTGGTGAACTTAAGATTTTCCCTTAATTATGCAATTTGGTTTGCTAACACGTTATAGCCAATTTTGAAAATCAAAAATATTTAAATCACCATAGTATTCTGATATCATCTCTCTCAACCTGATGGTGAAAAGTGTTTAAAGTAGAGATGTCCCAATCAGGTTTTTTGTGCTCCCGATCCAGTCTAAGTTACTGAATATTGAGTATCTGCCAATACAGAGTCCCAAACCGATACTAGTGTTTTCCTAGTGCTTAGTGCACATTTAAAGTAAATTAAAGTAAAATCAATCCAATGTGCTGAGAGCACGGACAGGGGCTCAAATGTACAAGAATGGAGATAAGGTTAGAAACCATGAAGCTTGCAATATGAGACAGTAATGATGGCAGTTAAAAGTAAACGGTAAGTAAATGGGATACATTTTAAGTGTTTTCTTACTAAAGTATACATCACAAATGCTAAACATGAATGTGTGTGATGCACTGGAACACACCTTATTGTTTCTCGTGAATCACATGCACATGGCAAACATAAAATAAGGACCGTGCTCAGGATATAGTAGCTGCCCACTGAACAATCGTCTTTGTCAGACGTTGAAATGACATCCCCTGACAGCCAGAATAAAAGTTTTTATGACGTCCTTTTATGACGTCTTTTGGACGTCCAGTTTTGGTACTGGACGTCCCTTGAGGTCCATAAGACGTCATAAAAAGACGTCATAAAAACTTTTATTCTGGCTGTCAGGGGATGTCATGTCAACGTCTGACAATGACGATTGTTTAGTGGGTGATATCAATCGCTTAAAAAATGCTTAATTGGGCCGATCATCTTTGAGGTCAGCTTGGGTCATGCTTTTTAAAAACCACAGATGTGGCCTCAAAACTGCTGACTTGATTGGAAAAAATAAAAAAAGTCCTAAAGTACTTGAAATTAAATGTTAACTATAAAATACTACCGTAGACTAGATCCTGAAGGGTCTACAATGTCAGCGAAAATGTTTTCACATGTTTTGTGACACTCACTCTTTTTGCCCATCCTCCTTGATCTTCTCTTCGACGGCCTGTAGGGCTGCAGCCAGTGAGGCACTGGTCTCCTCTATCTTCTGGTGCACCGCATCTACTGTCACTACCCCTGCGACAATCGCTGATCCAGTTGAACTGTCCATGGACACCCCACTGATTGAGGAGCGAGGGGGCTTCACAGGTGGTGGTGTAGGGATGGGGGTGGTTGGACCTGATGTCTGGGGAGTTTGGGGTGTCTGTGGGGTTTGGGGTGTCTGAGGTGTCTGTGGGGTGTGAGGAGACTGGGGCGTGTGTGGGCTCTGCACACTCAAGGCTGGTGGGGTTGTAGCCTTGACAGGGTGGTTGTTCTGGGCAGAAGCTGTGCTGGCCATTCTGGTGACAGTCTGCTTGGCTGGAGGGGGCGTGGGAGTGGGATTAGCTGTCGCATTTAAAGACTGCAGAACATTTTTGGATGGTTTGGGGGCTGTGGGAGGAGGTGTGGGTTTCGGTGAAATTGGAGGAGGTACTTTCTTTCCTTCAACTGTAAATAGAAGAGAAAAGAGATAGGGAGAGAGATGGGAAAAGAGACTGAGCGGAATTTGATGCAACAAGGTCTTAATGCTACAGGGTTTTACGGGATACTCACATAATTGTGTAAAGACAGGGCAAGTGAAAGGGCCGCACTGTGTAGTACCTGGGCTGCCAGGTGCCCCAGTTGGTCCAGGAAATGGGGCTTTCTTGGTGATGGCAGCCGGTGGTCCTTGTTTCTTCATGTGCTGGGCCAGAACAGGTTTGGGGGACACAGGAGGTTTGATGGACTTGCGAGGGGCACTCTCAGTAACATGGCCTTCCAGGTCCGGACTGTCCCGACGAGGTGAGTTCTCAGGATGTTCCTGTGGCCTCGGCTGCTCCGAAACTGTCACCTCTGACACAGGGCGCCTTTTAATGGTGCCAGTCCCATTCTCATATGGTACAGGCATCTGCCCATCCTGGAAATCTTCTGTATCTTTGTCTTTGTTCTTGGGCCGGCGCTTAACCGTATTTGACTCCGTGAGCTGGAACTTGGTGCCATTTGGTTGCTGCTTGCTGCTCTGGAACATCCTTTTCAGAGAGGCTGTGGCATCCACATGTGAAGGGTCCTCCTGGTGTAAAGAGTACGACATTTCCAATCCCTCCTCAGTCTCATCTTTGCCCTGTCTAGGTCTTTGTTTGATGGTGAGGTTTCCATCCTCAGCAAATGGAAGGTTCTCTGCTGAGCTCCCACTAGAGCTTGGCTGGGTTTCATTACATTGTCTATTCTGGACTGGCTCTGGCTGTGGTCCTCTCCTAGCAGCTGCTACTAACTCAGTAACAGGGCCACTAATAGTCCTGCGACGGTTCACTACTTCTCCATCCAGACCAATGGCATCACGCTGCTTTCCTCCTGCAGAACCCACCTGAAGAAAAACAATCTTGTTTTACTTAACTAGATATTGATAAAATACCTTTCTATGACTTCATTTTAAAGACAAAATAACAACCGCCATACCTGCAGATAGTGACCTGAAGACTTCTGTAAAGCGAGACCCTTGGCACCCCCACCAATGGAGGACATTTCCAACATGGCTGCAATGCTCCTCACACTACCAGCACTGCCCGTATCTACAGTACCACCCAGATCACTTGCACGTCTTTGTGGTTGGTAGGGGACCTCCAGAAGAGGTCCACTGCTTGTCTCCTTGGGAACTTCTGTCAGATTACTACTGGAGCTCGAGATGGCTGAACTAGAGCGTTTGGGGGGAGGTGGAGGAGGACCCTTCTTTTTTTGTCTGAGTGCAAAGGACTGGCTTCGGTTGACATTTTTGTCTGCCTGCCCTTTCATTGAGTTGCTGCGACCAACCCGGTTCTGTACTGTGGCATACTTTCCTCCTGAATCTGGCACATTTAGCTCATCCCGCTCCTGCTCACCATCAGACACAGCGTAGCGATTCAGGCTGTGAGCACGTTTCTTAGGCAGACCATATTCATCACAAGTTTCGTCGCCTTCTGGAGGAAGGCACAGGAGGGGTACTGAGACAGCAGGTCCTTGAGGTGCAGCCTCCTTAGTTTCCGCAGGCTGGGCCGCTGGATGTGGATGAGACCTTTGAGTTGGGGATTGGGGGTGAGCACGAGGTGTCATGGGCTTTTCGGTCTGCTGATGCAGCTGAGAAGGTCTTTGTTTACTTGGTGGGTTGCTCAACGTCTGTGATGTGGGAGGCTTTGTTTTGTTGGGCGTCTGTGGTGGGGTATAGGGTGGTCCTGCACCTTGGGGATAAGACTGACGTGGTTTTGGCTGCGCCGATGAGGCACTTCTCTGCCCCCCCTGGCTGCTCTGGCGCATCGTACGTGCTTCCTTTTTGGGTGGCCCACTAGGCTCTTCCGTGTCTCGGCTCTTACTCATACTGTTCTCATGCAGACTGCGGGCTCGGTGTTGTGCTCCCAGATTGCTGTTGGTTCTCACTTCTGTGCCATCCTGCACATCAGCAGGGCGTGTAAGAGCAGCCTGTAACCCCCCACTCAGTTCACTGTCCTGGAATGTTGTCATTTTAGGGGACATACACTCTCCGCTGTCATGGGGTGGGCTCTCAATAGCCATCACCTCCTGAGTGACTGGGGGCTTTTTACGCAAAGTGTTGCGACCGTCAGAGGCCTTCTGGATCTCTGCCAGCTTCTTCACTGCAAGCATAAGCTTCTTCTGGTGTCCTAGTCAAATTTGGATAGAGAAAGAGAATAAACCACTCTGGTCAAGCAGTGTAGAAAGAACATAAGTTTGTTTGTGTGTAATCACTTTAATATTATGGATCTCATTCCACCATCTAGCTTACCAAGTTTTGTAATGCCAATCTCCTGAAGGTCCTCCCACGTGATGTCAGTGATAAAGTCAATGTTCTCATATCCGTTTTGGACTAAGAGTTGGTGATATTGACTCAACCCAATCATAGCTAACCACTCTCCCAGATTCGCCTTTAGATTAAATGCAAACAAAAATAAATTAATATCTGTAAGTGTTTGATTGTGTGTGAGTGTGCTTGTGTGTTAAACCTACCGGTTTTTGGTCAGGTAGCCACTCATTAACAGTGATCTTATTGATCTCTGAGGTTATCTTCTTTCGATGTCCAGGTTTGGTAACTCCAATAGCTGTTAAATCCTGAAAAAAATAAATATAAGAGCCGCTAAACAAGCCAATTACATTTCAGCACTTTAAGACCATCATACACACTAAACCAAGTGGCGTCTATTCATTGCATACGAACATCTGCACAAAAACAATATTATACAAAACATTACATAAAAATAAAACACTTATAATCAGACATATCAAACACTGACAGGATACTCAAAAAAGGTGCCAGGATGATAAAAGCAGATGCCAAAATTAAATAAAAAAGGGAATGGGAAAAAAAAAAAATTAAACAGTACCAGGAACAAGTGAGGAAAAGAAGCCTTTTCAGAGTACCTCCAAACATAATGATGTAAACTTATCCTAACTCATCATGTGTTTCAACAGAACAGCCCTTTTAAATCTGCTTTCAGTAATGACACTATGTAAATCCTATGAAGTCAGTGGTTTAATTTACTTAATTGTGGGTAGATGAGCTTACTTTCAGTAATTCAAATTGTTAAAAGATTCAGTTTTAGTAACGATTTAGATTTTGATTTAGTTACAGAATTACACTGCATGATATTCATGAAATGACCATTAAAATTCTATTACAAAATATATGTTTAAGATATGTTTAAAATGCCTTTGGTTTTCATCATAATATATAAAGATACCAAACAAAACACAGTAGGAAAAGACAGATATATTTGACAACCATGACAGTGTCTGGGGGGATTTTCTGGGTGAGATTTTTCAACTTCTCCAAAATTCAAACTCTCATAAAACCTGCGTGCTTCAGGCAAATTGTTAGCAATTTTTTGTGAAAAGTGGGTTGATTCTTTTCAGTGCTTTCATTGGGTCTGTGAGTGTTACATTTAGGGCAGAGGGGAGTGACGTGAATTGGCTGAAGGGGGTGGGGGGGACAACTCTTACCTCTGGGGTCATTCGGCTAATGGTAGGAATATCATAGCCGGCGCTGATGAAGTTTGGAGCGTAGACCTGCAGCTGAAATTCACTCAGCCATTCGATAACAGCCTCTGAGCTCTAGAAGAGAAGATAGGCGGCAGTCTATCATTGTTTGGGTCCTGTGGCTGAAAATGGACCAGACCCCAGGCCAAAAACTGAAAACATCAGTCACAGTGACCAATGTCTCAACTCCACTATACTGGAGTTACAATTATTGCTCTTGGTCCAGGAACCTGCTCTGGCAAAAAGAGCCAAAGCTTTGGCAAATAAGGGCTCTTTATGAACCAACTGGTTCTGTTAAAGTAAGGACTGTCCATATATTATCTACTTTGGAATGCCATTTCCATGAAAGTAGGAGGATGTACTATAACTATGTGTAGGAGAGGCAAAAACGGACGTGGGCAGAAAGGAAAATAGGGCTGTTTTGAACAGATGGCCCTCAGTCCAGAAGTCCAGCATGGAGCAGCTCTACTCAGCAGCTCCAAAGTCCCGCTGGGGAAGACATGACAGCCAAATCTTTCTGTTATGTGACTCTAAACAGTGTAATTTCTGATTTCAGCTAATTAGAAAAATGACATAAAAATTGCATAAAAGCTCATTCATGGGATAAAGGATAAGAGCACAACACCTAGACAGTCTCATATACTGTGCTGATCCACCTTTTTTCGAAAATATCAGCATCATAGTCTCATATTCACTACACTCAAGTCTCTAAAATACACTAAGAAATACTCTAAATGTCTACGTTGTTGGGTACTCTCTGAAAATAAATCATAAGGTGAAAATTACTGCAAATAAGGCAAAAAAAAATGGAATGGACTTTAAAACGTAGCAAAGAAACTGAAATGCATGATCAGAATATATCAGAGGAATCGCTGTATATCAGAAAGAGCGGCAGACCGAAAGCTGAAGCTGAGGACAGCGTGCAAGGATGCCTTGCTGAGAAGCCAACTCACCGTGTCTTGACGACAACCGAGAGCACGTAATACCGATGATGCCAGCTGTGAGAGGAAGTGCTGGGAAAGCATCCTGGATGCGCAGACACCAGTGCATGCATGCGTATGTGTGCGTGAAAAAGTGTTTGCTTGTTTGAGAGAAAGGTAAGGGGACAGCGTGATTCGAGCGGGAGTAGAAGTCTCCTTACCTTCCCCTCAGGCACCGCCTCCCCTTTCCTCTGGGACACCGCCTCCCCATAAGGCTGCTCGTGAAGTGGACAGCTTGACAAACTCTGACTGCGTGAGGAGGGTCCTAGAAGAACCATGAGATCATTCGTACACATTGAAGCACTGCCATTGCCCAAACCAATCCCTTTTGTGTTTTCTAAACCAACTACTCCTCTTAGCCAATCAGATCTTTGTGATGCTCACACACCCACAGCTATTAGTGCAACCATCTGGCACAGATAAAGCAGCCAATTTGTGGAAAAAAAAAAAGCTAAAACATTTTGGATGGAGTGGTTTCTCTTTGACAAGAGATTCTCGTGTGATTTCTTCTCATAAGCGTTGTTTGAAATTCCCACTAACCCTTGTTGCTGGAAGCGTGAGAGGGGTGGTCCAAAGACTTGGTCTGCTCCAGCAGGTGTTCTTTAGCTTTGGCAGACTGGGACAAAACCGTGGCCAGAAGCTACAGAATGAACAAAGCTCATCAGATCAAGAAATAACATAAAAATATTAATGCAGGCTATGCACATTGGACTTCGAGTTCAGCTCCCTTGTGTTCATCCTTGAAGAATGAGCAAGTTTAACGTCCCTTAAATTTCTCAATGCTTGGAGATTGTTCTATTGCCAGTATTATCTATAATCTATATTGTCTATAATTCATCAATTTATCTAAAATGGTCACATCTAACCATTACCCTGCTAAATAAACCCATTTTTTTGCATCTTATTGGCTGTATCAGATCAAAAGGGTGCTTCTACTAAATACTGAGCATAAATACGGACCATGTGAAATTTCAGTTTTTCTTTTTTAATAAATCTGCAAAAATGTCAACAATTCTGTGTTTTTCTCTGAATATGGGGGGTTTGTGTACATTCATGAGGAAAAAATAACTTAAATGATTTTAGCAAATGGCTGCAATAAAACAAAGAGCGACAAATTTAAGGGGATCTGAATACTTTTCGTACCCACTGTATAAGTAAGTTCTTTCATGCATCTTCTCAAACCGCAATTGGAGGAGTTGGGTCACTCTGCATGTCAGATAGCTTACCTTGACTCCCTCTGCCTGCGCATGAAGGATACTGCTGCTGCCTGCGCTTTGTCCACTGCCAGAGGATCGGGCACTGGCCACACTGCATGAACTTCCCACACTGCTGCGGTCTCCACCTGGAACAAAAAGCCCCCACACACACACACTGTCAGCCCAGTCGGACCACACCGCCCCAAAACCCATCACACCACTATGAACTTCCCCTCTGCAATGCACTGATCAGATACATGGGATGACAGGGACTTACATAACAATGGTGACCAAAGACCAGGTGATTGATGACACGTGACATGTTAGCAGAGACGCTTATACGAACACACTCAGGCCCACGCTGCCTTTGGTGAAAAAAATGCAGTTTGCACACACGGCTACAGACACATCTGTGGATTGTCTGTAAGTGTGTTCGCGAGGGAACGACTTAACGGATGCTGCTCTAACAGAGCGAATGAGAGCCTTTCAATGCACCTACACGCCTGTGGTCGAGGAGGTTTCTGAGGCCAGGCGTACAGCAGCAACCAGGAGCGTGGCAAAGCACGGGGAATTATGAGAGAAGAAGAAGAGGAGGAGGAAGAGGGGGCAGCCCTGATGTTACCTGCCACAGGCTTGCGCAGCACCCAGATCTCCTCGCTGCTGCCGCCCTGGGGACCACCGGCTGGGGTGGGTGAGCCATGTGGACTGGATTCTGAGCCGCGAGAACCTTTAACACAGAAACCATCATTAACTGTGCCCTGGCTTGGCCCTCTGCCCGGGATCAGACGTTTTCTGGACAGGTCTGGCAAGAGGACAACTACACTATGTCTAAACTAAGTCGCTTTAGCAGTCTGCTTGACTGCAAGCCTCTCTCTCCCTTTCAAACACACATAAGGCAAGCACGCATATATATACTGTATATCTAACACAAAAATATATGAACATTTATATACAGAGGTACATGAAATATAAAAGAGGAAACATGTACTGTATATATGTGTATATACATATATATATGCCTTGATTTTCACATACAGATAGGTATGACATATATAATATATACAGAGATATATGATTATATATGTATATAGGTATAACAACAAAAGGTGTTGCAGTGCATTACAGGAGCATAGTTCATTAGGATTCTTTAACCACAAATGTACATTTATGTGTTCATATACAAATAAACGCAATAACATTTTACAGCAGCTGTCTATCAAACAAGAGTCTCACCATATATATATATTTTTTAATACTATTATAGGGACAGTTCACCTAAGTAATCATTTATTTAATGTCTTTTTTTGTGTGTTTACGTCCATACAATGAAAGTCACTCACCAAGGTTGATTTGGACACCACTGACTCACTGTATAGACCATTTTACACAGTCTTATTTTGTGTTTGAAAAGTCATACAGGTTTGAAACAACATGAGGGTGAATAATGATGCCAATCTTCATTTTTAGGTGAACTATTCCTTTAGTGTTAGTTTCAAAATTACCAGGCCCAGACAGAACGTGCAGATATGTTTTGCCATTTCAAAGAGAAAAAATCTGTGTAATTCTTCATAACACCTTAAAACTTGGTGTTAAAGGGAACAGAAAGGGGTAGCTGAAAGTATATTCAATTGGCTGTGGCCACCAATCAAATTCAGAGGGCCTGATGATTACTGACCGCTTACAACTAAAACAGACATAAACATATTCCAATTTACGACGACCCACATTACATAAGAATAGCAGCATGCGGCATACCAAGTTTGGTTTGATACGCAATTGCTGAAAGGATCAGAGTTAGTATATGAATGGACAGATCAGTACAGTTGAGACGAAGGAGAGATGAAAAAGACAGATGTTCATTGACGGCACACACACAGACTGATGTTGTGCAGAGATGCAGGTATGGAAAGGTGAGAGGCTGGCTGTGCATTCCCTGTTGGTCACGTGTGAAAGAGAGAACGAGTGAAGGGGCAGTGGAGCGAATCCCACGTGTGGTCATCACAGAGAGGGAAAATGTAGCACCAAGTTTAGGGAGATTTAGGAGTGGAGAGATAAGAGGAGAGATAACAGCTTTAACAAAGAGAGGCCGTGAACCTCTTTTGTGCTGATTAAAAGAACTTACTAGCCAAATCTTGGTCAATCTTGGCCTCTAAAAAAAATAAAAAAAATCAACAACCAAAACAACATCAGGAAATAAAATTAAAATGAAAAAATATAAAAAATTATAACTTACAGAAAAATCGATTCAGAAAACTTTAAGGAAAAATTGGAGCCGATTGATTACTGTGCATATTTAGACTATTAAAATTAGAACTGCTGTAATTTAACACATTCCTTAAAGCTTTGTGAATAATAATAATAACAATAATCCAAAATGATATGAATAATAATACAGTGGAGACAGATTAGGGGATCTGTACCTTGTCCACTGTGAGGCTCTCCTGAGGTGTTTGGGGACCTGCTATAGCCAAAGGAAGTGAAAAGTGGCAGATGGGAATGTGGTGGCGGAGGTGGAGGAGGCGGCAGGATATGAATCTCATGATACGAGTCCCCATTCACCATGGCAACGGCGGGCGACACAGGGCCGCACACCGGCGCACAGAGCTGTATCTTTTGAAACTGTTGGGTACAAGTGACTGTACTCCATGAACCTAGATACAACACATCAACCACCACCACCACAACAAACAAAACAATTACACATAAGAGAGGGAAAGCAAATTAACCCAACACAAAAATCACAACCAATCACGAAATTCAAAACAGCAAAACCATAAAAGACAACTCAAAAGGAAGAAACGCTTGCTTTATATTTCCAGCTAGTCAGTGTGAATGGAGTGAAATGCATGCAACTATATAATCTTCAAGGTGTCGATTGATATTTTATGTGCGCACACTTAAAATATACATATATATATTTGAAATAGAAGCGACGAGTGGAAATGCAAGGTGTGAATGAACTGGAAATGAGCTGGTGCTTTGAAGAAAATGAAAAGTCTCTTTCTGTAAGAGCCTGAGGAGATATAGAGTGATCTTCTCAAACGAGAAGTTCAGTATGCATGACTCTTTTCAGTTAGTCTGTGTGTGGGTGGTTGTGCGAGTGCGCTATTTGACCATTTATGTTCACTGTGAGCACAGCAGGACTTTGTAGAGGACTTGTTTGAGATGAGAACTCTCCTCCTTTCTCCAATTACATAAATATAACAGAAATTACATCAGTTGCAGTATGTTTCTAAAAACTGCAATTTAAGTAAATAAGGGACTGTAAAAAGGACCTGAAACGTTCGAAAGCACAAAAAGCGGAGCACAAAAAAGTGGATTGAGTGGAGGAGACTGAGAGCAGCAGATGTAGACACAGACATGGATACTTAGTGAAGCATGAGACACAATGAACACATAGATTAGTCCCCTGCTGTCATTCCCAAACAGAGCCATAGACCGGACATAAACCCTCTGGATCGAAAGAATGCACTTTATGGACCATAGAAATCTGCAAATGCCCAAATTACTTCCTATGAGTGATTAGCTAAAAGCAACTTTAAGGTCAGGTTTAACATCTCTTCTCTTCTCTTCTCTTCTCTTCTCTTCTCTTCTCTTCTCTTCTCTTCTCTTCTCTAATTCCATCAGCCTAAAATTAGATTCTCTAGTATTGACATAGAGGTACATATTGGCCAATGTGAATTTAGAAGATCTGGATGCCTTTCATTACATACAATTGTTTACTATGTTCAAGCTGACCAGCAGAGGGCGCAATCCAATGAGTGCTGGTGTTCTGTCTTTGCTTGGATGGAGACCTAGCTACTATTTGAGGCACTATTATCAGCTGATTCCTTTCTGACAGTGCTATATAAGCTGAGCAGAAATAAGACAAAGATGCTCCCCACTTGCCATGTTTTTGTTGCCACAAAAGCAGATGGCCCTGTCTGACTCTCAATCCAGTGCACATGAAAAGCATGAACAGCTGGCTGTAAACAGAATCAGGGTCATGTGAGTTTAGCAGCATTACTTGTGCATCTGTGAGTGCGTGAGGTCTCAGTAAGAGGCAGCACTGACCCGCCTGTTGTCCTCTCTTACCCGCAGCCCCAGGCCTCTTACTGATCACTTCCACCAAGCTGGAGGGGAAGTAGCCCACTCTGTCATTTCCCGTGCGGTTATCATGGATGCAGCCCTTCCACCTCCCATCTGAATGTTGCTCCAGAACCTATATGAGTAACGAATCATCTACAATCAATCTACATCACCTTTGATACTTTCGCTATGCCAAAATTAAGTGCAATTTTGAATGTTATTTTTTTATGTTTATTTTTATTGTAAATGACAGTCAGGGCCCTTTTTTCATTCCTGTGATGTTAAAGCTGTATTTTTAGCATCATTACTCAAGTCCAGTCACATGATCCTTTAGAGATCATTCTAAAATACTGATTTGCTGCTCAAGAAACATTTATTTTTATTATCTTCACTTATTATTTGGCATTTTTATATCATCATTACTATTATTTTTTATTATTTCCTGGAACTTTTTTAGAACCATATGAAAAATAAACAAATACCTAACTAAATAGGCCTAGAATAAAAAAAATCCCATAAATAATAATACATTATCCTTAATGCGTGTAAAACATTTTACACAGGAAGTTGGAGCAATTTTTTTGACATTCTTGACTTTTGACCTTTGTCCTGAGCCCTTGAAAACTTCTGAACTTTAATGAAATTAGATCATGTCATTTAAGTCTGAAATATCATACAATATCAGAAGAAGAGATCATACAGTAAGGAGCTGACATGCTTATCTAGATGATTATTTAAAGTCTGGGGGAAAACACAGTCAACAGCACCCTCTGTTGTCAAGTTCAGAAAGTACACTGAACTATCTACAATTATTTCCAAGGATTCATTTGGAATTTTTTATGCAGTCAAAATTGACCTTCAATGTGAATTTTTAAAAACATCTGCATATTTAGCACAGTTTGAATTTTAATAATGCGTGAGAGTAAAACAAATAGGCTAGCTTGAACTAGCTTCAAATATTCATAATTTGTTTTAGAGCAGGTTGTATGAATATTACCGTGATAACATCTCCAGCCTTTATATTAAGGCTAGTCAGGTCGTAATTGTTACAGTAGTCCTTCAGTGCCCTGACCTGCAAGGCTGCTGAGGCATCTGCATTGAGATAAACATATAAATTGCATAAGCTACTACACATAACATATGAACATATATATATAAATATATATAAACACAAACACATATAAATAAGCGATGTATATTTACCCCTTCTCTTACCTCGCAGCATCTGCTTGATCTCTCGGCTGGCCTGTGTAGCAGTGAACTGGTAGACGATGTCCAGAGCTGTCTGGCTGTATGTGTTTCTCACTGTTGCATTGATGCCACTCTGTAGGGTGAAAGCAATATTAAATCATATTTGATATCCCTTTGACTAACATGGGAGATGCATGTTTCTGCAGTATATGAAACACTTGATCTTTTTTACTTCCCACTTAGACAAGAGTTTGCATGAAAAAACAGACCAGTCTAGTTTAGTCTAATGCCCGAAATGTTTGGGACATTTTTAAAAAATTAAATAAAATGAAAATAAAAGACTTCCACATCACAACAAAAATGTTGCAATTATATACTCAAAATGAGCTCATCTTATGCCTGCTACAGGTCCCAAACTAGGGTGACAGGGCATGTTTACCATGGTTGTTTACCTCTTCTTTTGAAAAAAATCGGATGTCTGGGCTTCAAAGAGTTTCTGGAGCTTTACCATTAAAATTTGGTCCCATTCTTGCCTGATATAGGTTTCCAGCTGCTGAAGAGTTTGTAGTCATCTTTGATGTATTTTTTTGTGTAATGACGTGCCAAATGTTCTCTGTAGGTGAAAGATCTTGTCACGGTTCATAGGTTCACGATCTCATTCATGCCTGTTGTGTGTATGAATGAGTAGGTGTGGGTAATGAGCTAACTAATTCCAGCTGTGGCTCGTTACCCAACACTATTTAATGTGTGCTAACCTGTCCTGTCTTTTGTCAGTTCCTCTGTTGTTGCTGGTTCGCTGTGCAGAGCTCCACTCGTTACTCCTCCAGATTCCTGTCCTCTCTGGCCAACTCTTCATCTGCTCTCTGCAGTGAGGTTTCGCCAAAGACTCTGCCTTCGTCCAGGATTGCCCGCTGTGGTCCCTGCACTATTAACCAGCGTGTCCTGACTGCCTTCACGCTATTTTGCATTCACAGACTCTTGACTGGATTGACATTGTCTATAAATATTTTAACTGCAATCTGCAACTGTTTCCTCCGTTTTTCACTCCTCACAGTAGGAACTGACCAAGATGGAAGCAGCAGATGCAGCTAACCTACAGGACTTCCTGGTTAACCATTCCGCCCATATGGATCATCAGGACGGACAAATTACGGGTATAGGTCTTAAGGATACAGGAGGTGGTAGTGCAGGTGTCCGAGCTCTCCTCATTACTGCAACACCTGAGCCTTCTAGCTGCACCATCCACACCACCGACCACCCCGAGATCACCTGATCGACACCAGTCCGAGCCTCGCGTACCCATCTTCCTGCATGGGTTGGCCAGTTGTATCCAGAGGGAGATCTGTTTGCTGGAACTACCAGTGAAGTTCGAGGGACTCGTCGAACTAGCGCTACTGCAAGACATGTTCTGACTGTTCAAGTAAAAGATCGAGCCCGACTGCGGGACTGAGGATCTTATCGGGTAGAGTGGACTTCAACAAACTGCCATCCAGCACTGTCCTACCGGTAAGACTACAGTGGGTTAGACTATCTGGAATGCTGTGCCCTCATGGATTCCGACTTTTCTTTCTTTTTTTTGGAGTTTCGCCAAGAACTTTCATATTCATGTTTAACGGTTGCAGGGAGCATCCATCTTCACCAAATTGGATTTAAAGGGTCACAACACCCCCCTGTTTCAGGAGTGCTTTTTCACACCTCTGGTTTGAAAAACTTTCTGAAAAGAGGCGTTGTTCACTGGGGGTAAGGGGTGGGGGTAGAGTGTGGAGACAAGGCGGAGACTGCTTCAAAGGGGGAGTGACA